>CM019075.1:67113203-67535200 GCA_009667805.1 Leptobrachium leishanense | reverse complement strand
CCCTTCCGTGACAAAAACTGTTTACCTGTCATTTGTTTTTTAACTGGTTTAGGAAGTTTGAGTCGTGTCCTCACTGTATCGAACGCTAATCAGATTACACCAAAACCTCCCTTAGAAGATGTAATGTTTTTGTGTAAATGACCTGTGTTTGACTGTATCAATGTGTCTATAAAGAAATTCATTCTAACCCTGAAAGACCAGATATATAGCGTCGTCTTATTTCTGGGGGTGCTAGCAGGCTCTGTGTCCCGGTCCTTAAGCTTCGTCTAAGGACTGGAGGAAGGCATGGGGGGGGTCCTGCGAGGAAGCGGCATTGGCAGATGTGACCCTGTTGGGGTAGAAAGATCTGTCACAGATTTTTACTGTAAACAAAACGTTTATTTCTGCCCATAACGAGTTTATCAAACGCAGACCGCGCGTCACTATGAGCTGCCAGGTGTCCGTGTGCCTTGCTTCCAGTAGAGGGCGCCACACCTCACTTTAATCAATGTTCAGTTACAGGACAGAATGAAAATATACAAACAAGTTAAAGACACAGAACCCTGCCCCAGAGTTTACAATCTAAGAGGAGAGGGGACCCTGCCCCAGAGTTTACAATCCAAGAGGAGAGAGGACCCTGCCCCAGAGCTTACAATCTAAGAGGAGAGGGGACCCTGCCCCAGAGCTTACAATCTAAGAGGAGAGGGGACCCTGCCCCAGAGTTTACAATCTAAGAGGAGAGGGGACCCTGCCCCAGAGTTTACAATCCAAGAGGAGAGAGGACCCTGCCCCAGAGCTTACAATCTAAGAGGAGAGGGGACCCTGCCCCAGAGCTTACAATCTAAGAGGAGAGGGGACCCTGCCCCAGAGCTTACAATCTAAGAGGAGAGGGGACCCTGCTCCAGAGCTTACAATCTAAGAGGAGAGGGGACCCTGCCCCAGAGTTTACAATCTAAGAGGAGAGGGGACCCTGCCCCAGAGCTTACAATCTAAGAGGAGAGGGGACCCTGCCCCAGAGCTTACAATCTAAGAGGAGAGAAGACCCTGCCCCAGAGCTTACAATCTAAGAGGAGAGAAGACCCTGCTCCAGAGCTTACAATCTAAGAGGAGATGGGAGGGTGACGCGTTAGGTGGGGATGGGACTCTCCGCCGGGGCGGCTCAATACCTCATTCTGGATGCGCCGTTTGCTTTTTGGATATTTTTATTAAATGTTCAGAGTTTAAAGCTATTAGTAAATAATTACTGTCCATCATTCTGTCCGTCCGTCTATAGATCTCTGTATAGCCCTGTCTCTTTGTGTCTATAGATCTCTGTATAGCCCTTTCTCTTTGTCTGTGTCTATAGATCTCTGTATAGCCCTGTCTCTTTGTGTCTATAGATCTCTGTATAGCCCTGTCTCTTTGTGTCTATAGATCTCTGTATAGCCCTGTCTCTTTGTTGTGTCTATAGATCTCTGTATAGCCCTGTCTCTTTGTGTCTATAGATCTCTGTATATAGCCCTGTCTTCTTTTATGTCTATAGATCTCTGTATAGCCCTGTCTCTTTGTGTCTATAGATCTCTGTATAGCCCTGTCTCTTTATGTCTATAGATCTCTGTATAGCCCTGTCTCTTTGTGTCTATAGATCTCTGTATAGCCCTGTCTCTTTATGTCTATAGATCTCTGTATAGCCCTGTCTCTTTGTCTGTGTCTATAGATCTCTGTATAGCCCTGTCTCTTTTGTCTATAGATCTCTGTATAGCCCTGTCTCTTTTGTCTATAGATCTCTGTATAGCCCTGTCTCTTTGTGTCTATAGATCTCTGTATAGCCCTGTCTCTTTGTCTGTGTCTATAGATCTCTGTATAGCCCTGTCTCTTTGTGTCTATAGATCTCTGTATAGCCCTGTCTCTTTGTCTGTGTCTATAGATCTCTGTTATAGCCCTGTCTCTGTCTGTGTCTATAGATCTCTGTATAGCCCTTTCTCTTTGTCTGTGTCTATAGATCTCTGTATAGCCCTTTCTCTTTGTCTGTGTCTATAGATCTCTGTATAGCCCTGTCTCTTTTGTCTATAGATCTCTGTATAGCCCTGTCTCTTTGTCTGTTATAGATCTCTGTATAGCCCTGTCTCTTTGCCTGTGTCTATAGATCTCTGTATAGCCCTGTCTCTTGTCTGTGTCTATAGATCTCTGTATAGCCCTGTCTCTTTGTGTCTATAGATCTCTGTATAGCCCTGTCTCTTTGTGTCTATAGATCTCTGTATAGCCCTGTCTCTTTGTGTCTATAGATCTCTGTATAGCCCTGTCTCTTTGTGTCTATAGATCTCTGTATAGCCCTGTCTCTTTGTCTGTGTCTATAGATCTCTGTATAGCCCTGTCTCTTGTATTGTCTATAGATCTCTGTATAGCCCTGTCTCTTTGTGTCTATAGATCTCTGTATAGCCCTGTCTCTTGTCTGTGTCTATAGATCTCTGTATAGCCCTGTCTCTTTGTGTCTATAGATCTCTGTTATAGCCCTGTCTCTTTGTCTGTGTCTATAGATCTCTGTATAGCCCTGTCTCTTTGTGTCTATAGATCTCTGTATAGCCCTGTCTCTTTGTCTGTGTCTATAGATCTCTGTATAGCCCTGTCTCTTTGTCTGTGTCTATAGATCTCTGTATAGCCCTTTCTCTTTGTCTGTGTCTATAGATCTCTGTATAGCCCTCTCTTGTCTGTGTCTATAGATCTCTGTATAGCCCTGTCTCTTTGTGTCTATAGATCTCTGTATAGCCCTGTCTCTTTGTCTGTGTCTATAGATCTCTGTATAGCCCTGTCTCTTTGTCTGTGTCTATAGATCTCTGTATAGCCCTGTCTCTTTGTGTCTATAGATCTCTGTATAGCCCTGTCTCTTTGTGTCTATAGATCTCTGTATAGCCCTGTCTCTTTGTGTCTATAGATCTCTGTATAGCCCTGTCTCTTTGTGTCTATAGATCTCTGTATAGCCCGGTCTCTTTGTGTCTATAGATCTCTGTATAGCCCTGTCTCTTGTCTTGTGTCTATAGATCTCTGTATAGCCCTGTCTCTTTGTGTCTATAGATCTCTGTATAGCCCTGTCTCTTTGTGTCTATAGATCTCTGTATAGCCCTGTCTCTTTGGTGTCTATAGATCTCTGTATAGCCCTGTCTTTTGTGTCTATAGATCTCTGTATAGCCCTGTCTCTTTGTGTCTATAGATCTCTGTATAGCCCGTCTCTTTGTCTGTGTCTATAGATCTCTGTATAGCCCTGTCTCTTTGGTGTCTATAGATCTCTGTATAGCCCTGTCTCTTGTCTGTGTCTATAGATCTCTGTATAGCCCTGTCTCTTTGTGTCTATAGATCTCTGTATAGCCCTGTCTCTTTGTGTCTATAGATCTCTGTATAGCCCTGTCTCTTTTCTGTGTCTATAGATCTCTGTATAGCCTGTCTCTTATGTCTATAGATCTCTGTATAGCCCTGTCTCTTGTCTGTGTCTATAGATCTCTGTATAGCCCTGTCTCTTTATGTCTATAGATCTCTGTATAGCCCTGTCTCTTTTGTCTATAGATCTCTGTATAGCCCTGTCTCTTTGTGTCTATAGATCTCTGTATAGCCCTGTCTCTTGTGTCTATAGATCTCTGTATAGCCCTGTCTCTTTGTCTGTGTCTATAGATCTCTGTATAGCCCTGTCTCTTTATGTCTATAGATCTCTGTATAGCCCTGTCTCTTTATGTCTATAGATCTCTGTATAGCCCTGTCTCTTTGTGTCTATAGATCTCTGTATAGCCCTGTCTCTTTGTGTCTATAGATCTCTGTATAGCCCTGTCTCTTTGTGTCTATAGATCTCTGTATAGCCCTGTCTCTTTGTCTGTGTCTATAGATCTCTGTATAGCCCTGTCTCTTTGTGTCTATAGATCTCTGTATAGCCCTGTCTCTTTGTCTGTGTCTATAGATCTCTGTATAGCCCTGTCTCTTTTTGTGTCTATAGATCTCTGTATAGCCCTGTCTCTTTGTGTCTATAGATCTCTGTATAGCCCTGTCTCTTTGTGTCTATAGATCTCTGTATAGCCCTGTCTCTTTGTCTGTGTCTATAGATCTCTGTATAGCCCTGTCTCTTTGTGTCTATAGATCTCTGTATAGCCCTGTCTCTTGTCTGTGTCTATAGATCTCTGTATAGCCCTGTCTCTTTGTGTCTATAGATCTCTGTATAGCCCTGTCTCTTTGTCTGTGTCTATAGATCTCTGTATAGCCCTGTCTCTTTGTGTCTATAGATCTCTGTATAGCCCTGTCTCTTTGTGTCTATAGATCTCTGTATAGCCCTGTCTCTTTGTGTCTATAGATCTCTGTATAGCCCTGTCTCTTTGTCTGTGTCTATAGATCTCTGTATAGCCCTGTCTCTTTGTGTCTATAGATCTCTGTATAGCCCTGTCTCTTTGTCTGTGTCTATAGATCTCTGTATAGCCCTGTCTCTTTGTCTGTGTCTATAGATCTCTGTATAGCCCTTTCTCTTTGTCTGTGTCTATAGATCTCTGTATAGCCCTGTCTCTTTGTCTGTGTCTATAGATCTCTGTATAGCCCTGTCTCTTTGTGTCTATAGATCTCTGTATAGCCCTGTCTCTTTGTTGTGTCTATAGATCTCTGTATAGCCCTGTCTCTTTGCCTGTGTCTATAGATCTCTGTATAGCCCTGTCTCTTTGTCTGTGTCTATAGATCTCTATAGCCCTGTCTCTTTGTGTCTATAGATCTCTGTATAGCCCTGTCTCTTTGTGTCTATAGATCTCTGTATAGCCCTGTCTCTTTGTGTCTATAGATCTCTGTATAGCCCTGTCTCTTTGTGTCTATAGATCTCTGTATAGCCCTGTCTTTGTCTGTGTCTATAGATCTCTGTATAGCCCTGTCTCTTTAGTGTCTATAGATCTCTGTATAGCCCTGTCTCTTGTGTCTATAGATCTCTGTATAGCCCTGTCTCTTTGTCTGTGTCTATAGATCTCTGTATAGCCCTGTCTCTTTGTGTCTATAGATCTCTGTATAGCCCTGTCTCTTTGTCTGTGTCTATAGATCTCTGTATAGCCCTGTCTCTTTGTGTCTTAGATCTCTGTATAGCCCTGTCTCTTTGTCTGTGTCTATAGATCTCTGTATAGCCCTGTCTCTTGTCTGTGTCTATAGATCTCTGTATAGCCCTTTCTCTTTGTCTGTGTCTATAGATCTCTGTATAGCCTTTCTCTTTGTCTGTGTCTATAGATCTCTGTATAGCCCTGTCTCTTTGTGTCTATAGATCTCTGTATAGCCCTGTCTCTTTGTCTGTGTCTATAGATCTCTGTATAGCCGTCTCTTTGTCTGTTCTATAGATCTCTGTATAGCCCTGTCTCTTTATGTCTATAGATCTCTGTATAGCCCTGTCTCTTGTGTCTATAGATCTCTGTATAGCCTGTCTCTTTGTGTCTATAGATCTCTGTATAGCCCTGTCTCTTTGTGTCTATAGATCTCTGTATAGCCCTGTCTCTTTGTGTCTATAGATCTCTGTATAGCCCTGTCTCTTTGTCTGTGTCTATAGATCTCTGTATAGCCCTGTCTCTTTGTGTCTATAGATCTCTGTATAGCCCTGTCTCTTTGTGTCTATAGATCTCTGTATAGCCCTGTCTCTTTGTGTCTATAGATCTCTGTATAGCCCTGTCTCTTTGTGTCTATAGATCTCTGTATAGCCCTGTCTCTTTGTCTGTGTCTATAGATCTCTGTATAGCCCTGTCTCTTTGTGTCTATAGATCTCTGTATAGCCCTGTCTCTTTGTGTCTATAGATCTCTGTATAGCCCTGTCTTTGTCTGTGTCTATAGATCTCTGTATAGCCCTGTCTCTTTGTCTGTGTCTATAGATCTCTGTATAGCCCTGTCTCTTTGTCTGTGTCTATAGATCTCTGTATAGCCCTGTCTCTTTGTCTGTGTCTATAGATCTCTGTATAGCCCTGTCTCTTTGTGTCTATAGATCTCTGTATAGCCCTGTCTTTGTCTGTGTCTATAGATCTCTGTATAGCCCTGTCTCTTTGTCTGTGTCTATAGATCTCTGTATAGCCCTGTCTCTTTGTCTGTGTCTATAGATCTCTGTATAGCCCTGTCTCTTTGTCTGTGTCTATAGATCTCTGTATAGCCCTGTCTCTTTATGTCTATAGATCTCTGTATAGCCCTGTCTCTTTGTGTCTATAGATCTCTGTATAGCCCTGTCTCTTTGTGTCTATAGATCTCTGTATAGCCCTGTCTCTTTGTCTGTGTCTATAGATCTCTGTATAGCCCTGTCTCTTTGTGTCTATAGATCTCTGTATAGCCCTGTCTCTTTGTGTCTATAGATCTCTGTATAGCCCTGTCTCTTTGTGTCTATAGATCTCTGTATAGCCCTGTCTCTTTCTCTGTGTCTATAGATCTCTGTATAGCCCTGTCTCTTTGTCTGTGTCTATAGATCTCTGTATAGCCCTGTCTCTTTATGTCTATAGATCTCTGTATAGCCCTGTCTCTTTATGTCTATAGATCTCTGTATAGCCCTGTCTCTTTGTGTCTATAGATCTCTGTATAGCCCTGTCTCTTTGTGTCTATAGATCTCTGTATAGCCCTGTCTCTTTGTGTCTATAGATCTCTGTATAGCCCTGTCTCTTTGTGTCTATAGATCTCTGTATAGCCCTGTCTCTTTGTGTCTATAGATCTCTGTATAGCCCTGTCTCTTTGTGTCTATAGATCTCTGTATAGCCCTGTCTCTTTATGTCTATAGATCTCTGTATAGCCCTGTCTCTTTGTCTGTGTCTGTAGATCTCTGTATAGCCCTGTCTCTTTGTGTCTATAGATCTCTGTATAGCCTTGTCTCTTTGTGTCTATAGATCTCTGTATAGCCCTGTCTCTTTGTGTCTTTAGATCTCTGTATAGCCCTGTCTCTTTGTGTCTATAGATCTCTGTATAGCCCTGTCTCTTTGTCTGTGTCTATAGATCTCTGTATAGCCCTGTCTCTTTATGTCTATAGATCTCTGTATAGCCCTGTCTCTTTGTCTGTGTCTATAGATCTCTGTATAGCCCTGTCTCTTTATGTCTATAGATCTCTATATAGCCCTGTCTCTTTGTGTCTATAGATCTCTGTATAGCCCTGTCTCTTTGTGTCTATAGATCTCTGTATAGCCCTGTCTCTTTGTGTCTATAGATCTCTGTATAGCCCTGTCTCTTTGTCTGTGTCTATAGATCTCTGTATAGCCCTGTCTCTTTATGTCTATAGATCTCTGTATAGCCCTGTCTCTTTATGTCTATAGATCTCTGTATAGCCCTGTCTCTTTGTGTCTATAGATCTCTGTATAGCCCTGTCTCTTTGTGTCTTTAGATCTCTGTATAGCCCTGTCTCTTTGTGTCTATAGATCTCTGTATAGCCCTGTCTCTTTGTCTGTGTCTATAGATCTCTGTATAGCCCTGTCTCTTTGTGTCTATAGATCTCTGTATAGCCCTGTCTCTTTGTCTGTGTCTATAGATCTCTGTATAGCCCTGTCTCTTTGTGTCTATAGATCTCTGTATAGCCCTGTCTCTTTGTGTCTATAGATCTCTGTATAGCCCTGTCTCTTTGTGTCTATAGATCTCTGTATAGCCCTGTCTCTTTGTCTGTGTCTATAGATCTCTGTATAGCCCTGTCTCTTTGTGTCTATAGATCTCTGTATAGCCCTGTCTCTTTGTCTGTGTCTATAGATCTCTGTATAGCCCTGTCTCTTTATGTCTATAGATCTCTGTATAGCCCTGTCTCTTTGTCTGTGTCTATAGATCTCTGTATAGCCCTGTCTCTTTTTGTCTATAGATCTCTGTATAGCCCTGTCTCTTTTTGTCTATAGATCTCTGTATAGCCCTGTCTCTTTGTGTCTATAGATCTCTGTATAGCCCTGTCTCTTTGTCTGTGTCTATAGATCTCTGTATAGCCCTGTCTCTTTGTGTCTATAGATCTCTGTATAGCCCTGTCTCTTTGTCTGTGTCTATAGATCTCTGTATAGCCCTGTCTCTTTGTCTGTGTCTATAGATCTCTGTATAGCCCTTTCTCTTTGTCTGTGTCTATAGATCTCTGTATAGCCCTTTCTCTTTGTCTGTGTCTATAGATCTCTGTATAGCCCTGTCTCTTTGTGTCTATAGATCTCTGTATAGCCCTGTCTCTTTGTCTGTGTCTATAGATCTCTGTATAGCCCTGTCTCTTTGCCTGTGTCTATAGATCTCTGTATAGCCCTGTCTCTTTGTCTGTGTCTATAGATCTCTGTATAGCCCTGTCTCTTTGTGTCTATAGATCTCTGTATAGCCCTGTCTCTTTGTGTCTATAGATCTCTGTATAGCCCTGTCTCTTTGTGTCTATAGATCTCTGTATAGCCCTGTCTCTTTGTGTCTATAGATCTCTGTATAGCCCTGTCTCTTTGTCTGTGTCTATAGATCTCTGTATAGCCCTGTCTCTTTATGTCTATAGATCTCTGTATAGCCCTGTCTCTTTGTGTCTATAGATCTCTGTATAGCCCTGTCTCTTTGTCTGTGTCTATAGATCTCTGTATAGCCCTGTCTCTTTGTGTCTATAGATCTCTGTATAGCCCTGTCTCTTTGTCTGTGTCTATAGATCTCTGTATAGCCCTGTCTCTTTGTGTCTATAGATCTCTGTATAGCCCTGTCTCTTTGTCTGTGTCTATAGATCTCTGTATAGCCCTGTCTCTTTGTCTATAGATCTCTGTATAGCCCTGTCCTTCTCTTGTCTGTGTCTATAGATCTCTGTATAGCCCTGTCTCTTTGTGTATAGATCTCTGTATAGCCCTGTCTCTTTGTGTCTATAGATCTCTGTATAGCCCTGTCTCTTTGTGTCTATAGATCTCTGTATAGCCCTGTCTTTGTGTCTATAGATCTCTGTATAGCCCTGTCTCTTTGTGTGTCTATAGATCTCTGTATAGCCCTGTCTCTTTGTCTGTAGATCTCTGTATAGCCCTGTCTTGTTCTGTGTCTATAGATCTCTGTATAGCCCTGTCTTTGTGTCTATAGATCTCTGTATAGCCCTGTCTCTTTGTGTCTATAGATCTCTGTATAGCCCTGTCTCTTTGTGTGTCTATAGATCTCTGTATAGCCCTGTCTCTCTTTGTGTCTATAGATCTCTGTATAGCCCTGTCTCTTTGTGTCTATAGATCTCTGTATAGCCCTGTCTCTTTGTTGTCTATAGATCTCTGTATAGCCCTGTCTCTTTGTCTGTCTATAGATCTCTGTATAGCCCTGTCTCTTTGTCTGTCTATAGATCTCTGTATAGCCCTGTCTCTTTGTGTCTATAGATCTCTGTATAGCCATGTCTCTTTCTCATTCGGTCTCTCCTCTCTCTCTCTCTATGTATCGGTTATCTGTTTATTCATCAATTACAGAGCAAGACCGACCATAAAGTCATTTTTCGGGGTTCTGGATCACGTCCCCCAGCGTGGTGATGTTTCTCCTGGGTGGCTACAGCCTTGGTTTGCCGTGTCTTTTATCCGGCTGCTGCCGAGCTTCCTCCAGCCAGGCAGAACGGGCGGCTTGGTTGTCATTCAGCTGTCACCCCTCTGCTTCGTCCCCCGGAGCCGCAGCGCCTCACTGATCCGCTGCCCGTTCACGCGTCATGCTCTGCTCTTTGCGCGCTGACCTCAACGTTCTGTGTCTGGAAATTGATTGATTATAGGTAATCTGAATAAAAAGGGGGGAGGGGCGGGTTTGATCGCTGGGTTTTCTGTTACAGTGGAAAGACATTATTTGGGAGAAAAGAGATTTTACTCGCCCGCTGTGATCAGTTCGCACACGGTTTGCTCCTATTGGTTTATTTGTAGTTGTGATGTCATACGTGCATCTGGTATATAGGGGGTTAACCTGCCGGTGTTCATTGATAAAGACTGGAATGTTTGCTCTGCTGTTTCTGTAAGGATTACAGAGCTGTGCCCCTCCCCCAATCAACACCTTTGTGACTGAGCAGGTGAAGGACACTGGACATTTCTGAAAGCTGCCCCAGCTTGAGCCACTTCAGACATGCTCACTCGGGCAATCCGACACACTGCCATCCTCAAGCGCTCACCCCCGTGATGACCGATAGGAGTGAATGTGGGGGTCGCTCCTTCCTCATAGAGTGCCAGGGTCTTGTTGCAGCGTCCCTGCATCACGTGGCCACGTCCCTGCGCCACGTCCCTGCGCCACGTCCCTGCATTTCCCCCCGTTGTGTCTTTGCTTTGTCTAGATGTTTCTGTATCTGCATTACATTTTCTTGTTTCGCTTCTTCTTGGTAAAGAGGGAGACGAGGAAGATGACGAAGAGGAGGATGACGATGAAGATGAGGAGGAGGAGGAGGATGACGACAAATATACTGATTCAGTAAATGAAAGTGTGGAAGGAGATTCTGACCTGCCGCCGTTCACCCTTCCCGGCCTGGTGTCCCAGGAGTCACTAGAAGACAAGAGCAATGTTGTGCTGATGGATGGAGCATCATACCAAGTCCCCGACACACAGGAGTGGGAGCAGCAAAACCAAGGGCTGGGTGAGTCCAAAAATCCCTCTTTGCTGATTTAATCCCATGCAACAAAGTCTCATATACAGACATGACCGGGCGATGGCAAAACGTCTCATCACTGCTGTAACAGATCTCCGTACCTCGACCAGGTCACATCTGTCTATACCACTTCCTTGCCGGACCCCCACCCCCGTGTTCTCCCCAGGCAGACTCTCGTGCCTTCCTCCCAGTCCTTAGACGACGCTTAAGGACTGGGACACATAAAGAGCCTGCGAGCACCCCCAGAAATAAGACGACACTGTAGAACTAGAGGTTTTCAGGGTCAAAATGGAACTGGTTTTATTAGGGACAGGTAAACCTATTTATATGATCAAACATGGGTAATTTACAAATACAAAACCTCCCCTAGAAAATGTTGAGACACAGAATTAGACTAGGACAGATAATGGGGCAGTGTTTGCCTGACAAAGCAGATTAACAAACTAATCAACTATAGAACAGCTATCAATAGGTACACGTAGACCAGACCGATAGACAGACAATAACATTATTCTTAAATAACACGGATTACACAAACACTCTGCACACACGAGAGCAAGGAAATAATTTAGAACATCAGGCCTGCAACCCCCCCCCCCCCCACCCCCATATAAATCTCCAGGTCCCTGCACCCCAAGTCCAAAGTGACGCACGTCACAAATGAATTTCAATAGCAAGGGGAAAAACTGGAAATAACACAAATGTAACATTTTCTCTGCATCGCAGTGTGCTCAGACCAGGAAGTGTCTCAGCCAATCATTGCTTCCCATTACTTCTGTGACCGCGCTCAACCGATCCCATAGACCATAAGCGTCACTGTGAAAACTGATGAAGTACGGATTCCCAGGAACTGAGCCGTGTGTGTCCTTCCATGGCCAGAGGGTCACGTCCCCTGTGTGTGTGTATACGAGTTGTGGGGGGACGATATGCAGTGTAATGTCTGCAGAGAGAGACTTTTGTCTTACATGCTGGACAAATGCACACGTGACGTGCATCACTTTGGGTGCATGGACCTGAAGGCATATGTTTTTAGGGTGCAGGCCTGATGTTCTATATTATTTCCTTGGACTCTCTTGTGTGCAGAGTGTTATGTAATCTGTGTTATGTAATAATAATATTATTGTATGGTCCATGTGTATCTTGTTATCTGCTGATAGGTTTAGCCTTCCAGCATTCCCTGTCTCAGGAATGTGTTAGTATCTGCTGTATATATTTGAGCAGTTTGTAAATCTCCTTTGTCAGGCAAACACTTCCCCATTATTTGCTGTCTTTAGACTGTAATCTTGTTTATCGTCATGATTGCCATTGTCCTGTCTGTCTAGCAACCTTGAGCTAATGTTTATTCCATTGTAGGGTCAGCTTTTGTGTCTGTAAATGAACCATGTCGGATCATATAAATATCAGTCTTTGTCCCCAATTAGGAGAGTTCTATCTTGACCCTACATGCGTCACGACTCATGGTGTGGGGAGCAGCTACATACAGTGGTAGCATTGCCGCGCCGCGGTCACGCTGCAGTCTATGGCCGTGAACGCGTTGCAATACAGCCCACAGAAGCTCCTGTACTTCTTTGGGCGTTGGACGTTTTACAGCGCGTTCCTCCGTGCTGTAAAACGCCCGGATGTTAACGCCCCCAAAGCAAATCATGGGATTTGCGTGTTTAGGTGTTTAATCGCGCACAGGAACGCGCTGTAAAAGGCCCAGGTGTGAACGGGGCCTAAGTGTTTTGGAGAAATGCACGTATCAGGGCTAAAGTCTTGCACCGCAGCCTGGATGCTCCCGCTCCCAGCAGCCCATGCAGCACAGACGGGGAATGCGCTCGCTCTAGATCTCCTCTGATAATGCATTGATACAATGTTAACATAGGAGTAAACACTAAGTGTGGGTTTTGTTCCTGGTTTTTATCGCCTGGTGACACTAGAGGGCAGGACACGTTCACAGACGGCCGCAGCAGGTGGAATCCTGTGTAACTGTGTCCATTAACACGCTCAGGTGTGATTATATGGGTGCAATGTGCCGGCATACCGCTGTATGATGATCCGGATCCCCCGCGCGCTCGAGCTGCTCCGCTGTATCGGCTCATATTGACCTTGCGCGTCCTTATGCCTCCAGCGTAATGAAGATCATCAGCTTTCACTTGTACAGAACAAGAACGTCACGATGGAAATTCCCAGAGGGTTTATAAAAATAGCCGCTCGTCTGAGATAACCCCACCTGATTGGCTCAGAAAGCGCCCGAGACGTATCATACGTGGTTGATCATGTGACTCTAACCTCTTACGCAGCGCTCTTCCTACAGACCAACCATGAAAGGCGTCGCGTGTGCTCTGCGTGCGTCGTGTCTGTAAGCGTCATGTGCACTGTGTGTGTGCGCGCGTCGTGTCTGTGCGCGTCGTGTGCACTGTGTGTGTGTGCGCGTTGTTAGAGATTATTGACTTCTTTAATAGGTCAGGGATATATTAATTATGACGCATATTTTTCTTATTGTTGATATACATAGATATATATATATTATTGACAGTGCCTCCAATACCAGCGGTATAAATTGGTATTTAACCCCTAACATAGGGATTAATAACCAATCAATGAATATACGTCTTAACAAATATATGGCGCGTTATCCCGAGTTCTTTTGATGCTCTCTAGATATTTTTAAACACAATAAAATCAATAAAGATATGAGACTGCGTAACGGTAAAACAATTCAAACCAAAATTTATTCACACGTCAAGTTTCCTACAATCGTATGTTATCAACGGATTAGCAAACTACAATTTACAAGTGATTATAGATTGTGATTAGTAGCGATACTGCGACACGCAATAATCTAATGGACAGATATTTTAGGTTTATAGACCGCACCACAGATATACGCGCCTCAATTCTTAAACACCAAACTCTATTCTATTCACTTAAACCTTTCCCATTATAAACCAATCCTCCACCTGGCTAAGATAAACACTCAGTTACTGGGCATCACCTGCAGCACAATTTATTATTGTGGGGGCCTATTCACTAAATGCAACTTCCTTCAGGGAGATACATAACACACTCGATAGGGAGACTATCTCTTCCACAGATCAATCACAGCACTTCATTCGATATACGTTAACCTAACGCTTCTTAATGACTTACAGTGCATGCATTCATTCGGAAGGGCTGCAAGATGGATATGGAAGGAGTTATGCTAGGTTACGAATGGGGCGGACGGCACTTGACATATAAAAGCTATTTCACGGTCCCAGCGTATCTCACTATAGGTATAAAATTTATATTTTTAGATGTCCACAAACAGTATTCTTGGAATATAAATAATTTCACTAAATTATGGCTCAAGTGTTCAGCCGGGAACAGCTTTCTTCCTTAGCAGTCCTCTGCAGTGGACTGTAAAGGCAGAATTTCTATTCTACTGATTATTAGGCTCAAACAGCAAAATAATTCATTTATATTCCTTTAGTTTGTGATGGACATCTAAAGTCAGGACTATGCAATTAGAAAATAGATATCATATTATTCAGGTATACTTTACCATCTGGTTAGTGAAGATAGAGTGGTGGAAGATTAGGGTGTGGTCGGTCTTAAAGGGGCGGCCGATGGTGATTGCCTCTCTTTCCTCCAAGCGTCCCTCAGGTCTCTCCCCAAGCTTTTCTCAGTGTCCCCTTCTGCTCTGGAGTGTCCTCTCTATATAGTGGTCTTCCGCCCAGTTTTAGATCTAGCCCATCACTATGTGGCCTCATTTGATTGGAGGATATATATTCATCAACTCCAGGGGTCTGTCCAGGTGTTATGTTACCTGGCCAGCAGATGGCGCTCTCAGATCAACCATCAACCTTCTGCAGGAATTAATTTATGGGCTTGGCCAATCTTTTACTGGTTTGGGGTCGTTTTATTCCTATATCCCGGGACTCCATAGATTTTATTAACAAATTAAAATTTATTTCTATTGTGACTTCGCCACGGCGTGTGTGCATCTCATCCCCCTTTAATTATATCCACAGGGATGTGTATGCGAGGGGACATACAATCATTCATTCGTGGTATCGTTTTTAACAGTCACACGTTACCCGACTTAATCGGCTTCATGCGGGTTAGTACACCAGACATTCGTGATGATCAACTAAATGTGGTAGGGCCTCTGTTTTTATAAGATGCTAAAATTATCAGTTCTAACTAATAAATATTCTCATACCATATAGTACATATTGCCGAATAGCATAGCATTACAAGCTGGTTTACCCAAGCCATTTAACCTTCTTTGGGTTTTTTTCTTTATTGGGCAACCTATTGTTCCATGTTTACGTGGCTTTCAGAGTTTCGATGTGACGAAATAAACACAATACTGAGATATCTATCTTAGTTGTCATTGTGTTCCCTTACTTTTAAACCATTTGATCTAAACCCTGTTTGGTTGTAACAAATAAATAAAATAAACAGAGTCCATTAGACAGTCTTTGATCAATGTTAAATGTCCTTTCTTGTATGCGTAACACTAACGAGTTTAGCTTGTCTCTTGTTCTTGTTATATATTAACGACGCAGACAAGTTGTTTGCGTGACGCAATTCCTGGCCCCAAATTTAAACATTCCTGCGTTATAGAAATTTTATATCTAAAAAGGTCTGACAGCGTCGAGTCTGTGCGCGTCAAGTGCACTGTGTGTGCGTCAAGTGTGCGTTGAGTGTGCTCTGTGCGCGTTGCGTGTGCGCTGTGTGCAGTCGGCGCGTGTTGTGTGCAATCTGGAACCAAGGTGAAGGCTTCTGAAATGAAGGCGCAGGAACGTATTGCAGGAGGGGTGGGTCGCGCCTATTCCCCCGATGGGGCGGCTGCAGCCACCAAATGCATCCAGCCCAACAATATGTGTGAAACATAACAAAGAAAAAAATGTCACCTGCGCGTCGAGTGCGCTTTGTTTGTCCTTAGATTGATCTGATGTTATTGATTTGCTAGTCTCGTCCAGTGTAACTGATCAGGTTTCTACATCTCCTGAAGGAATTCACCCCCCCCCATGTAGACAATGTAGTCTGCTGATTGTGTCATGTTACCCCCCCCCATGTATACAATGTATTCTCCTGATTGTGTCATGTTACCCCCCATGTATACAATGTATTCTGCTGATTGTGTCATGTTACCCCCCCCCCCTTCTTTCCCATATAACTGCTCCCCATCTCACATTAAAGATCATTCTTATTCCCTGCATTAAGCCGTGTCTGATGTTTGGGGAGAGATACATAGAATATACAGCATTCCCTCAGTTCTGGCTGAGGGTTGAGAGAGAAGGAAAGCTGCTGCGGATCAGCTTGACTGAAGGGACGGAAGCTGTAACCGGTTCAGTTCTGATCCACAAGCTGGAAACCAGTAAACCCAGTTGCTGTTACTATGATACATTAGTGTGCATGTTATAACGCGTTCTCTCTGTCCTGGGTGAGGGACGGGGTTTGTGTATGGTGACCCGCGGGGTGTTGACCTTCTATTGGCTCGTGGCTTTACGCTCTATTCAGTGATACTCTGTAACCGGTCACATGGTGTGTCTCGGATACTTGCGGTCACGTGATTCTGTGCACGCATCATTTCAGCCGGGAGCCGGACGTGTTTGGACCAGGAACCTGCCTTTCTTTAAAACCGTTTCCTGGTTGAAGCTCAGCCGAGTCGTTTTTGGGGGTGCGGAGCGGGCCGAGGGTTTTCTCACCCAGGGGAGCCCATAGATAACGATGCCTGGACTCAGGGCAGGAATCCGATAAATAGAGCAGAATCCTGCACCGTGTGCTATTCTGCTTCACGTCTCCCTTGAGGTTTATTGGGGGGGGGCGTGGTGTTTGGGGAAGCCTGACAACCCAAGGCTGTGCGAGCTCTAGAGGCTCTGGATATTGTGAGTGTGTTTAGAAGTTTTGATACACTATTGTTTGTTTAGATTTCCTCGAAGAAAAAAACGGAATAACAAGAGCGTCCGCCGTGCAGAAAAACTCTGGATGCTTGAAAACCCAAAGCTCTGATTTTGAAGTGTAAGCTCTTTTTGTATAGATCTCACACCTCGATTTTATACACCATTGCGTGCGTTTTGTAGCACACTTTGCGTGTCATTGTTTGTGCGCTCCACTCCATATGTTCATCTACAGGTGAAACTGGAAAAATGAGAATATGGTGTAAAAGTTGATTTCTTTCAGTAATGCAAGTTAAAAGGTGAAAGTAATATATGAGACTCATTAGATGCAAAGCGAGATCGTGCAAGCAGTGATTTGTCATAATTGTGATGATTCTGGTTACAGCTCATGAAAAGCCCAAATCCACAATCTCAGAAAATGAGAATATTCCATGTAATCAATAAAACAAGGATTGTACATAGAACAATATGGAACCTGTGAAAAGTATAAGCTGCAGATGTACTCAGCGCTTGGTTTGCAGCATTTCCTGTGGCAATGTGGCATGGAAGCTATAAGCCTGTGGCACTGCTGAGGTGTTATGGAAGACCAGGATGCTTCAATATCTCCTGATGAAGCTGTAGCATCCCTACAGTGAAATGCACGTTGAGCTCTTTTTAATTACAGGATTTTCCTAAGAATGAAGGGAAGTTTGAGTTGTAATACTCGGACTCAGAGGCGAGTATTGCGTTTCTTTCTTGCCTTTTATAAAACACAGCAGCAAAGGTACATTAACAACTGAAAAAAACTTTAAACCAGGTGTAAACAAACACATAAGCCCCTCCCCCTCTCCCTCAGCCAATCCAGTTGACCTCCCTCCTCTATAAATTAACCCCGGGCTGCATCCTAAGGCCTCTTTCTTGGTGCAGGTAGAACATCCACACGAACATATTTAGAGGCGGCAGCCCGAAACGAACGAAGAAACACAGTCCCGGTAGAGGAATGGAAGACCGCCGAAACCATGGAGAAATCAGGAAGCTGTAGAGAGAGCAGATACATGACAACAATCAGAAATACAACAGAGGAGGAGCAAGCCGGTAACAACTGGTACGACAACCCCCATAGAGAGGGCGGGAGAGGCGAGCAATACTCGCCTCTGAGTCCTTTATTACAATTCAAACTTCCCTTCATTCTTAGGATAATTCTGTAATTGTAATACTCGGACTCAGAGGCTCCTATTGCCAGTTCAAAGCTGATCTACCAGGGGTGCGGACCAGTGAACCAGCGGCTTGAAATAAAAAGTCTTAAAGGTAGACTCTCTAGACCAATCCGCAGCCTTAAGTAGATCTTCAAGGCGGTATCCAGTGGCCACCGAAGAAGAAGCCATAGCAGAGTGTACAGAGTGTGCGCCATAAACCGAGACATCAACACCCGCAAGGGTTAGAAGCCATTTTAACCAGCGCGCCAACGTCGTGGAACCAACTGCGTGATGGGGCATCCTGAATGAAATAAACAGAGGAGATACTAGCAGAGAGCGCAAAGGAACGCTACATGTTTCGTATTCCCTTAAAGGACCGGACATAATTGAGGTGAGTCGGGGAAAGCTGGATAGAGTACAGAAGTCAATGAGGTCTTGGTACGTCTAGAGATGTCAAATCTGACACCCTCAGGCACAAAAGATCGGGCCTGAAAGTCCAGAGCACGAACATCACCCACCCTTTTTTACAGGAGATCAGACAGAGCAGCGTCACTAGTTTAGCGGAAAGCTGACGGAGGAGAGAAGGTCGTTAGAGGGCCGCTGGGAGAGAAGGTCGTTAGAGGGCCGCTGGGAGAGAAGGTCGTTAGAGGGCCGCTGGGAGATGAAACGTAAAAGTAGTGGAACATCCCAAGTGGTCAAGTAACGAGGGAGAGGGGGACAAGAAAATCTCATGCCTCAAAGGAGTCTACAGACCAATGGGTGGCGACCCAGTGGTATTCCTAGAAAACCCACGTGTTGGGCCGATAAGGCCGAACGAAAAACGTTAACGGTGCGATAGGCTTTTCCCGAGTCGAAAGTCTCGGACAGAAAGTCCAGTACAAATTTCAGAGGAGCTTGAAAGGGATCCACGTTCCTTCCCAGGCACCAATGAGACCAGCAGTTCCAGGCTGAGTCATAGCAGACTCTGGTGCCCGGAGCCCACGCTCCCCTGAGGAGTGCGGAAGTACGTTCCGAAACTTCCTCAGAGTCCGGGACCCCGACACCAGACACACCAACAGTCGACAGCCGTCGGGTAAGAACAAGGGATGAGGTGACAAGTTCGCATCCCGGAGGAGGCCCGGAAGGGCCGGTAGCAGTCTGGGAAAATCTACCGTCATTTGAAGTAACATTGGGAACCACGGCTGATTCTCCCAGAATGGAACGACAAGTACTATTTCTGCGTGTTGAGTCAAAGCGTGGTGGAGCGTGCGACCCACTAGGTGAAACGGGGGAAACGCATAGTGGCGATGCTGATTCCATTGTTGTAGGAAAGCATCCGTCGCCAGCGCTTCTGGGTCCGGTCTCCAACTGAAAAACAGACGTAACTGCATATTCAGTCGAGACGCGAACACGTCTACCCGCAGAGGACCCCATAAATCTAAGATGGCGGAGTAGATGGAACGTTTCAATCGCCAGTCCCCGCAATCCCTGGTGTGCCTCGAATTCCAGTCTGCGATTACATTCGACAGAACCGGAATGAACGGAGCCTGAACTTCTAAGTCTCGCATGAAACACCAAGTCCAAAGCTTGGTGGCCAGAGAGGTCAACAGTGTTAAACGAGAACCCCCCCCCCCCCATGCCGTTGATATAGCGTACTGCTGGAAAATTGTCCATCCTCAGCAGTAGACCGCAACGGTGGTGAGACCTCGCAAAGCACTGCAGGCCAAATAGAGCCGCCAGGAGTTCCCGCCCGTTGATGTGGATATTTTGTTCCTGAAAGGACCAACGACCCACCGTTTGAAGGGATCCGCAACGAGCCCCCCAACCCGTGGAGCCCCCCAACCCAAAGAGGCCTTAGGATGCAGCCCAGGGTTAATTTATAGAGGAGGGAGGGTGACTGGATTGGCTGAGGTAGACGGGGAGGGGCTTATGTGTTTCTTGTTTACACCTTGTTTAACCCCTTAACGCCGCAGGACGTACATTTACGTCCTGCATTAGGCGGACTTTGACGCCGCAGGACGTAAATGTACGTCCTCGGCGTTTACAGCCCCCCTCGCTTAATACTTACCTCCTCCGGTCGCTCCCACGCTGCTCTGACTCCCGCGGATGACGTCAGTTTCAGGCGTCGTCCCCCCCCCCCCCCCCCGCCGGAGCAGGGGAAGCGCCTGGAGGGGAGGGAATCCCTCTATCTCCCGATCGCCTGGTCCCCGGCGGCTGTGGCCAGCATCGCTGGAAGGGTCACAGCCTGACCTTTCCAGCGATGTATGGGGGGTTAACCCCTTAGTTGCCAGGTCGCGACCGGGCACTAATTTGTGCCCGATCGCGGCCTATTTCCGGTGGGGGTCGCCATCTTGGATGGCAGCCCCCACCTCTGGGTCACCCCCCAGTCAACTGACTCATCGCGCCATGCGCGATGATGTCAGTTAACCGGGGAACCCCCTAGCTGCAAAGGGATTTCCTATGGAAATCCCTTGCAGGAGATAGGGGGGTTCTTTGAACCCCTTTATCTCCTGATCGGTGGCAGCTAGGGGGTCATGGCTGATATTGCTGGAGCATGGCCTTTCCAATGATATCAAACATGACCATGGTAAAAGTAAAATAAAAGTGTAAAAAAGGTAAAAATAATAAAAAAATAATATATTTATAATTTTTTTATTATTATATTTATTATTTTTTTATTATTTAATTTAATAAAAAAAAAAATTGTTTTTTTTAATGCAGCACTATTGTTCACATTTCAATTATAATGTGATCAATGATGCTTCACTAATGATATTTTTTTTTGGGGGGGTTTAGCTAAAATCACGCAATTTCTCCCCCAAAAAAAAATGGGTTCCCCGTTCTAATTTTTTTAACAAATCTACCCAATAGAATATGACCGCAGAGCCTCGGATAATAAAATTTAAAAAAAAAAAACACTTTACACACTGTGGAAGATTGAAATTTTATTGAAAATTCAAATTTTTTTACATTTTTTGTGATAGCATTTTGGCAGGGCATGACATATACATATAATAATGGTATATTATTAATCTGCCGAGTCTGACGGAAAGAACGATATATAATTTGTCTCGGTGGTATAAGAATACGTGACTTAAAAATGGTCAAAATGAGCTCAGCAAACTTCTACTTCCGAAACAGCGCCGAAGTTGTAAAATTACTCCCGTCCTTAAGGGGTTCAAGTTTTTTCAGTCCAATGTTATTGTACCTTGCGGCTGTGTTTAATAAAGGCAAGAAAGAAACGCAATACTCGCCTCCGAGTATTACAATTGACCATCTTGATCCGTGCTATATCCTCAGATAAATGATTAACCCCTTAGAGTTGGAATTTTGCAGATGCACATGAGCCCTCCCCGCTGCTCGCGCGCGCCCCCGTCTCCCCGCTGCTCGCGCGCCCCGTCTCCCGCTGCTCGCGCGCGCCCCCGTCTCCCCGCTGCTCGCGCGCGCGCCCCGTCTCCCCGCTGCTCGCGCGCGCGCCCCGTCTCCCCGCTGCTCGCGCGCGCGCCCCCGTCTCCCCGCTGCTCGCGCGCGCGCCCCGTCTCCCGCTGCTCGCGCGCGCGCCCCGTCTCCCCGCTGCTCGCGCGCGCGCCCCGTCTCCCCGCTGCTCGCGCGCCGCGCCCCCGTCTCCCCGCTGCTCGCGCGCGCGCCCCCGTCTCCCCGCTGCTCGTCCGCGCGCGCCCGTCGGCCGTCTGCTCGCGCGCGCGCGCGCCCCGTCTCCCCGCTGCTCGCGCTCCCCGCTGCTCGCGCGCGGCGCCCCCGTCTCCCCGGCTGCTCGCGCGCGCCCCCGTCTCCCCGCTGCTCGCGCCGCGCGCGCCCCCGTCTCCCCGCTGCTCGCGCGCGCGCCCCCGTCTCCCGCTGCTCGCGCGCGCGCCCCCGTCTCCCCGCTGCTCGCGCGCGCGCCCCCGTCTCCCCGCTGCTCGCGCGCGCGCCCCCGTCTCCCCGCTGCTCGCGTGCGCGCGCGCCCCGTCTCCCGCGCTGCTCGCGCGCCCCCGTCTCCCCGCTGCTCGCGCGCCGCCCCGTCTCCCCGCTGCTGCGCGCGCCCCGTCTCCCCGCTGCTCGCGCGCCCGCCCCGTCTCCCCGCTGCTCGCGCGCGCGCCCCCGTCTCCCCGCTGCTCGCAGCGCGCGCCCCGTCTCCCCGCTGCTCGCGCAGCGCGCCCCGTCTCCCCGCTGCTCGCGCCGCCTGCGCCCCCGTCTCCCCGCTGCTCGCGCGCGCGCCCCCGTCTCCCCGTCTGCTCGCACGCGCGCCCCCCCGTCTGCTCGCACGCGCCCCCCCCCGTCTGCTCGCACGCGCCCCCCCGTCTGCTCGCGCTGATTGGAGGGGAATGGCAGTGATGGGGCTGATTGGAGGGGAATGGCAGCGATGGGGCTGATTGGAGGGGAATGCCAGGGATGGGGCTGATTGGAGGGGAATTGCAGGAATGGGGCTGATTGGAGGGGAATGGCAGGATGGGGCTGATTGGAGGGGAATGGCCAGGAATGGGGCTGAATGGCAGGGATGGGGCTGATTTGGAGGGGAAGGGCAGGAATGGGGCTGATTGGAGGGGAATGGCAGGGATGGGGCTGATTGGAGGGGAATGGCAGGAATGGGGCTGATTGGAGGGGAATGGCAGGAATGGGGCTGATTGGAGGGGAATGGCAGGGATGGGGCTGATTGGAGGGGAATGGCAGGAATGGGGCTGAATGGCAGGGATGGGGCTGATTTGGAGGGGAAGGGCAGGAATGGGGCTGATTGGAGGGGAATGGCAGGGATGGGGCTTATTGGAGGGGAATGGCAGGAATGGGGCTGATTGGAGGGGAATGGCAGGAATGGGGCTGATTGGAGGGGAATGGCAGGGAGGGGAATGGCAGGGATGGGGCTGATTTGGAGAGGAATGGCAGGAATGGGGCTGATTGGAGGGGAATTGCAGGAATGGGGCTGATTGGAGGGGAATTGCAGGAATGGGGCTGATTGGAGGGGAATGGCAGGAATGGGGCTGATTGGAGGGGAATGGCAGGAATGGGGCTGATTGGAGGGGAATGGCAGGGATGGGGGTGATTTGGAGAGGAATGGCAGGAATGGGGCTGATTGGAGGGGAATGGCAGGGATGGGACTTATTGGAGGGGAATGGCGGGAATGGCAGGAATGGGGCTGATTGGAGGGGAATGGCAGGGAGGGGAATGGCAGGGATGGGGCTGATTTGGAGAGGAATGGCAGGAATGGGGCTGATTGGAGGGGAATGGCAGGAATGGGGCTGATTGGAGGGGAATGGCAGGGAGGGGAATGGCAGGGATGGGGCTGATTTGGAGAGGAATGGCAGGAATGGGGCTGATTGGAGGGGAATGGCAGGAATGAGGCTGATTGGAGGGGAATGGCAGGAATGGGGCTGATTGGAGGGGAATTGCAGGAATGGGGCTGATTGGAGGGGAATGGCAGGGATGGGGGTGATTTGGAGAGGAATGGCAGGAATGGGGCTGAATGGAGGGGAATGGCAGGGATTGGGCTGATTGGAGGGGAATGGCAGGGATTGGGCTGATTGGAGGGGAATGGCAGGGATGGGGCTGAATGGAGGGGAATGGCAGGAATGTGGCTGATTGGAGGGGAATGGCAGGAATGGGGCTGAATGGAGGGGAATGGCAGGGATGGGGCTGATTGGAGGGGAATGGCAGGGAGGGGAATGGCAGGGTTGGGGCTGATAGGGAGGGGAATGGCAGGGATGGGGCTGATTGAAGGGGAATGGCAGGAATGGGGCTGAATGGAGGGGAATGGCAGGGTTGGGGCTGATTGGAGGGGAATGGCAGGGATGGGGCTGATTCGAGGGGAATGGCAGGAATGGGGCTGATTGGAGGGGAATGGCAGGGATGGGGCTGATTTGGAAAGGAATGGCAGGAATGGGGCTGATTGGAGGGGAATGGCAGGAATGGGGCTGATTAGAGGGGAATGGCAGGAATGGGGCTGATTGGAGGGGAATGGCAGGAATGGGGCTGAATGGAGGGGAATGGCAGGGATGGGGCTGATTGGAGGGGAATGGCAGGGTTGGAGCTGATAGGGAGGGGAATGGCAGGGATGGGGCTGATTGGAGGGGAATGGCAGGAATGGGGCTGAATGGAGGGGAATGGCAGGGTTGGGGCTGATTGGAGGGGAATGGCAGGGAGGGGAATGGCAGGGTTGGGGCTGATTTGGAGGGGAATGGCAGGGATGGGGCTGATTGGAGGGGAATGGCAGGAATGGGGCTGATTGGAGGGGAATATCAGGGATGGGGCTGATTTGGAGGGGAATGGCAAGGAGGATGAGTAACATAGGAAGTGTGGCAAGACACGTGACAGGAAAAGGGCTGACCGGAGATGCAGGGCTACTGGGTACTGGGCAGGAAGGAGAGGGTCTCGAGGCAGGGTATCCAGAGGGGAGAGCCCGTCACCAGGAGTCGGCCGTAGGGTCAAGGGCTGACAGAAAGCTGGCCGCGTCAGTAGGGAAAGCCAATGGTCTGATACTCGGGAAATCAAGTTTCTAGCTCCTTGCTGACAGCGGAGCAATAGACCATTCAGGAGCACCATAAGCTCCCGAGGAAGTCTGAATAGACGAAACGCGTCGAGCGCTTCCTCCCAGTGACCTGTCAGGCCGTGGATTTGGGGATGTTGATAAGCCATACTTGTTTTTATTATTGTAAAGTGCAGTGTATCTGGCCGTCTATCCTATTTAATCTTTCCTGATAAGGCTCTTCATTTATCGGTGGTTCTGGAAAAGAACCCGAGATGAGCCGTCTGAGTGTGTGAATTGGTTTTAATTCAGAAGCATTGCATTGTGGGTGCTCCACCTTTAAGTAGTGTAGCACAGGGCGGCTGCTGGGCCGACGAGCAATGGGACAAAACTGATCATCGCCGCCATCATAATATCATACTCTCCATGATACAAGGGCCGCGCAGACGCTCATTGTCAGCAGCCAATCAGAGCTCTAGAAACCAATCGGATTGGCTGCTATAGTATTCCTGTAGACAGGAAGCTGTGTGACCCCCCCCCCCCCTCAGGTGATGTCCAGGGTAGCTTGGGATCTTCATGAAGGTGTCACCCCACGAGGTGTGTGCGCTGCTGCAGCGACTCTTTGCTGCATCCATAGGGATAATAAACAATTCAGGGGAATTGAGGTGCGATTGAGAGACGCGCAGGAATCGTGCTAAACCCCAGGGAGCCTGATGGGAGTCATCATGGTGCCTTGGATCACACTTGTGTTGCTCCGGCATACGTTCTCTTTGATATTCGGTGATGCCGTGTCTGCTATAAACAATATGGCCGGACGCAGATATCAGGCGTTTATCTCTCGATTGGTTTGATTTTTACACAGGAATAAAGGGGAGGTAAGGAGTTTCACCGCATTCCAAACAGGAATGACCGTGTCCTTTATTATCCTAACAACAACAAAAAATTCTGGATGAGAAACCGCTGCGTCTAATGTGAATAGAAAGTGAGAAACCAACACGTTTATAGAAAATTACATAATACACGATTCAGAGGAAACAGAATAGAGACAAAGCTGAAACAACGCTCCATAAAATACATATAAAGAGATAATAATCTATGGGTGAGAGATAATCTATAGGCGATCACCTCTGGCCCCATAAAACGATGAGAATTCTCATTTTCCTATTACGTTTGACGGAAAGTTTGGATTTTAATAAGCACTCGGAGGCGAGTATTTGCATTCTCTTTCTTTATTGCACCCATAGCAGCAAAGAAGAGTGATAAAACAGAACCAAAAAAATTGAACCCCCAACGTGGGGCACCCTCCCTAGTCCATAAGTCCCGCCCCCAAGTCCATAAAAGGTCTGTGCTGGAGCGGCCACAACCTCTTTCTTTCAAGCGACTGACGAAATCAACCACGGGAGCAGTCAACAGGAACAGCAACCAGGGCGGACGACCATCCAGAAACGGAAGTCCCGATCAAACAAATCAAGAAGCATAAAACATGACAGTAACATTAGCGTAGCGAGGGTAACGGAAAACCAGAACCCACCCAAAACCCCACGAGAGGGACCAGAGGATTAACTAAATATGCGCAGCGCATAGAACATGCCAACCTAGCCGGTGAAGAACGCACCCCCCCCCCCCCCTGGGCGGGAGAGATGGGAGATACTCGCTTCCGAGTCCTTAAAAAATCCAAACTTTCCGTCATACATACAGTAATAGGAAAATTTGGGAATTTTAAGCCAGGACGTCTGAGGCTTCTATTTGCAAGTTCAACGCATCAGTGCTCGTGACCAATGAGAGACCGGCTTAAAGTAAAAAGTACGGAAGGTCGATTCCCTAGGCCAGTCAGCAGACTTCATAATGTCCTCCAGACGACACCTAGCCAGGAAAGCATTGGAAGCCGCAGCACTACAAATGGAAAGAACACCAAAGAGAGAAACAGCCACACCCGCCAAGACCAAAAGCCACCGAGCCCATCGCGCCAAAGAAGGCGAGCTAACCGGACCATGCGGGTGAGGAAAGGAAACAAACAACGGAGAACCAACTCCGGGACAATGTGGCATAGTCCTGTCCTCATAGTCCTTAAGACAAAGTACCGGGCACAAATCAGGATCATCAGGAAATGCCAGGAAAAAGACCATCTTGACCGACGTCTTAGTCCTGCGGGTAACCTCAAAACACACACCCTCCGGAGTGAAGGAGCGAACCCCAAAATCCAACGCTCGCACATCCCCAACTCATTTACATGAAATAAGGCAAAACGATACCAGCAGCTTCGCTGACAACTGACGTAGGGACAGAGACGGATTGGCAGGCCAAGATCGAAGAAAAGAGACAACGCGCGACACATCCCAAGTAGAGTAATATCTCGGAGTCGGGGGGTGAGACAAACGAGCGCCCTTGAGCAATCGGCACACCAAGGGGTGACGCCCCGAAGGAGAACCATTGAAACCTAAATGACCGGCCGATAAGGCGGACCTATAGAGTCAAACAACGAGGACAGAAAATCCAACACCGAACCTAAAGGGGCAGAAGTAGAATCCTCATCCCGTCGAAGGCACCAACTATACCAAGCGGCCCAAGCCGATCTGTAGGAACCTCTGGTGCCAGGGGCCCATGCATATTGCAACAACGCCTCAGTCCCTGTCGAAATGCCAGAGGCCCTCCATGAGAACCAGAAACCAACCACGCTCCCAGAGATAGGCGTCTCGCCGAGATCATTGGATGTGGAAGGCCGTAAGGACCCGTCAACAGCAAATCGGACACTGGTAACAACCTGGGAGGAGCCACTGCACGTTCCAACAGCAGAGGAAACCATGGCTGGGACCGCCAGAGTGGTGACACCAATACCAGTTCCTCTCCCGTGATGCAGAGACGCCTCAAAACACTCAACAGTTGAAACGGAGGGAAGGCATAAAGTCGACCCTCTGGCCAAGGCTGAACGAAGGCGTCCGTGCCTATCGCCTCTGGATCCGGACGCCAACTGTAGAAGTCCTGCAACTGACGATTCAGCCTGGAAGCGAACAGATCCATCCGTAGAGGACCCCATAACACTCCGATGTTGGCAAACACAGACGGTAGAAGCCACTAATCTCCCGACTCCGTCAGATGATGTGAGTTCCAATCGACCACCACGTTGGCAAGACCCGGAATATATTGAGCCTCTACAAACAGATCTCAGAAGACAGAATTCCCACAGATCCGCGCCACCGACGTCAGAACCGAGGAACGGGGAGTTCCTAGGGCATTGATATTCCTCACCGCTGAGAGATTGTCCAGCTTCAGGAGAACGCAGTGGTGAACGGACGACCTGGAAAAGCACTTCAGGGCAAACAAGGCCGCCAGCAGCTCCAGAGCATTCATATGGAGGTGCTGTTCCTGAGTCGACCAACCACCTCTAGTCTCCAATTTGCCACAGTGAGCCCCCAACCCACCAGACTCGCGTCGGATTCTATGGTCAGTGTGGGCAAAGGAGGTCGGACCGGACGAGCCTTCCAACGGGACCAGTCCGTGAGCCACCATTCCAAATCAGTCACTGCGTCGTTGGGAGTGAGAACCCGGAGAGCGTAATCCACACTCGTGTGGAGAGAACGGGCCTTCCATCTCTGGAGGGCCCTGTAATGCAGAGGTGCAGGAAGCACTGCCAGGCGAGTCGCTGCCAGAAGACCAGAGTGGGTGAAGGATCCCCGTGGAACGGCCGAACTTCTTTCTTTATGGAGCACACTTTGGAAAAGGGAACACTTAGCGTCATGGAATGGGAATCTAGGGAGAACCCTAGGAATTCCAATCCCAGAGTGGGAACCATGAGGGACTTCTCCACATTGATCAGAAACCCCAACTCTTGTAGGAGCGTTAGAGTCCATGACAGATGTAGAAGGAGAGAATCTGTGGAATCTGACATGATCAGCATGTCGTCTAAATAAATAACGAGACGCACCCCTCGTTCTCGTAGTGCCTCCGTGACTGGTTTCAACAGCTTCGTGAAGCACCGCGGAGCTGATGAGAGGCCGAACGGGAGGCGCGTGAAACGCCACATGAGGTCGCTCCATGGAAAACACAAGTAGTCTCGAAGCGTGAGCCATGGGGACGAACAGATACGCGGCTTTTAAATCTGATTTGACTAGCCAGTCGTCCACCAGAAGGGTATCCCTGAGGGTATGAATGCCCTCCATCTGGAAATGTCTGTAAGACACTAGGGCTGCGCATCTTCACTGGTCAACGATTCGATTACGATTATCTCGTCAACGATTCGATGCGATTCGATTCCGTGATGCATCTCAATTACTCCCCAATTTGCCCATGGTTTTAGACTAATTCACACACCACACATTACTGTGAGTTTAATTGCTGTGGATCTCTGCGCTACATTCATACACACCACACATTACTGTGAGTTTAATTGCTGTGGATCTCTGCGCTACATTCATACACACCACACATTACTGTGTCACAGAGATCCACAGCAATTAAACTCTCAGTAATGTGTGCAGTACGGAGCCCCACTGGTGTCAGGAGGGAAAAAAAGTCCTAGCAAAGCGTAGCCACAAGATAATTTTGTCTCCGTCAGTGTGAGGTTGCAGAGTAAATCCAGGCTCCCCCGTGGCTGTATACTCAGTATAACTCTGGAATTCCTGCACAGATTGCTCTGCTGACACCCAGGATTAGAGGGTCCCAGGCCGGTGCCCCCCAATCCAACATTCCTTTTTATATGCTTCAACACAAGTAATGGGGATTAATCCCAGTATCCTCAGCCTGTAACAGCAGCATATGGTGGCATTAAAGGGATACTCTAGGCAACATGACCAGCTAAGCTTTTTTAGGTGGTCATGATGCCCTGAGTTTGCCCTGGTCTTTCCCCCCTCCCTCCGCTCAGCCGATCGGCTGAAACAGCTGAGAGACGCAGAGGAGTTTACTCCCAGCTGTCAATCAGCAGAGCGGGATTTGTATTTCCCGCTTCTGCCGACTATTGCCGAGTAGGAGACGTCATCGCGCTTTCAGCTTTCAGCGCGATGACGTCTCCATCTCGCTGCAGTAGCTGGCGGCAGCAAGCGAGCCGCCGGCAAGTCAGCGGCTGTGATTAGTGTCGCGCGCATCCTCTTGCTCGTAACACTAATCTGAGAAGGTGGAGCTGTCAAACATCCGCGTTCAGAAAGCTTAAAGAGGAGGGAGACGCGAAAAAAAACCGCCGTGTGAAAATGCCTCCGTTTTAAGGTAAGTATAACATTAAAAAAAATGTAGAACGACTAGGTCTGGCAGTATCGTTTATATAATGCAAAAAAAAGGGGGGGGGTCATTTTCCGCTTAGAGGGTTCCTTTAAGACTTCTGTAGAAAGATACTCTGAACCACTCTACACTCTATGCATGACCCACTCACCTGATACAGCCTATCTTTATGCAGAAGTCTTAATGCCACCATATGCTGCTGTTACAGGCTGAGGATACTGGGATTAATCCCCATTACTTGTGTTGAAGCATATAAAAAGGAATGTTGGATTGGGGGGCACCGGCCTGGGACCCTCTAATCCTGGGTGTCAGCAGAGCAATCTGTGCATGAATTCCAGAGTTATACTGAGTATACAGCCCAGCAGCCAGCCCCCCTCAATTTATTCCCCTCTATAGCAGCCAGCCCAGCCCCCCTCAATTTATTCCCCTCTATAGCAGCCAGCCCAGCCCCCCTCAATTTATTCCCCTCTATAGCAGCCAGCCCAGCCCCCCTCAATTTATTCCTCTCTATAGCAGCCAGCCCAGTCCCCCTCAATTTATTCCCCTCTATAGCAGCCAGCCCCGCCTCCCTCAATTTATTCCCCTCTATAGCAGTCAGCCCAGCCCCCCTCAATTTATTCCTCTCTATAGCAGCCAGCCCAGCCCCCCTCAATTTATTCCCCTCTATAGCAGCCAGCCCAGCCCCCTCAATTTATTCCCCTCTATAGCAGCCAGCCCAGCCCCCCTCAATTTATTCCCCTCTATAGCAGCCAGCCCAGCCCCCTCAATTTATTCCCTTCTATAGCAGCCAGCCCAGCCCCCTCAATTTATTCCCCTCTATAGCAGCCAGCCCAGCCCCTCAATTTATTCCCCTCTATAGCAACCAGCCCAGCCCCCTCAATTTATTCCCCTCTATAGCAGCCAGCCCAGCCCCCTCAATTTATTCCCCTCTATAGCAGCCAGCCCAGCCCCCTCAATTTATTCCCCTCTATAGCAACCAGCCCAGCCCCCCTCAATTTATTCCCCTCTATAGCAGCCAGCCCAGCCCCCTCAATTTATTCCCCTCTATAGCAGCCAGCCCAGCCCCCCTCAATTTATTCCCTTCTATAGCAGCCAGCCCAGCCCCCCTCAATTTATTCCCCTCTATAGCAGCCAGCCCAGCCCCTCAATTTATTCCCCTCTATAGCAACCAGCCCAGCCCCCCTCAATTTATTCCCCTCTATAGCAGCCAGCCCAGCCCCCTCAATTTATTCCCCTCTATAGCAGCCAGCCCAGCCCCCCTCAATTTATTCCCTTCTATAGCAGCCAGCCCAGCCCCCCTCAATTTATTCCCCTCTATAGCAGCCAGCCCAGCCCCTCAATTTATTCCCCTCTATAGCAACCAGCCCAGCCCCCCTCAATTTATTCCCCTCTATAGCAGCCAGCCCAGCCCCTCAATTTATTCCCCTCTATAGCAGCCAGCCCAGCCCCCCTCAATTTATTCCCCTCTATAGCAGCCAGCCCAGCCCCCCTCAATTTATTCCCCTCTATAGCAGCCAGCCCAGCCCCCTCAATTTATTCCCCTCTATAGCAGCCAGCCCAGCCCCCCTCAATTTATTCCCCTCTATAGCAGCCAGCCCAGCCCCCCTCAATTTATTCCTCTTCTGACCACCACGGAATTTACGGCCTCTCCAAGCTTGGGCCCAAGCAGAGGGTCCGGAATTGGAGGGATTAGGCTCGGACATATAAGAGGCGTGAAAGGAGCCTCTATTAATTCCGGCACAGCTGGCAGAGCGGCCCCTTCCTCTGCCAGCCCTGTCAAAAACAGGTTTGGGGAAAACTTTTTTAATGGCAGTCACAGTCAAGTGCCATAGAGGCGCTAGTATAGGTCCCCATGCTCTTGAAGCCATCTCTGAAGAGGAGGCCTTGGGCAGTAGCCCCACGATCTCTAGTGGCCATGGCCGTGAGTTGGGGATCCATTTTAAGGATCATGGTTTTACGTCTTTCTGCGGCTAAGGCTGCGTTAGCTCCTCCTAGAAGGCACAGGAACCGTTGCAATCAGTCCATGACTACTTCTAAGTCGAGAGGAGTGTCGTTAAGACGAGCATCCTCCACCATGTCCAGGAGATACATCAAAGGTGGGGCCACATCTATTACCTTATCCTCGCACACTCGTAATGCCATATCTATGGGAGACCAACCCTTCTTAGTCAGAAACTTAATCAAGTCTTCAAAGAAAAAAATATCATCTGCGCTTATTCCCATTATACCGTGTGAAACTAAACACAATTAGAGGTTTGGTTTCTTATTAATGGCCATTATAAGATTAATCTCGCCCGCCAGCATCAAGGCACCTCTATAAGGGCGAGTCCTATCCAAAAATGAAACTACAGGCTGCTGTATAGCGAACCATACCTGCTCATGCTTGTCAGACATGAGGTAGACTGGTGGGCCTTTATTTATGCTCCCCCAGAAACAAAATCCACTTCACTCGCCGAGTCCGTGGTCTTGGAGTCGGCCAGAACCCGGAAGGTTAGGCCTAATCTTGGAGACCGCCACCAAGGCCCCGCGGTCAGGGGCTCCTTTTCGCGAGGTCACCTCGCTTATCTCAGAGGGCAGAGTATCGGGGATGCCAGCCCCTCGTGGAGGATTATCTATGTGCTTTGTTTTAGCACTTTTCTTAGAGCCTGAGGGGGCTGAGTCAGAGGTTGAAGGGGGATTAGGGTCCTGGGTAGGAGATCCTGTAGTAGGATTAGGAGAGAATTTTTAACAGCGCCTACAGCCTCATCCATAGTCCTTTGAAAGGACAGTGACAGTGTAGACTCTGCATTGGAAAGGGAGGGTGAAACGGAGGCTTGCAGTGCGGCCTCCATGGCCGCAAAACAAGCCGCCGTATTCGAGCATTTCCTGGGAGGGGAGGTAAACGCATCCGATTGTTCCGATTGGCGGGAGCTCCCTGCCGAGTCTGATTCCCCAGCCGGGGAGGACATGTCGGTTCCAGCGCGTTTGGAGAGGGACATATTCGCGTGGCTTCTCTAAGCGTACCACACGAGAATGAAGGCGAAAGCCCGCGGTCACGTGATATGTAAAATGGCCACCGCAATCTCTTTCCCACTCTCGCTGGAAGACGTGGCTGGCCGTGGGGGAACCAGGGAGCTGAAAGTCGAAAGTAATGAGTTAAAAATATATATATAAATCTATCAACACAACCCACCAAGATAAGCAACAAGTAGAGCAGAAAGTCTGAAAATATCTACTTGTCCAATGGACTAAAGTGGTCGCCTGATCTACTTGTCCTGATAAGAAATAGAACGTCAGCAATATAGCATGAGGTCTTTATTCTTGATCACATAATGTGTTTGTTCTCTATGTGGTTAATAAACACCGGGCAGGATTTACTTCTTATTGTGTTGCAGTTTATCCATGTGATGTAAGTCACTTTGGGGTGCATTGTCCTGTTAAGAATGTGGAGTAAATGTTTATTCCATTCTAGGGTCAGGTTTATGTATATGTAAGCGACCCATTGTGACGGAATGAGGTGTTATCCGTCTGCGGGTGTGCTCCAATCTGACCCCCTCTTGATGGCGTCAGGCCCGACTAACGAGTGTCACGGCACTCGGCGTCTCGAGCGGCCTGAGATGACCCTGGCGTTACTTGGCGAGATGGTGCTGCCGAATTAAGTTGACCCGTTCTGCGTAGTGGGGAGCTAGGAGACCGCAGAGTGTCTCCTGCACTGTGATTTTAGCTATGAAATGACGACACCAAACGGGGCTGTATGCTTCAAGTCAAACGCAGTTGAACTGACTCTTTACTCAAATGGGACACGCATTTAAACATCTCACACACAAAGGAGACATGCCCAGGCTTGAATGGGAACTCTATTTGCATACAATGGCATGCTTGCATCATCAGATTACACACACACACAGAGCTAATGTACACAGAAATTAGCATACAATTGAATTTCAACACAGCCTTTCACTCCTAGCAACCAAGGGGAAATATAATACCTTTAAATGCATCACACAATTACACATCTGAATCCACACTGATACAATACAGGATACATGGTAATACATCACACCAATAAAACCACATCTAGAAAAGGTATAACTGTTCATTTCAACACGCAAAACCGAAAGAGTCTCAAATAAAGAAAAAGGTCTTTGAAATGTCCCAGGCTGTTAGTTCTGGGGCTCACTGGTCAGAGCCCCTATGTCCGTTCCATGACATTCCTCCCCCCTTCAAACGAGTCCGACGGACCCGGTTGGACCCACACGGGTCAAATAGGGGAAGTCGGGGAGCTTGGATCTCCGGGTTCCCGGGCCGATTGCCGGGATAGACCGTCGGCATTTCCGTTCTGTGGCCCGGGCCGGTATTGGATAGAAAAGTTAAAAGGTTGGAGGGCCAGGCTCCACCGCAACAGGCGGCCGTTCTCCCCCGCCACCCGGTTGAGCCACACCAGGGGGTTGTGATCCGTCATTACGGTGAAGGACCGCCCGTACACATACGGCTGGAACTTTCGCAGGGCCCAAACCAAGGCCAGACATTCTTTCTCGACCGCTGCGTATCCCACCTCCCGGGGTAGGAGTTTGCGGCTGATGTAAGCCACCGGATGATCCCCCCGTCGTCCCCCACTTGGCTTAGTACGGCTCCCAGTCCGAACATCGATGCGTCTGTATGGACAATGAAGCGTTTGTTATAATTGGGAGCTGCCAAGAGGGGTGCTTGGGTTAGGGCGGTCTTCAGTTGTTGGAAGGCGGTTTCGCACTCTGGGGACCACAGGACTTGGCGGGGCAGGGTTTTCTTAGTCAGGTCGGTCAGGGGTTTGGCGAGGACGCTTTAGTTGGGAACGAATTTCCGGTAGTATCCTGCCGTGCCCAAGAAAGCAAGGACCTGAGTCTTGGTTATGGGGGTGGGCCACTCCAGAATGGCTTCTATCTCGGCCGGTTCTGGACGCTGGGTTCCCCGACCCACCCGGTGGCCGAGGTACTGTACCTCGGACATCCCTATCCTACACTTCGCGGGTTTAAGGGTCAGGTTGGCGTCCCTTATCCGAGCGAATACCACCCCCAGATGGTGAAGGTGTTCCTCCCAAGTCTGGCTGTAGATGGCGATGTCGTCCAGGTACGTGCAAGCGAATTCCTGGAGGCCATCGAGGAGGCGATCGATCAACCGCTGAAAAGTGGCCGGGGCGTTCTTCATCCCGAACGGCATGACCCGAAACTGGTACAGGCCGAACGGGGTGATGAAGGCCGACTTGGGGGTCACCTCCTCTGCAAGGGGAATCTGCCAGTACCCCTTGCAGAGATCTACCGTGGTCAAGAAATGACCCTGGGAGATCTGATCCAACAGCTCGTCGACTCGGGGCATGGGGTAAGCATCCGTGACAGTGCAGTCATTGAGCCTCCGGTAGTCGACACAAAACCGGGTGGTACCATCCTTTTTGGGGACCAGGACTACGGGCGAGGCCCATGGACTGGCAGAGGGCTCGATAACTCCCAGCTCCAGCATCTCCCGGATTTCAGCCCGCATGGATTCGTGTACTGCCTCCGGGAGTCTGTATGCCGGTTGCCGAAGGGGACGCTGGCCGGGGGTTTCCACCTGGTGCACGGCCCGGCTGGTGTAGCCAGGGAGTGCGGAGAAGAGCTCCTGGTGCTCTTGGAGCAGCTGCCTGGCCTGCTCCTGCTTATGGGGTCCCAACCCTTCCCCTAGCTGCAGTTGTTCCACCCCTGAGGGCCGACCGTCTATCCCGGGGAGGTCTACCAGGGGGAACTGTTCTGCCTCCTCGGTCGCAGGAGCGCAGATGGCAGATACCGTCTCGGGGCGCTCGTGGTATGCCTTCAGCATATTGACATGGAACGTCCACTGGATCCTGGTGTCGGTACAGCTGACAACCACATAGGTGGTCTCTCCCACTTGGGTGACCACCCGATAGGGGCCCTGCCAGGACGCCTGCAGCTTGTTCTGCCGCTGTGGTTTCAACACCAGGACCTTCTGCCTCACGAGAAACGAGCGGCTGCAGGCAGAGCGGTTGTACCATGCCCTCTGCTGGGCCTGGGCTGCCTGCATGTTCCCCTGAACCATCGCCGTGAGTTCGGTCAAGCGCTCTCGGAGCTCCAGGACGTAACTCACGGCGGGGAGCCCTTCGGCTTCCTGTCCCCCCTCCCACTGCGCCCGGACTAAGTCTAGGGGGCCTCGCACCCGTCGCCCGTACAGGAGTTCGAAGGGTAGAACCCGGTCGACTCTTGAGGGACCTCCCGGTAGGCAAATAACAGGTGGGGTAGGTATTTCTCCCAGTCTTTCCTCTCTTGGGTGTAAGCGCGGATGAGCTGTTTCAGGGTCCCATTAAACCGCTCGCACAGCCCGTTCGTCTGCGGGTGGTATGGGGCGCTGTGAAGCGCCTTAACCCCGCACAGACGCCAGAGCTGTTGGGTTAGCTCAGCAGTGAATTGGGAGCCCTGATCAGACAAGATTTCCTGAGGAAATCCTACCCTGGAGAACACCTGTAGGAGGCCATCGGCGACGGTGTCTGCCTGAATGTTAGACAGGGCCACCGCCTCGGGGTATCGGGTGGCGTAGTCCACCACGGTGAGAATATATCTCTTCCCGGTGGCGCTGGGGCAGGGTAAGGGACCAATTATGTCTACCGCCACCCGACTAAAGGGTTCTTGAATGATGGGCATGGGGTGAAGGGGGGCTTTCGGGTGGTCCCCAGTTTTCCCCGTTTTCTGGTAGGTCGGGCAGGTGCGGCAGTACTCCCGGACATCCTCACTAAGGCGAGGCCAGAAGAATGCTCGGGTTAACCGGTGTCGGGTCTTGGCCATTCCTAGATGGCCGGCGAGGGGAATGTCGTGGGCCAGTCTCAGGAGTTCCTTTCTGGGACCCTGCGGTACTACTAGCTGTTTGTGGGGAGCCCGTGGTTTCTGAGCGTCTCCCCTATTGGTGTACCGATACAGTAGCCCATCTTCCCACTCAATGCTGTCGTCCCGTCCGTCGCCGGGACCCTGGCCTGCCCGGTCGCGGTACCTTTCTAGGGTGGGGTCAGTCTGGGTCTGGTGCCGGAGGGTGGCTGGAGAGCTCCACGTGAGGGGGTGGTCCGGGGTAGGAGATGTGGGTTCGTCCGGTCGGGGGGGAGGTCTGGGAGGCTTGGGGGGTTTGGGAGGTCGGAGAGGTCTGGTTGGTCTCACCTGCGTCCCGACCGGAGTGCCTTGGTCGATCCGGTGGCTTTGTTGCCGGGTGGTCACTGGGGCGGCCGCGTCCATGGCGTAGGCTGATACCAAGCGTCCCAGGTCGTTCCCCAGGAGGATTTCTGCCGGTAGTTGGTCGAGTAACCCCACCCGCACGGATCCCTCCACCGGCCCCCAATCCAAATGGACTCGGGCGGTAGCGAGTTGGAGCACCTTGCCTCCGGCTACGCGAACAGCGACGGTGCGGTCCAGCCGGTCCTTTTGGGGAATCAGGTGAGGCCGGACAAGCGTGATGGTAGCGTCGGAGTCGCGGAGACCTTCGGCGGCCCGCCCGTTAATCCATACCGCCTGTCTGTGGTGTTGGCGATTGTCGGCGGATGCAGCCTGCACGGGATCGGCCTCATGCAGCATCCCCCATTCCTCCTGTGGGTCCCAGTATGGGGATTCCTCCTGGTAACAAAGAGCCGCGGGTGGGGCTCGGATGGGGCCCCGCGGAAGGGGCGGCTGGTTCGGGCAGTTCTGGCGGTAGTGGCCCATCTGGCCGCACCCATAACAACGGATGGTAGCTGTGGAAGGGGCCCGGTTTGGGACCCGGGGTGCGGGGCAGCGTGTTGTTGGCTCCGGCCGGGGAGGTGGGGGTGTGGCACGGGGAGGTGGTAGGGTGGATCGGGAGGGTGGAGGTCGTTCCCCCCCCCGTGGGACGTGCGCGTGTCCGTATACTCATCGGCCCAGGTGGCCGCTTGCTGCACCGTCTGGGGCTTCTTGTCCCTCACCCACTCCCGCACGGCCGGGGCGGTGTGGTCGAAAAACTGCTCGAGAAGGAACAGCTGAGTGACTTCTTCGAGGGTTCGAGCCTTGCTTCCGGCGAACCAGGTCTTCATGTCTCATTGCAGCCGGTGCGCCCACTCCACATGGGTAGTACCGTGGGGCCGTCGGGAATTTCGGAATTTCATCCGGTTGGCTTCGGGGGTGATGGCAAAACGGGCCAGCAGGGTTTGTTTCACCTGTTCGTAGTCCCGGGCTTCTTCGTCTGGGACAGTCCTGTAGGCCTCCTGCTGATCCAGGGCCGCCAATTCTTCGACCAGGGCATCCTTGCTCTTTGAGCCCACGGTTCCTCCACGGTCCTCCAGCATGCCCCGCAGTGTGTCCCGTTTATAATTGGCATATGCTGCCATGATGAGGGTCTTCTGGGGGTGCAGAGAGCTATCCTCACCGCTTGCCACCAGTGTGACGGAATGAGGTGTTATCTGTCTGCGGGTGTGCTCCAATCTGACCCCCTCTTGATGGCGTCAGGCCCGACTAACGAGTGTCACGGCACTCGGCGTCTCGTGCGGCCTGAGATGACCCTGGCGTTACTTGGCGAGATGGTGCTGCCGAATTAAGTTGACTCGTTCTTCGTAGTGGGGAGCTAGGAGACCGCAGAGTGTCTCCTGCACTGTGATTTTAGCTATGAAATGACGACACCAAACGGGGCTGTATGCTTCAAGTCAAATGCAGTTGAACTGACTCTTTACTCAAATGGGACACGCATTTAAACATCTCACACACAAAGGAGACATGCCCAGGCTTGAATGGGAACTCAATTTGCATACAATGGCATGCTTGTATCATCAGATTACACACACACACAGAGCTAATGTACACAGAAATTAGCATACAATTGAATTTCAACACAGCCTTTCACTCCTAGCAACCAAGGGGAAATATAATACCTTTAAATGCATCACACAATTACACATCTGAATCCACACTGATACAATACAGGATACATGGTAATACATCACACCAATAAAACCACATCTAGAAAAGGTATAACTGTTCATTTCAACACGCAAAACCGAAAGAGTCTGAAATAAAGAAAAAGGTCTTTGAAATGTCCCAGGCTGTTAGTTCTGGGGCTCGCTGGTCAGAGCCCCTATGTCCGTTCCATGACACCCATGTTTGACCGTATAAATATGTGTGTCTGTCCACATTTAAGAGAGTTCCATTCTGACCCTGAAAACCTCCAGATCTACAGCCTGGTCTTATTTCTGTGGGTGCTAGCAGGCTCTCTACGTGTCTCTATCCTTACGAGAGGCTGCTTGGGAGAACACATGGTGTCCCTGTCGAGGTACTGAGATCTGTCACTATTTACACTCACAACACACACACACATTACAGATCACAGTAATGTGCGGTGTGTATGAGCGTATCACAGAGCTTCACAGTAATGTGCTCTGTGTGAGCGTATCAGAGCTCCACAGCAATAAAACTCCCTGTGATGTGCGGTGTGTATGAGTGTATCACAGCTCCACAGCAATAAAGCTCACAGTAATGTGCTGTGTATGAGCGTATCTCAGAGGTCCACAGCAATAAACCTCACTGTAATGTGCGGTATGTATGAGCATATCAGAGCTTCACAGTAATGTGCAGTGTGTATGAGTGTATCACAGAGTTCCACAGCAATAAACCTCACAGTAATGTGTTGTGTGTATGAGCGTATCACAGAGCTCCACAGCAATAAAACTCACAGCAATGTGCAGTGTGTATGAGCGTATCAGAGCTTCACAGTAATGTGTGGTGCGTATGAGCGTATCACAGAGCTTCACAGTAATGTGCAGTGCGTATGAGCGTATCTCAGAGCTTCACAGTAATGTGCGGTGCGTATGAGCGTATCACAGAGCTTCACAGTAATGTGCGGTATGTATGAGCATATCAGAGCTTCACAGTAATGTGCGGTATGTATGAGCATATCAGAGCTTCACAGTAATGTGCTGTGTGTATGAGCGTATCACAGAGCTCCACAGCAATAAAACTCACAGCAATGTGCAGTGTGTATGAGCGTATCAGAGCTTCACAGTAATGTGTGGTGCGTATGAGCGTATCACAGAGCTTCACAGTAATGTGCAGTGCGTATGAGCGTATCTCAGAGCTTCACAGTAATGTGCGGTATGTATGAGCATATCAGAGCTTCACAGTAATGTGCTGTGTGTATGAGCGTATCACAGAGCTTCACAGTAATGTGCGGTGCGTGTGAGCGTATCACAGAGCTTCACAGTAATATGCAGTGCGTATGAGCGTATCACAGAGCTTCACAGTAGTGTGTGGTGCGTATGAGAGTATCAGAGCTTCACAGTAATGTGCAGTGCGTATGAGCGTATCACAGAGCTTCACAGTAATGTGCGGTGTGTATGAGCGTATCACAGAGCTTCACAGTAATGTGCGAATGTGCGGTGCGTATGAGCGTTTCAGAGCTGCACAGCAATAAAACTCCCGATTCTGTGGTTAATTTTAACCTCCCTGGCGCTCTAATTTTTTAAAAATTTCGTGTCTAAAAGCGTCTCAATTTTTTTTTAAAGGAAACGTGTTTTTGTACATAGTTAGCCTGTAATAATTAGGAATCACGCACTGAAATCCGTGAAATCAAGAGTTCTTACTGGTAAAATCCTTTATTAATAAATAAATAAATAAATAAATAGTAAATACACGGAGTCCAATAAAGTTTGAAACACGACATAATAGTTTATTATCCTAGAAATAATTATCCAAAATAATGCAAATAAATGATATTCAATAAAATAAAAAACAAAAAACACTGAAATCTGTCTGAAAACAAGGGTAAGAGGATGTATGGTCTATTTCCTATCCTGTACTGCCACCTAGTGGCCGTTCATAAACATTGCACTTTGGATTACAGTATTTTATGAATTGTTTATAAGTTTGCTGATGGTTCCCGCCCACCCTGCACCATGTGACTCGCAGGGAGCCTTCCAGGAAACAGCTCGCCGCGATCACACTGCGGGGACAGCGAGGGAGTCAGGAGGAGGTGAGTAAACATCCAGCCCGAGTGTGGCTCGGGGTTACCGTTCGCGGTAGCGAAATTTAACCCCGAGTCACACTCGGGAATACCGCCAGGGAGGTTAATTAATATACTTTCATTTAATAAATAGGATTATCATAATACAGTGTATTAAAATGTATAAGATTATAATCGTTAAAATATATAGAAATAAACTGTGATGCAAAGATTTTAAAATCTGAGTGAGTGCAGTGGCATTGGTCGCTCTATAAGGGGGGGGGGTAATTATGTAACGGGAACACACCGGGTTCTGTCCAAAACTCCAGAACCAGCCTGTTGGTTGTCCGTCCCTTCTCTGTCTCAGAACCAGCCAGGAGACGCACAGTCACCTTCCAGACTACTCGACTGGTAGCCCTGAGATTGCAGAGGTTTCCCCACACACCAGCGCGGAGACTCGATCATTGGTAAACGCAGGAATAGAAGGACTTTATTTTCTAGTTTCTTATACAGTTTCCACAATGTATGTTTACCATCAAGATGACCAGAACAATAGCACTTTGCTGTCTGTATCGCCTCCTCCCCAGTCAGACGAGAATCTGTCCAGCACAAATGGGGGGGATAAACTAATACAAACAACTTGAGGAACTGTAACACAGAAACCTGTTAAACAAATCCACTCTATACAGCGTGGCAATGGCCAAATGCTACATCAATAATCATCCATAGTCTGCGGGCACAAGGCTGGCAGCCGCTCTTCTCCAGAGGGCACAGAGTCTGTATGTAGTGCGGGTAATGCTGTGAGTGCCCGCGCCAGTCAGGTTCAGACATTCAGAGTTAAAGTCTTTTAAAAGGTGGTGGAGGCTTCTGTCACAATATATATGATTTTAATTTTTCTACATTATGTGGTCAGACTCGGGCCATTTAAACGATACCTCAATTCTCCTTGTAGGACACACTGATCCGGAGGTACCGGGTCTAAAGGACCTGTGCATCTCCTGTAGGATTCCCTTGCCAGGCGGGGGGGGGAATCCCAGTTTTTGACGTCATCGCGTACATGAGAGATGATGACACGTGGGGCAGTCCCACAGCGAGAACTGAGTTGAAAATATATTTACCAGTCCTGTTTGCGATCCATAATTGCCATCTATTATCAGTTCTATTTCTTTTTTATTTCCACTTAGATTGCCCTGGGCCTGCCATTCTGTGCCCCCGCGCCCCCCCCCCCCGGTCACGATTCAATGCACTAGAGAATTTATTGCTCCCACTTCCCCCAAAGATGCAATGTAATCCTGGATCTCTTCTTTGCAGCACATACATCTACATACAGCTCTCAAGGCCAGGCTCCATAACGGCGTGCTCCTAGCTTCCACCTGGACTTAGCCCTTTGCAGAATCCTAGCTCCCCGGCCACATTTGATTTCCTTTCTGGTACTATTGAGATCCCGTTCAGTAAAACAATTATTGTTAATGGATTCTATCACCCACCAAGTTCCCCAATGCACTCCCTTTCTGACATAACCCAAATCCTTAGTAACTTGGTAGCTCAAAACCAAAAAAAGTGAACTGCTGGTCCTCGGCGACTTTAATGTTGATTGGCTGAATCCTAAAAACGATAAACACTGCTCCCAGTTTAAGGCTTTGCAGCTAATACAATTAATCTCCTCCCCCACTCTTATTAATATGAAAAGCCTTAACCACACCTTACTGGACTGGATTCTCTCCTCGTGTCCTGATCGAATACAGGAGGCAGGCATTCTCCCTAATAGCTTCAGTGATCACTGTCTAGTGTACTGTGTGCGCAAAATAAGGGCCACAAAATCTCCCCCAAAGGTAATAATCAGCAGGTCTTTCAAGAAATTTAATCTTGAATCCTTCCTAACTGATCTCAAACAGCTCCACTGGTACAGACAGAACCTAATCCCAGACCTGGACTGTGCAATTGAATACTTTCAATCCGCGCTCCTGCAAGTCTGGAATGCCCATGCCACACTGCGTAAAGTGCGAGTAAAAGGGGCCCATCTTCCGTGGGTTACAGATGATCTTACACAAATGTACCAGCTTAGAGATTCACTGTGGTCAAATTTCAAGACTACTGGATCCATGAGCGAACACTGTGAATACCGAAAATGGCGGAATGAATGCACAGAACAAACAAAAATGGCCAAAGCCCAATACTTCAATGAAAATTTAAACAACAACATATCAAACCCTAGAAATTTTTGGAAAATCATAAGTAACATACAATCACCCCCAGTCCACTCCCAACCAGCTGCTGTCAAGGTAAACAACCAAACCCTGCAACACCCCCTAGATGTAGCAAATGCCTTTAATAATTATTTTGTCGGCAGCGCCACCACCCTGATTGCTAAGCTAACAAATGACACACTTTCTGAAAGGCAGCACGCAGGTCAGGCCCCTCCAACTGTGCAAAGACCCTGTATCGGAGAAAAATTCTGTTTTAGAGCAGTGCCTGTCTGTCATTACTAAACTTCTCCGAAATCAAAAAATTAAATACCAGTCTGGACCTGATCAAATCCCAGCAATGCTGCTGAAAATCAGTGCGCCGGCAATTGCAAAACCTGTCGCAACCCTAATCAATGAATCACTGGCGACTGGATACATACCCAAACTCTGGAAGACTGCGAGAGTGGTACCTATCCATAAAAGTGGAGACAATACTTTGGTATCCAACTACCGTCCGATATCATTGCTCCCTGTAATGTCAAAAATTCTGGAAAAATGTGTCTACACTCAATTAAGTGATTATTATCAGCATCGGAACTATTTAACCCCAGATCAATCCGGCTTTCGTCCAAATCACTCAACTACAACTGGCCTTTTAAAAGTCTGCAATGATATCCAAGCTGGGATGGAACAAGGAAACCTAACTGAAGCATCTTCCTTGATTTTGCCAAGGCCTTTGACACAGTAGACTATGGCATCCTATTACAAAAACTTAAAAACTCTGGCATTGGTGATCGCACGCTAACCTGGTTTCAATCATATGTGTCTGATCGGTCGCAATATGTGTCCATTTCTGGCAGTCCCTCCCACTCCCAGTCACATGCGGTGTACCCCAAGGCTCAATACTCGGCCCCCTGCAATTCACAATATTCATAAATGATCTGCCCAACGTCTGCAAAGCCTCAACTGTACACATGTACGCAGACGACACTGTAATTTATACAAGCAAAACAAATCTCCCACAGCTGGAGGCCGTGCTGCAAGAACAATTCACAGAGGTAGAAAAGTGGATCAAAGATAACAAACCATTTCTAAATACTGACAAAACTGTAACGATGCTCTTTGGAACAAAACCTAAACTACACAAATTGCAAAATCCCCATCTATGTGTCAGGACAAAATCAAATGACACGCTGACCCCAGTCACTTCTCTCAAATATCTAGGTATGTGGTTGGACCCAAATCTATCCTTTGGCCCCACATCGAAAAACTCGCATCTAAACTTTACCCCAAACTAGGTGCCCTGTACAGAAACAAATCCTGCCTGAGCCCAGCGGTAAGAAAGCAGATTGTACAACAAATGCTTATGCCAGCTATTGAATACGGAGATGTAGTGTATGCAGCCGCCCCGCAAACACACCTTCAGAAACTTACTACATTGTATAACTCATTCTGCCGCTTTGTGCTACAATGTAACTACATGACCCACCATTGTGACATGTTAAAAGAGCTAAACTGGCTGTTGCTGGAGACTAAACGCACCCTTCACCTTTCCAGCCTGGTGTTTAAGAGCTTTTCTGGGAAGCTACCACCGTACCTGAATAGGTTGCTTCCCCCAGCAGTTCCCTCATCCTATAACCTCCGATCCAGGACCAGCACCTTACTTGCAATACCACAATACAAAAAGAAATGTAACACAGTGACTATATACAGAATGCACCTGTAAACATGTAACACAGTGACTATATACAGAATGCACCTGTAAACATGTAACACAGTGACTATATACAGAATGCACCTGTAAACATGTAACACAGTGACTATATACAGAATGCACCTGTAAACATGTAACAGTGACTATATACAGAATGCGCCTGTAAACATGTAACACAGTGACTATATACAGAATGCACCTGTAAACATGTAACAGTGACTATATACAGAATGCGCCTGTAAACATGTAACACAGTGACTATATACAGAATGCACCTGTAAACATGTAACATAGTGACTATATACAGAATGCGCCTGTAAACATGTAACACAGTGACTATATACAGAATGCACCTGTAAACATGTAGCACAGTGACTATATACAGAATGCACCTGTAAACATGTAACACAGTGACTATATACAGAATGCGCCTGTAAACCTGTAACACAGTGACTATATACAGAATGCACCTGTAAACATGTAACATAGTGACTATATACAGAATGCACCTGTAAACATGTAACACAGTGACTATATACAGAATGCACCTGTAAACATGTAACAGTGACTATATACAGAATGCGCCTGTAAACATGTAACACAGTGACTATATACAGAATGCACCTGTAAACATGTAACAGTGACTATATACAGAATGCGCCTGTAAACATGTAACACAGTGACTATATACAGAATGCGCCTGTAAACATGTAACACAGTGACTATATACAGAATGCACCTGTAAACATGTAACATAGTGACTATATACAGAATGCGCCTGTAAACATGTAGCACAGTGACTATATACAGAATGCACCTGTAAACATGTAACACAGTGACTATATACAGAATGCGCCTGTAAACCTGTAACACAGTGACTATATACAGAATGCACCTGTAAACATGTAACATAGTGACTATATACAGAATGCACCTGTAAACATGTAACATAGTGACTATATACAGAATGCACCTGTAAACATGTAACATAGTGACTATATACAGAATGCGCCTGTAAACATGTAACACAGTGACTATATACAGAATGCACCTGTAAACATGTAACACAGTGACTATATACAGAATGCGCCTGTAAACATGTAACATAGTGACTATATACAGAATGCACCTGTAAACCTGTAACACAGTGACTATATACAGAATGCACCTGTAAACATGTAACACAGTGACTATATACAGAATGCACCTGTAAACCTGTAACACAGTGACTATATACAGAATGCACCTGTAAACCTGTAACATAGTGACTATATACAGAATGCGCCTGTAAACATGTAACACAGTGACTATATACAGAATGCGCCTGTAAACATGTAGCACAGTGACTATATACAGAATGCACCTGTAAACATGTAACACAGCGACTATATACAGAATGCGCCTGTAAACCTGTAACACAGCGACTATATACAGAATGCACCTGTAAACATGTAACACAGTGACTATATACAGAATGCACCTGTAAACATGTAACACAGTGACTATATACAGAATGCACCTGTAAACATGTAACAGTGACTATATACAGAATGCGCCTGTAAACATGTAACACAGTGACTATATACAGAATGCACCTGTAAACATGTAACACAGTGACTATATACAGAATGCACCTGTAAACATGTAACACAGTGACTATATACAGAATGCACCTGTAAACATGTAACACAGTGACTATATACAGAATGCACCTGTAAACATGTAACACAGTGACTATATACAGAATGCACCTGTAAACATGTAACACAGTGACTATATACAGAATGCACCTGTAAACATGTAACAGTGACTATATACAGAATGCACCTGTAAACATGTAACACAGTGACTATATACAGAATGCACCTGTAAACATGTAACACGGTGACTATATACAGAATGCACCTGTAAACATGTAACACAGTGACTATATACAGAATGCACCTGTAAACATGTAACACAGTGACTGTCACGGAATGGCCCAGCACCCTCAGCCAGGGGCGGTGCACAAGGACATTGATTTGGCCATGAACACTTAGGTGCGGTGGCACGCACAGAGTTTTGCATTACTTTTTATTAGATGTGGTTATGTGTGGTGTAATACAGTGTTCCCCGTTGATTGTGAAATGTGTTCCCTTTGTCTGCCTTGCCCGCCGCCATTTTCCGATCGCCTCGTGGCTGCAATCAGATTATTCGAATCGGAAAATGGCCGATTCGAACCATCCGGTTCGAATCGTAAAATGGCCGATTCGGACCATCCGGTCCGAATCGGCGACTCCCCGAACTGCAACGGCCAATGGGTCCTGTGAGGGCGGGCAGGGATTCCCATTGTATGATAATTTGTGTAAAGTTGATAAATGCCTGAGCTGTGAATAATAAAGCCAGATTTAGCAGTGCATCCAGCCTCGTCTGATGTCTTGATTTCTCCGCCGTATTTCATCGTCTGAGTATTCCCCGCAGTCTCAGGGTACGGTGTTCAACTAGATCCGAACCGAACCGAGCGCTCTGTGCCTGCATCTCGCAACAGGACGGAGGCGCAGCGTATGGTGTTCGGTTCCCAGACGATTAGCCCGAGATCCGATCCGAAGGGCGCGGCCGTGTACCGCGCTTCGGTATTGCAAGAGATCGCGGTAAGATCCGAAGACTCTGCCGATCCCGCAGAATCCGAAGCTGCATTCATCTACGATCCGAAAGTCCTCCGCAATCAGATCCGAATATTCCGCCGGAGGAGATCCGATCCCCGAAATCGGCCGGCCGGCCGCAGTCGTACTCCACACCCACAAGGTCAGTGAACCAGCTGCTCGGGACGCTGAGTGCCGTATGGCTCAGTGGTCGGGCTGGTTCTAGGCAGGGGTCCCCTCCACCGCCCGCTAACCCTTCCCCAGGGTCACGCCAGGCCGCACGAGACGCCGAGTGCCGCGTCACTCGGTAGTCGGGCCAGCGGTAAGCGCCGGGGCCACGCAGATAGAGCACACCCGCAGGCGGACAACATCCCATTCCGTCATAGTGACTATATACAGAATGCACCTGTAAACATGTAATACGTGACTTTATACAGAATGCACCTGTAAACATGTAACACAGTGACTTTATTTCCTGTTAATCTGTATATTTGTGCAATTTCTTTTTAATATCTTGCATTGTATTACTTTGTATTTCTGTAACTGTAACACTTCAATGTTCTTGAACCCAGGACATACTTGAAAACGAGAGAAATCTCAATGTATCCTTCCTGGAAAAATCCTTTTATAAATAGATAAATATCAGGCCTCAGCCTGCTGTAAATGAAGCCCAGCAAGGACACACCAGGAATGGTGTGGAGCATCTTCTGTAATGGGGAGGGAATCCCCAGGACACTGCACGCATGTCCACACAGTGCAGGGGCCTTCAGGATACCGGAAGCACTTGGTGCTCAGCGCACGGGCGTTCTGAGCAGCCAAAGGAAACGCCGGTATTCGCTTTTCTAAGTATAGAAAAAAAAAACCTGCGGCTTGTGACGCTGTGTTACTTTGTAGTGATGTAACATTGCTATTGCAGAGGTGGGACGTCATGTCGGGCGAGGCGGCAGGACTTAGTGTTGGGGCACGGCGGTGAGACGCCATGTCGTGGCGAGGCTGTGAAATGCCGTGGCGAGGCAGTGGGACGCCGTGTCGTGGGATGCCGTGCGGGGGAGAGGCGGTGGGACGCCGTGCGGGGGAGAGGCGGTGGGACGCCGTGCGGGGGAGAGGCGGTGGGACGCCGTGCGGGGGAGAGGCGGTGGGACGCCGTGCGGGGGAGAGGCGGTGGGATGCCGCGGGGGGAGACGGTGGGACGCCGTGCGGGGGGAGATGGTGGGACGCCGTGCGGGGGGGAGACGGTGGGACGCCGTGCGGGGGGGAGACGGTGGGACGCCGTGCGGGGGGAGACGGAGGGACGCCGTGCGGGGGGGAGACGGAGGGACGCCGTGGGGGGGAGACGGAGGGACGCCGTGGGGGGGAGACGGAGGGACGCCGTGGGGGGGGGGAGACGGAGGGACGCCGTGGGGGGGGGAAACGGAGGGACGCAGTGGGGGGGAAACGGAGGGACGCAGTGGGGGGGAAACGGAGGGACGCAGTGGGGGGGAGACGGATGGACGCCGTGGGGGGGAGACGGAGGGACGCCGTGGGGGGGGGGAGACGGCGATGTGACGCTGGGTTGAGGAGGGGCGGCAATGGGACGCCGGGTCGGGGAGAGGCGGCGATGGGACGCCGGGTCGGGGAGAGGCGGCGATGGGACGCCGGGTCGGGGAGAGGCGGCGATGGGCTGCCGGGTCGGGGAGAGGCGGCGATGGGACGCCGGGTCGGGGAGAGGCGGCGATGGGACGCCGGGTCGGGGAGAGGCGGCGATGGGACGCCGGGTCGGGGAGAGGCGGCGATGGGACGCCGGGTCGGGTTGTATGAGGAAGGTAATACAGAATTTAACATTTCCTGACACGTGGAGACTGTGGGTTACGTGTATTGACTGTCTGGGTGACCTTATTGTGTGGCAATCTCTGATTTATCGGGGGGGGGCGGTGATAAGTCGGAAGGAGTCCTGCACAAATAAATGAAGGTTTTGGGGCCGGTGCACAATCACTCTCTGGCTTGGTTTCCCTCCAGTTGGATGACAGGGAGTTGGAATCAGAATGGTGGTTATGATAAAGGAGAGTGGAAGCGTCTCCAGCTGCAGGTGTTGGCGCCATGTGTGGAGCAGCCGGTGTTAGATGGCAACAGGTCTGAACCACATGCGTCCATTAGTCATTCTGTGACAGCAACCAATGAAATAATGTTCCTCTATAACTCACCACTCTGCACGTGGACACGTTCCTCCACAGTAAACACAGATTATTCCCTCAGGTTCACTCAGTGTTTGGAGACGAAGCCCACAAATACAGTATAATGTATAAAGTGCAGTGTATCACACAGTATAATGTATAAAGTGCAGTGTATCACACCGTATAATGTATAAAGTGCAGTGTATCACACAGTATACAACGTATACAGCGCACAGTGTATGTGGCCTCTCACCACCTAAAGATTAACATGTCCAAGACTGAGCTCCTACTAATACCTCCCCACCTCCTGACGTCTCCATCATGATTGACGGTATCACTATCTCCCCATCAAACCGGGTTTGCTGTCCCCCACATCAAGTCTCTTTCCTCCTCCTGCTGATACCAACTGCGTAATATTTCCAGAATTCGGCCATTTCTTACCGCTGTCACCACAAAACAACTCATACACGCCCTGGTAATCTCCCGACTCGACTATTGCAATAATCTCTTATCTGGCCTCCCTCTGTCCCGCCTCTCCCCCCTACAATCCATCCTGAACGCCTCCGCCAGGCTAATTCACCTCACCTGCCGCTCTGTCTCTGCCGCTCCTCTCTGCGAGTCCCTTCAAGCCCTGTTCACACTGTGTGATTTATCGCGCAGATTTTGCCGCGACGTCGCACTATGTAGCTTCTCCAATGCATTTCAATGGAGCTGTTCACATCTTGCTGCGCGACGTCGCGCGTCGCAGAAGCATGTCGCTGGTACATGACCCACTGCGATTTTGCGATTTGTATTGGTGGTGCTGTGCAAAAATTGCACAAAACAGCGATGTTGCGTGACTTTCAAATCGCTCAGTGTGAACGGGGCCTCACTGGCTCCCCATCCACCTCACCCGCTGCTCTGTCTCTGCGAGTCCCTTCTCTGGCTCCCCATCCACCTCACCCGCTGCTCTGTCTCTGCGAGTCCCTTCACTGGCTCGCCACCTCACCTGTCGCTCTGTCTCTGCGAATCCCTTCACTGGCTCCCCATCCACCTCACCCGCCGCTGTCTCTGTGTGATACAGTGTATCACAGTATACTATGTATAAAGCGCAGTGTACGCTTTATACATAGTATACTGTGATACACTGCGCTTTATACATAATATACTGTGTGATACACTGCACTGTATACATTGTATACGGTGTGATACACTGCACTTTATACATAGTATACTGTGATACACTGCACTTTATACATAATATACTGTGTGATACACTGCGCTGTATACATTGTATACTGTGTGATACACTGCGCTTTAAACATAGTATACTTTGTGAAACACTGCACTTTATACATTGTGTACTGTGATACACTGCACTTTATACACAGTATACTGTGTGATACACTGCGCGTTATACATTGTATACTGTGTGATACACTGCGCTTTATACACAGTATACTGTGTGATACACTGCGCGTTATACATTGTATACTGTGTGATACACTGCGCGTTATACATTGTATACTGTGTGATACACTGCACTTTATACACAGTATACTGTGTGATACACTGCGCGTTATACATTGTATACTGTGTGATACACTGCGCTTTATACACAGTATACTGTGTGATACACTGCGCGTTATACATTGTATACTGTGTGATACACTGCGCATTATACATTGTATACTGTGTGATACACTGCGCGTTATACATTGTATACTGTGTGATACACTGCGCGTTATACATTGTATACTGAGCGATAAACCGCGCGTTATACATTGTATACGGTGTGATACACTGCGCTTTATACATAGTATACTGGAAAAATGTGTCTACACACAATTACGTGATTATTATCAATATTGGAACTATTTAACCCCGGATCAATCAGGCTTTCGCCCAAATCACTCAACTACAACCGCCCTTTTAAAAGTCTGCAATGATATCCAAGCTGGGATGGAACAAGGAAACCTAACTGGAGCATCTTCCTTGATTTTGCCAAGGCCTTTGACACAGTAGACCATGGCATCTTGTTAGAAAAACTTAAAAACTCTGGCATTGGTGATCGCACGCTAACCTGGTTTCAATCATATGTATCCGACCGATCACAATATGTGTCAATTTCTGGCAGCTCCTCCCTCCCCCTCCCAGTCACTTGCGGTGTACCCCAAGGCTCAGTACTAGGCCCCCTACTATTCACAATATTCATAAATGATCTGCCCAATGTCTGCAAAGCCTCAACTGTACACATGTACGCAGACGACACTGTAACCTATACCAGCAAACCAAATCTCCCGCAGCTGGAGGCCGTGCTGCAAGAACAATTCACAGAGGTAGAAAAGTGGATCAAAAACAACAAACTTTTTTTAAATACTGACAAAACTGTAACGATGCTCTTTGGAACAAAACCTAAACTACACAAATTGCAAAATCCCCATCTATGTGTTGGGACAATATCAAATGGCACGCTGACCCCAGTCACTTCTCTCAAATATCTAGGTATGTGGTTGGACCCTAATCTATCCTTTGGCCCCCACATCGAAAAACTCTCATCTAAACTTTACCCCAAACTAGGTGCCCTGTACAGAAACAAATCCTGCCTGAGTCCCGCGGTAAGAAAGCAGATTGTACAGCAAATGCTTATGCCGGCTATTGATTACGGAGATGTAGTGTATGCAGCCGCCCCGCAAACACACCTTCATAAACTTACTACATTGTATAACTCATTCTGCCGCTTTGCATTACAATGTAACTACATGACCCACCATTGTGACATGTTAAAACAGCTAAACTGGCCATCGCTAGAATCCAGACGCACCCTTCACCTTTCCAGCCTGGTGTTTAAGAGCATCTCTGGGAAGCTGCCACCCTACCTGAATAGACTGCTTCCCCCAGCAGCTCCCTCATCCTATAACCTCCGATCCAGGACCAGCACCTTACTTGCAATACCACAATACAAAAAGACAGTGGCTCCATCCTCATTTTCCTACAGAGCACCACAATTATGGAATAACCTCCCAGACACCATCAAATCTTCCACCAGTCTTAAGTCACTCAAAATTTCCCTGTTAACATACCTCAATACAGAATGCACCTGTAAACATGTAACACAGTGACTATATTTCCTACATATTTATTTTCTGGGTTAATCTGTATATTTGTGTTGTTAATATCTTGCATTGTATTACTTTGTATTTCTGTAACTGTAACACTTCAATGTACTTGAACCCAGGACATACTTGAAAACGAGAGAAATCTCAATGTATCCTTCCTGGTAAAATCCTTTATAAATAAATACACTGTGCGCTTTATACATAGTATACTGTGTGATACTGTCAGGTTTAATACCTTACAGGTACTTGCATTCAGGTGATGAGGCCGTTATGCAGGTCTCGGGGATGCACACAAACTTCGTGGGAGAGGAGAACAACACAGGAGGGCTGTGGGACAGAGCACACTGGAACTCACAGGTTGGCTGAGGGTGATGGGGAAAGCAATCCTTGAGTCCAGGTGCGAGGGTAGTTGCTCCTGGGAGAGCACGTTGGGAAGGGTCGTTGCTCCTGGGAGAGCAGGTGGGTAGGGTAGTTGCTCCTGGGAGAGCACAGTCAGTATTGGGGGTCTTGGAGCAGGGGGAAACACGATGAGTGGATGGGGAAAGCAGGTTTCTGGAGCTTGGTATTTGCAGGTCTTGTTCATAGGAACAGGAGACAACAATGAAGCACTGTGGGAAGGTAAGAGGGAACTTTTATTGGTTAGCCACATGGGTGTATCACGTGACCTGAGGTGTATGTGTGTGATGATTTAACTGTTTATATACACTGGTGCTGAAAAGGGCAGCACCTTTCATGCAGCTGCCACTTGCATGGAATCACGCAGGAACGGACAGGTACGGTCCTGACAGATACACCGTGCGCTTTATACATAGTATACTGTGTGATACACTGTGCGCTTTATACATTGTGTACTGTGTGATACAATGTGCGCTTTATACATTGTATACTGTGTGATACACTGTGCACTTTATACATTGTGTACTTTGTGATACACTACGCTTTATACATAGTATACGGTGTGATACACTGCGCTTTATACATAGTATACTGTGTGATACACTGCGCTTTATACATAGTATACGTGTGATACACTGTGCGCTTTATACATTGTGTACTTTGTGATACACTGTGCGCTTTATACATAGTATACTGTGTGATACACTGTGCGCTTTATACATTGTGTACTGTGTGATACAATGTGCGCTTTATACATAGTATACTGTGTGACACTGCACTTTATACATTGTGTACTTTGTGATACACTGCGCTTTATACATAGTATACTTTGTGAAACACTGCGCTTTATACATAGTATACTTTGTGAAACACTGCACTTTATACATTGTGTACTGTGCTACACTGTGCGCTTTATACATTGTGTACTGTGTGATACAATGTGCGCTTTATACATAGTATACTGTGTGATACACTGTGCTTTATACATAGTATACGGTGTGATACACTGCGCTTTATACATAGTATACTGTGTGATACACTGCGCTTTATACATAGTATACGGTGTGATACACTGTGCGCTTTATATATAGTATACTGGGTGATACACTGTGCACTTTATACATAGTATACTGTGTGATACACTGCGCTTTATAGTATACTGTGTGATACACTGTGCGCTTTTTATATAGTATACTGTGTGATACACTGCGCTTTATATATAGTATACTGTGTGTTACACTGTGCGCTTTATACATAGTATACGATGTGATACACTGCGCTTTATACATAGTATACTGTGTGATACACTGCGCTTTATATATAGTATACTGTGTGTTACACTGTGTGCTTTATACATTGTGTACTGTGTGATACACTGCACTTTATACATAGTGTACTTTGTGATACACTGTGCGCTTTATACATAGTATACAGTGTGATACACTGTGCGCTTTATAGTATACTGTGTGATACACTGTGCTTTATACATTGTATACTGTGTGATACACTGCGCTTTATACATAGTGTACTTTGTGATACACTGTGCGCTTTATACATAGTGTACTTTGTGATACACTGCGCTTTATACATAGTATACTGTGATACACTGTGCGCTTTATACATAGTATACTGTGATACACTGTGCACTTTATACATAGTATACTGTGTGATACACTGTGCTTTATACATAGTATACTGTGATACACTGTGCACTTTATACATAGTATACTGTGATACACTGTGCACTTTATACATAGTATACTGTGTGATACACTGTGCACTTTATACATAGTATACTGTGTGATACACTGCACTTTATACATAGTATACTGTGTGATACACTGTGCACTTTATACATAGTATACTGTGTGATACACTGCACTTTATACATTGTGTACTGTGTGATACACTGCGCTTTATATATAGTATACTGTGTGATACACTGTGCGCTTTTTATATAGTATACTGTGTGATACACTGCGCTTTATATATAGTATACTGTGTGATACACTGCGCTTTTTATATAGTATACTGTGTGATACACTGTGCGCTTTTTATATAGTATACTGTGTGATACACTGCGCTTTATACATTGTGTACTGTGTGATACACTGCGCTTTATACATTGTGTACTGTGTGATACAATGTGCGCTTTATACATAGTATACTGTAGGATACACTGTGCGCTTTATACATAGTATACGGTGTGATACACTTTGTGCTTTATACATTGTATACTGTGTGATAAACTTTGTATACTGTATCACCGTATACAATGTATAAAGTGCACCATGTATCACACAGTACACAATGTGTAAAGCGCAGTGTATCACAGTACACAATGTGTAAAGCGCAGTGTATCACCGTACACAATGTGCAAAGCGCACAATGTATCACAGTACACAATGTGTAAAGCGCGCAGTGTATCACATGCAGTGCAATGTATAAGGCGCAGTGTCATACACTGTGTGCTTTATACATTTATGCATCCTGCAGATCGTCTCTCCCCTGTATTCCCTCAGCCCTGCAGATCGTCTCTCCCCTGTATGCCCTCAGCCCTGCAGATCGTCTCTCCCCTGTATTCCCTCAGCCCTGCAGATCGTCTCTCCCCTGTATGCCCTCAGCCCTGCAGATCGTCTCTCCCCTGTATTCCCTCAGCCCTGCAGATCGTCTCTCCCCTGTATGCCCTCAGCCCTGCAGATCGTCTCTCCCCTGTATTCCCTCAGCCCTGCAGATCGTCTCTCCCCTGTATGCCCTCACCCCTGCAGATCGTCTCTCCCCTGTATTCCCTCAGCCCTGCAGATCGTCTCTCCCCTGTATGCCTCACCCCTGCAGATCGTCTCTCCCCTGTATTCCCTCAGCCCTGCAGATCGTCTCTCCCCTGTATGCCCTCAGCCCTACAGATCGTCTCTCCCCTGTATGCCCTCAGCCCTGCAGATCGTCTCTCCCCTGTATGCCCTCAGCCCTACAGATCGTCTCTCCCCTGTATGCCCTCAGCCCTGCAGATCTTCTCTTCCCCTGTAGCCCTCAGCCCTACAGATCGTCTCTTCCCTGTATTCCCTCAGCCCTGCAGATCGTTCTCTTCCTGTATGCCCTCAGCCCTGCAGATCGTCTCTCCCCCTGTATCCCTCAGCCCTGCAGATCGTCTCTCCCCCGTATGCCCTCAGCCCTGCAGATCGTCTCTCCCCTGTATGCCCTCAGCCCTGCAGATCTTCTCTCCCCTGTATGCCCTCAGCCCTGCAGATCGTCTCTTCCCTGTATTCCCTCAGCCCTGCAGATCGTCTCTCCCCTGTATTCCCTCAGCCCTGCAGATCTTCTCTCCCCTGTATTCCCTCAGCCCTGCATATCGTCTCTCCCCTGTATTCCCTCAGCCCTGCAGATCGTCTCTCCCCTGTATTCCCTCAGCCCTGCAGATCGTCTCTCCCCTGTATTCCCTCAGCCCTGCAGATCGTCTCTCCCCTGTATGCCCTCAGCCCTGCAGATCGTCTCTCCCCTGTATGCCCTCAGCCCTGCAGATCGTCTCTCCCCTGTATGCCCTCAGCCCTGCAGATCGTCTCTCCCCTGTATTCCCTCAGCCCTGCAGATTGTCTCTCCCCTGTATTCCCTCAGCCCTGCAGAGCGCCTCTCCTTTCTCCACATGTTCTGCGCCGGTAGCACGTGGACGCCGTACCGTGAGGATGTGGTACATTAGGCCCCGGTGCTGCTGATTGCGTGTTTTGATGCATTGATTGTGAGGAAAGACAGATGAGCACATCTGCTGGTCTTCTGTTCTAATGACGCGCCCCACTAGTGCTGTGCGCTCTGCATCCTCATTGACATGCAGTGAATGTGCTGCTACAGAAAGCCCTGCGTCTCCGCGCTTTGAATGTCAATTAAGGGAGCTGCGAGCAACGCGCTGAAATCACCAGCTTTATACCTGCGTGTGGTGGCTTTATTCACCAGGGCAGGCGTTACACGCAGGGTTAATCATGTGCACGGGAGGTTAATCATGCGCGCGGGTGGGGGTTAATCATGCGCGCGGGTGGGGGTTAATCATGCGCGCGGGTGGGGGTTAATCATGTGCGCGGGTGGAGGTTAATCATGCGCGCGGGTGGGGGTTAATCATCGCGCGGGCGGGGGTTAATCATGCGCGCGGGTGGGGGTTAATCATGCGCGCGGGCGGGGGTTAATCATGCGCGCGGGCGGGGTTATCATGCGCGCGGGAGGGGGTTAATCATGCGCGCAGGTGTGATCAGTATTTGTTGTCTTTAACCGTATTGGAGTATTACTCGGGTTTATGTCTGTGGTTGTGCTGGAGGTGGTAAGAGGCTTGGACAGACGCTGTATGACTCGCGGTGCATTTAGTGTCGGCGGTGCTGATCAGGCTGACAGCTCCTACGCTCTGCACTCTCTGCTACAAGTGTTCTGCTGTCAGTGTACAGTGGGCGCAGCAAATACTGGCGAATTGCCAGTGAAATACGGTGCTGACCGGCTACTTCTGCAGTGAGACCCATTGGCTGAGTTTGTGCCTCGCTGCCGGTGTTTGTAAATATCAGTCACTGATACAGTAAGGGTCATCCAGACGTGGACCCCTTGCTTGATGTGCCTAGAGGGGTGTCAGCTATACCCTCCTGACGAGGCCCAATAAGGCAGAAACGATCGTCGGGGGTTGCTGCACCTCTCGTGCAGGGATGACGTCCTTGGCAATCAACACTGGCCACCCTTTCTGGGTGAGAGCAGCTGATTTGCATATGGAGCATTCATCCCTGTAAAGGCACAAGCTAAAACCTTGTTTGTGAGACCTGAGCGGGCCCCCACCGTAGAGCAGGCCATTGTGCTGTTGCTCGTTCTCAGGACCCTCACACAAACACCCCCCTTGTTTCTCACTGATACAGTATCAGGCGCTTATCTCGGCTGGTGGTGAACCAGAAATCCGGCAAAGGATGAAGTGAAATCCTGCCTGGCCACGAGAGGGTTAAAAATAACAAGATTAGAGGCGTGAAGCCTTCCAAAACGGGTCCTTGGATAACAGCAAAACAATCTGCGGCCCCATGCCCGGCCGCCCTCTCCTCCCGTGCCCCGCCCGGCCGCCCTCTCCTCCCGTACCCCGCCGGCGCCCTCTCTCCCGTACCCCGCCGGCCGCCCTCTCCTCCCGTGCCCCGCCCTGCTGCCCTCTCCTCCCGTGCCCCGCCCTCTCCTCCCCGCCCTCTCCTCCCGTACCCCACCCGCCGCCCTCTCCTCCCGGGCCCCGCCCGGCCGCCCTCTCCTCCCGTGCCCCGCCTGGCCTCTCCTCCCGTGCCCCGCCCGGCCTCTCCTCCCGTGCCCCGCCCGGCCGCCCTCTCCTCTCTTGCCCCGCCCGGCCACCCTCGCCTCGTGCCCCGCCCAGCCACCCTCTCCTCTCGTGCCCTGCCCAGCCACCCTCTCCTCTCGTGCCCCGCCCAGTCGCCCTCTCCCCCCGTGCCCCGCCCGGCCGCCCTCTCCTCCCGCTGCTCCTGTGCGTCAAAGTCGAACGTGGGGGGGGGGGGCTTTTATTGTGTGAGAGACCAACATTTTTTGTTTATAGTGTATTATTTGTGGAGCGTTATGGTATGCGCTGCAATCTGTAACACTTGTTTTGTCTGTTTTAGTGAGAAGCTGGATGGAGAAGCTGAAAGGCAAGGTAAGGCTTTCTGACACGTACTGCCAACATTCTGCGTACCGGTGCCGCCGCCAGACATTCTGCGTACCGGTGCCGCCGCCAGACATTCTGCGTACCGGGGCCGCCGCCAGACATTCTGCTACCGGTGCCGCCGCCAGACATTCTGCGTACCGGGGCCGCCGCCAGACATTCTGCGTACCGGGGCCGCCGCCAGACATTCTGCTACCGGTGCCGCCGCCAGACATTCTGCGTACCGGTGCCGCCGCCAGACATTTTGCGTACCGGGGCCGCCGCCAGACATTTTGCGTACCGGGGCCGCCGCCAGACATTCTGCGTACCGGGGCCACCGCCAGACATTCTGCGTACCGGTGCCGCCGCCAGACATTCTGCGTACCGGGGCCGCCAGCCAGACATTCTGCGTACCAGTGCCGCCGCCAGACATTCTGCGTACCGGGGCCGCCAGCCAGACATTCTGCGTACCGGTGCCGCCGCCAGACATTCTGCGTACCGGGGCCGCCGCCAGACATTCTGCGTACCGGGGCTGCCGCCAGACATTCTGCGTACCGGGGCCGCCGCCAGACATTCTGCGTACCGGTGCCGCCGCAGCCCTCTCCTCCCGTGCCCCACCCGGCCACCCTCAACTCCCGTGCCCCACCCGGCCACCCTCTCCTCCCGTGCCCCGCCCGGCCACCCTCTCCTCCCGTGCCCCGCCCGGCCGCCCTTTCCTCCCGTGGTCCGCACGGCCGCCCTTTCCTCCCGTGCTCCGCCTGGCCGCCCTTTCCTCCCGTGCCCCGCCCGGCCTCCATTTCCTCCCGTGCCCCGCCCGGCCACCCTTTCCTCCCGTGCTCCGCCCGGCCGCCCTTTCCTTGCTGCTGCAGCATGAAGGTACGTGCTCTGCTCTTTATTTTGTCTAAACTTGTGTTCTGTTCATCCGTCCCGGCTTTAACCTAGAGACGGCTACGTGCTTTTTCCTCGTCATACCCGTGTTTCGGCTATTTCCTGACCTGCGGGTGCTGGCTTGCGCACTTGTTTTTTGTTGCTGACGCGTGTCTCCCTCTGCTTCCAGAAATGGAATCGCACAGTCAGTGTTTCATCGTGTTTATGGTGGAATCATTTCCCGCTGTATGTAATGTTAACACAGTGTCTAAGCAGGAAGGCCGTCTGTCTGGCGGCAGTAACACCATGGCCGAGACCTGCACGCCAGGCCTCTGGGGGGAGCACACTCCCTGCACGCCAGGCCTCTGGGGGGAGCACACTCCCTGCACGCCAGGCCTCGGGGGGAGCACACTCCTGTCACGGAATGACCCAGGAGGCTTGGCCGCAAAGCCCAGGACTCCCAGCCAGGGACAGTTTTATTGACAGTTGTGTTACTATGGACTCCTAAGTGCCGTTGCACTGGAGAAACATCTTGTTTTCTTTATTAGATGTGGTTATTATTGTGTTATGTAATAAAAGTGTCCCCTGTATGTATAACTGTGAAACGTATGTTAGACCCCATTGTATGTTCTGCCCGTCGCCATTTGCCATCACCTCGTGGATCCGGTTGGAGTGTCCGAATCGTAAAATGGCCGATTCAGAACATCCGGCCGAATTGGCCGAATCGAAAATGGCCGATTCGGAACGTCCGGTTACGAATCGACCAATACGAATCGGGACCAAGGCACTCCACCTCGAGAAAGGGCCAATGGGATCATGGGGGGCGGGCAGGGATTCCATTGTCTTGTGTATGTATGATTGTTGATAAATATATGTGAAGTTCCCAGTAAAGCTCAGTTCAACCTGTACATTCAGCTCCGCCTGGTGTCTTTTCTGATCTTTCGCCACACGAGGCTCCTCGCAGTCTCTGTGCGCATCACCCAAGAGGTACGACTCTTCAACCGCTGTGGCGACGTCCCGCGCATCGGAACAGTGAACCGCCGCATCCACGATAATTCCGTATCAACGAATCGGAATTGCAGTGCCGCTTCCGCGCATCTTTTCCCCGAACAATTGTACCCGCTTCGACTCTGCGGCTCGATCCGAAGCCCCGACGCGGTGCATCCCGCGCGCATCGATCCATCGAAACGTGGCCCATCCAAAACGTTTCCCGTCCGAACGAGTGAACCACGGACGAAACGTTTCCCACCAGAGCAGCTAACTCAGCAGACGGTCTCATCTTCCCCGAGGTCAGTAGATCAGCTGCTCGAGACGCTGAGTGCCGTGACGCTCGGTGGTCGGGCTGGTCTCATACAGGGGTCCCTCGCTAAAGCCGCCAACCCTTCCTCAGGGTCACTCCAGGCCGCTCGAGACGCCGAGTGCCGTGCCACTCGGTAGTCGGGTCGGCGGGGAGCGCAGTGGGAGGAGCAGATAGGAGCACACCCGCAGGCGGACAACACCCATTCTGTCACACTGGTGGCAGCGGTGGGATAATGCTCTCTGCACCCCCCAAGAAGACCCTCGCCATGGCTGGGTACGGTGTCTACAAAAGGGACGCCCTGCGGGTCATGCTGGAGAGGCGGGGAGGAACCCCGGGCTCCAAAAGCAAGGACACTCTGATCGAGGAGCTGCAGATGCTAGACCAGGTGGGCGCGTCGACTGTCACTCCAGGCCGCTCGAGATGCCGAGTGCCGTGCCACTCGGTAGTCGGGTCGGCGGGGAGCGCAGTGGGAGGAGCAGATAGGAGCACACCCGCAGGCGGACAACACCCATTCCGTCACAACGCCCCTGCACGCCAGGCCTCTGGGGGGGAGCACACTCCCTGCACGCCAGGCCTCGGGGGGAGCAGATGCTCCTGTACGCCAGGCCTCTGGGGGAGGACACGCCCCTGCACACCAGGCCTCGAGGGGGAGTAAACGCCCCTCCACGCCAGGCCTCGGGGCGGAGCACACGCCCCTGCAGCCAGGCCTCAGGAGCACACGCCCCTGCACACCAGGCCCCGGGGGAGCACACGCCCCTGCACGCCAGGCCTCGGGGGGAGCACACGCCCCTGCACGCCAGGCCTTGGGGGGAAAAAGGTCCCTGCACGCCAGGCCTCGGGGGGGGAGCACACGCCCCTGCACGCCAGGCCTCGGGGGGAGCACACGCCCCTGCACGCCAGGCCTCGGGAGCACACGCCCCTGCACACCAGGCCCCGGGGGAGCACACGCCCCTGCACGCCAGGCCTCGGGGGGAGCACACCCCCCTGCACGCCAGGCCTCGGGGGGGAGCACACGCCCCTGCACGCCAGGCCTCGGGAGCACACGCCCCTGCACACCAGGCCCCGGGGGAGCACACGCCCCTGCACGCCAGGCCTCGGGGGAGCACACCCCCCTGCACGCCAGGCCTCGGGGGGAGCACACGCCCCTGCACGCCAGGCCTTGGGGGGGAAAAAAAGGTCCCTGCACGCCAGGCCTCGGGGGGGAGAACACGCCCCTGCAGGCCTGGGGGGGCAGCACACCCCCCTGCATGCTAGGCCTCGGGGGGAGCACACGCCCCTGCACGCCAGGCCTCGGGGGGGAACACACGCCCCTGCACGCCAGGCCTCGGGGGGGAACACACGCCCCTGCACGCCAGGCCTCGGGGGGAGCACACCCCCCTGCATGCCAGGCCTCGGGGGGAGCACACGCCCCTGCAGGCCAGGCCTCGGGGGGGAGCACACCCCCCTGCACGCCAGGCCTCGGGGGGAGCAGATGCTCCTGTACGCCAGGCCTCTGGGGGAGGACACGCCCCTGCACGCCAGGCCTCGGGGGGAGCACACGCCCCTGCACACCAGGCCCCGAGGGAGCACACGCCAGGCCTCGGGGGGAGCACACCCCCTGCACGCCAGGCCTCGGGGGGAGCACACGCCCCTGCACGCCAGGCCTTGGGGGGGGGGGAAAAAAGGCCCCTGCACGCCAGGCCTCGGGGGGGAGCACACCCCCCTGCACGCCAGGCCTCGGGGGGAGCACACCCCCTGCACGCCAGGTCTCGGGGGGAGCACACGCCCCTGCACGCCAGGCCTTGGGGGGGGAAAAAAGACCCCTGCACGCCAGGCCTCGGGGGGGAGCACACCCCCCTGCACGCCAGGCCTCGGGGGGAGCACACCCCCCTGCACGCCAGGTCTCGGGGGGAGCACACGCCCCTGCACGCCAGGCCTTGGGGGGGGAAAAAAGACCCCTGCACGCCAGGCCTCGGGGGGGAGCACACGCCCCTGCACACCAGGCCTCGGGGGGAGCACACGCCCCTGCACGCCAGGCCTCGCGGGGAGCACACGCCCCTGCAGCCAGGCCTCAGGAGCACACGCCCCTGCACACCAGGCCCCGGGGGGGGAGCACACGCCCCTGCAGGCCAGGCCTCGGGGGGGAGCACACCCCCCTGCACGCCAGGCCTCGGGGGAGCAGATGCTCCTGTACGCCAGGCCTCTGGGGGAGGACACGCCCCTGCACGCCAGGCCTCGGGGGGAGCACACGCCCCTGCACACCAGGCCCCGAGGGAGCACACGCCAGGCCTCGGGGGGAGCACACCCCCCTGCACGCCAGGCCTCGGGGGGGAGCACACGCCCCTGCACGCCAGGCCTCGGGGGGAGCACACGCCCCTGCACGCCAGGCCTTGGGGGGGGAAAAAAGGCCCCTGCACGCCAGGCCTCGGGGGGAGCACACGCCCCTGCACGCCAGGCCTCGGGGGGAGCACACCCCCCTGCACGCCAGGCCTCGGGGGGGAGCACACGCCCCTGCACACCAGGCCCGGGGGGGGGGAGCGCACGCCCCTGCACGCCAGGCCTCGGGGGGGGGAGCGCACGCCCCTGCACGCCAGGCCTCAGGGGGAGCACACGCCCCTGCACGCCAGGCCTCGGGGGGGAGCACACCCCCCTGCACACCAGGCCTCGGGGGGAGCAGATGCTCCTGTACGCCAGGCCTCGGGGCACAGACAGTTTTAGAGGTGCACAGGTGTGGATTCTCACACAGGAGGATAAGTTTATTTGATCTTGGTAGCAAGAAGTTGAATTTGTTCTGAGTCCATTCCCTCATCTGTCCGTTGTCCCCACATCAAGAAACCCGAGACGCAGATTGCTGCAGTTAAGGGAAGGCGGTTGTGTAATGCAGGGAGGGCTATTTGTATTGTGCTGAAGGTCAGAGGTCGCGGCGTGTTCGTATATATGATTACTGGAGGTAATAAGGCACCGGTCCTGTAAGGTTTCCGCTTCGCCGAGTTCCGGTGATTGCCTGTATCTTGGTGATTATCAGCCATTTCAGCCGTGCGTTTACAGTTATCACTGCTCAGCGTTTTCTAGGTGGAGACGGAATTACTTGCGGGGATTGATTGGAGCAGCGGCCGTCCTGTTGTACGGGGAAGCAAAGCCCATTACCCTGCACCCCCCTCTATGCCCCCGCCTATGCCCCCCTTTGAGCCCCCTCTATGCCCCCACTCTGAGCCCCCTCTATACCCCCGCTCTGCGCCCCCTCTATACCCCTGCCTGCGCCCCCTCTATACCCCCGCCTGCGCCCCCCTCTGAGCCCCCTCTATGCCCCCGCTCTGAGCCCCCTCTATACCCCTGCTCTGCGCCCCCTCTATACCCCTGCTCTGCTCCCCCTCTATACCCCTGCCTGCGCCCCCTCTATACCCCGCCTGCGCCCCCCTCTATGCCCCCACTCTGCGCCCCCTCTATACCCCCGCTCTGCGCCCCCTCTATACCCCATGACAGCACCCTGAAACACCCTGGACAGCACCCTGAAACTTTGCAGAGAGCACAGCAAAAGGGACAGAGTGAGAAGTCTCGTCAGGGGCAAGTGATACTGTTTGGGATCTAATCTTGCCCTGATGATCTGGAAGGGGGGGGGGAGATACGTCACGTAAGTCACTTTGGACCTGGGAGGTATATTTTTAGGGTGCAGGCCTGATCTATACAATTTCCTTGGCCTCCTTTATGACCGTATAAATATGTGTACCTGTCCCCAATTTAAAGATTTCCTTTTTGACCCCGAGAACCTCCAGATATACAGCCTGATCTTATTTCTGGAAGATGCTAGCGGGCTCTCTACGTGTGCTGGTCCTTAAGCGTGTTATTGCATTCAGGCCATGTGCTGGGACACATACTTATTGCATAAAGGCCAAGCTGTATGTGTCACAGCACAGCGGCGGCGCGTGGCCTGTATGCACGAAGTGAGTATTTAATATGCATATTTTTGCCCCTCTCATTGCAGGCTGGATACATGTCTGGGATGCTGGCACCCGTGGGAGTCGGGATTGGTGGAGCCCTCACCATCCTCGCAGTGCTGTACAGTGTAAAGATTATAAATCGCCGCAGGAGAAATGGCTTCAAACAGCATAAAAGAAAGGTATGACGGCCCGGAGCCAAGTGACACACTCTATTCATCACAACAACCATGCTCATTAACCTCAGACTGTCACCCGGAAACCAGACGTTTAGTGTCCAGCGCCCCGTTTCATGGCTATTGGTTAATCTCCACCATGATACATTCTAGATGGGGTTTAATTCCCCTCTTTCCTGTGATACATTGGGGGTTTAATTCCCCCCTTTCACGTGATACATTGTGTCCCTGGTCTAGATGGGGGTTTAATTCCCTCCTTTCCCGTGATACATTGTGTCCCTGGTCTAGATGGGGGTTTAATTCCCCCCTTTCCCGGATACATTGTGTCCCTGGTCTAGATGGGGGTTTAATTCCCTCCTTTCCCGTGATACATGGGGGGTTTAATTCCCTCCTTTCCCGTGATACATTGCGTTCCTGGTCTCGATGTCTGTTTAATCTCTCCTCGTTGTCCTCTGCAGCCCCGGGAATTTAGCGGCATGCAGGACCGAGTGATGCTCCTGGCTGACAGCTCTGAGGACGAGTTTTGAATGGTGGTGGCGGCTGGAACGTGGGGAGCTGGATGGAGGATTTGTGGAATGTCTGCACTCTCGCTGCGGTCACACAGCTGGATAAGTCCCGCGTTGAGGACCCACGGCATGCTGTCCTTTAATCATGTGGCTGGCAGAGGACGCGCTCCTGGTGTCCTGGTGCAGTTCCCGCACTCCTATTCGCTACTTCTGGTCTGTTTTTTGTTTTTCATTCCGTTTTATTAATGTGCTGAAGGGGACGTCATGACGATCTGCGGAGCGCAGTGAGGCTCAGGACACAGACTTACCATCCACTGACGCGTCCTGACCCGCCAACCAGAGAGCTCGCATCACCTAATGCAGGATTTACTGGAGATTTACGAAAACAAAGTGACGGGAACAGGTTTCCTTTGCATCGTGTACAGCGTCAACTGCTCCTTGTACTAAGAATCCAACTGCTGGGAATATGGAGGGTGCAATGAGGCCCCGAACAGGACACGGTGACCTAGCAATGTGCTGGAGGATGGAAAGCTCTGGGTTACTGCTATCAGAGAGTCTGTATAAAGACACTGGGCGTTTTTCTTGCGCGCCGCTGTGTAAAGCGTTCAGGATCCCGATGGGTTTTTCTGCCGTAAGGTGTTTGTTACGCCGAGTGTCAGGAGAGCGATCTGGGGACAGAGTTCCTGTAATATCCGCTGTACGTGTCGCTGTGATTGTGTAACACACATGTGCCTAGTCTTAGTTGCGCTGCATGCAGGTGGATTTATTTCCTCGTCCGGCAGCGATGTCGCCGCAATAACCTGGTTACACGAGCGCAGATACAGCGTGTCCAGCACAGCGACAGGGATTCATTCACTGACAAGAATCACAGCCGTGACGGCTCATTTCACGGACATTTTGGCAGAGTCTAGATGCTCACATGTGAACGGAGGAAGCCTCAGCCGACGCGGCTCAGACATGTGCAGAGCGGTCACTGCAAAGCACGGCGACAGCGTAAACCCCCAAAACACAAGTCCGATATATAGCAGCCTACTGCGCACGCACATCCATACCGCACGCAAGCCAGAGATTCCCCGTGGACACGGCAAGGGCTTCACATTCCTTGTATCACCACTTGCAGATGATATTGTATGGGTTAATTAATAGTATCCATAGCAATAAGTCCTCCTGAGATTTGGTGGAACTCCTCGCTCCTGCTGTAAAGCCCCAAACCAGCAGGTAACAGGTTAGGCAGCCGGCACACGAGCATACTGTGCTGCGTCCATTACGGACGCACTTTTTCACAGGAGATATTGTGAGCACTGCATAAAGTGCGTCCGTAACGTCTGACGTCTCCACACCCTGGGAAAATACATGGCAGCGTTGTTTCTGCGTCCGTTTAGCTTTTTCACGTCGATGTTATTTTTGCGTCCGTGGCTTTATGCTTTGCCCGTCCGTGAACAAGTGCGCAGGTGCTGCGTGTGGTGTGTTTAATGGACTCCTTTATAAAGCTACGACGGACGGCAAACAGTACGGTCAGACGGACGCAAAATGTTTGCTAGTGTGCCGCCAGCCTTAACTAACAAGTGCTACATAAACCGCCATGCCGTGTGACACCGGAAGCTGGTATGAACCAGCATGCAACGGGTTAACAAGTGCTTCATAAACCGCCATGCCGTGTGACACCGGAAGCTGGTATGAACCAGCATGCAACGGGTTAACAAGTGCTTCATAAACCGCCATGCCGTGTGACACCGGAAGCTGGTGGGAACAAGAACACACATCAGGGGCCCCATATTGTGATGCTGCCAATAAGAGAACATCTCAGATGCCTGGAATCGCTATTCCGCTTTTGACGCAAGCCGTGCTTATACCCCGACTATTGCGTTTCCCTGCGTGTCCTTACTGTAAATTAACCTCTCCTACGCTATGCGTGGGAGGCCGACGCTATGCGTGGGAGGCCGACGCTATGCGTGGGAGACAGACGCTATGCGTGGGAGGCCGACGCTATGCGTGGGAGGCCGACGCTATGCGTGGGAGGCAGACGCAATGCGTGGGAGGCAGACGCTATGCGTGGGAGACCGACGCTATGCGTGGGAGACAGACGCTATGCGTGGGAGGCCGACGCTATGCGTGGGAGGCAGACGCAATGCGTGGGAGGCAGACGCTATGCGTGGGAGACAGACGCTATGCGTGGGAGACAGACGCTATGCGTGGGAGGCAGACGCTATGCGTGGGAGACCGACGCTATGCGTGGGAGGCCGACGCTATGCGTGGGAGGCAGACGCAATGCGTGGGAGGCAGACGCTATGCGTGGGAGACAGACGCTATGCGTGGGAGACAGACGCTATGCGTGGGAGACAGACGCTATGCGTGGGAGACAGACGCTATGCGTGGGAGGCAGACGCAATGCGTGGGAGGCATACGCTATGCGTGGGAGGCAGACGCTATGCGTGGGAGGCAGACGCTATGCGTGGGAGGCCGACGCTATGCGTGGGAGGCTGACGCTTTGGGGGATGTTCATAGAGATCGAAATGTAACCGGAGACTGAAATTCAGCGACCGGGGACATTTTGTGGCCATTCGGCTATTCAGAGAGCAGGCAATTCGCTAAATTCTGCACGTACCGTGCCTGTTTGGCGGCAGTGAAATCCCCATAGAGAAGGAATGGTTTGTCTATTGACAGACACCGAAGAGCAGTGAAAAGTTGCCGAATTGTCCTGCTGTTCAGTGGCTTCATTCGACAGGTTTATTCAGGCGAATCCCATAAACTTCAATGATAAAAATATTCCTGTTTTAATCCAATATGTAATAAACCATTTATTATTTTAATCTGCAGCAAAAAGTCTCATTTATAGATTTTTTTAGGATCTTTTAGGCAAAAAAAATTCCCATTATTTTTATTAAAATCGTTTTTTCTGTAACAGCTTTTTTATTATCATTCATTGGATTTTATATGTAAATTTCAGACATTTTCGTTCAGTAGTTTCTTTGCAAACAGCGTTTCACTTTTCAAATTGTCCAGCGTATTTTTTTTTAAAATAATTTTTTTACCATGTTCGTCTGCGTGTCGGCTTTTTCCAGCTGCTGCTCTGCGCTGTGATCAGTGGCTCGTCGGGTTTTTGCGGTGGTTTCTGCGGGTTTGCGCCGAGTTTTCCCTGCACTACGGGGGTCCCTGCAGTGCTTGCTGAATACATCGCAGGGTCAGCGAACTAGGATCGCACTGAAGTGCAGGGAATGAAAGGTTACTGAACGTGCGGTTGCTTTTCGGATCTTTCTGAATAACCCTGTTTGTGTTAGCTACACGGCCTCTCGAGGAAAACTGATCCGCTCCTTTGGATAACAGTAACACCTATACGCTGATACACTCAAATATACCTCTCCTCCCCTGATCTCTCTCCTGGATCGAGTCACTGACTCTCTCTGCCGTCTCGCATTGGATCGAGTCACTGACTGTCTCTCTGCCGTCTCGCATTGGATTGAGTCACTGACTCTCTCTGCCGTCTCGCATTGGATCGAGTCACTGACTGTCTCTCTGCCGTCTCGCATTGGATCGAGTCACTGACTCTCTCTGCCGTCTCGCATTGGATCGAGTCACTGACTGTCTCTCTGCCGTCTCGTCAATCTCACCAAAACTGAAATTCTCGTTATTCCTCCCTCCAAGAAAAACCCAATCGCACCTATCTACAAGTAAATGGACGCTCATTAACCTGACGCCTCAAGCTCGCTGCCGCCGTGTCACTTTCCATTCTGACCTAACGTTCTCTTCCCACATCCAGACATTGACCAAATCCTATTACTATCGACTCAAAAACATCGCCTGCGTCCGCCCCTTTCTGACACAAGATACCGTGAAGGTGCTGGTTCATGCTCTTATTTCACGACTTGACTATTGCAACTCGCTCCTTATTGGCCCCAACTCCCGTATTGCACCTTTTATAATCTGTAATGAATGCAGGGGCCAGGCTTATTTTTCTCACCAGACGCACCTCGTGTACCTCCCCCACCCTGTCCGGTCCCTCCATTGGCTTCCTGTACCTCCCCCCTCTGCCGGTGCCTCCATTGGCTTCCTGTACCTCCCGCCTCTACCGGTCCCTCCATTGGCTTCCTTTAGGTTCCAGGATACAGTTTAAAATACTGATGCTCACGTTCAAATCACTCAATAACTCAACTTTCTTCGCAAGCAGGTCCCATCTAGACAACTCCCATCCGCGGGTGATCTCATGTTATCGGTCTACACACGCACAGCCAACTCTTGCCTCCAAGTCTTCTCAAGGGCAGCACCGGTCCTGTGGAATGACTTGCCTCGCCCTATCAAACTATGCCCTGACCTTCAGGCCTTCAAGAAATCCCTCAAAACCCATCTCTTCAGATTATTGTACCACATCACTGATACACATGATTGAAGCTGCTTCTAGGACCCCACCATTCCCAAACCACTAATGATCCTGACGTCCAGTAAAACTCCTTGTCTTCCTCAACCCCCAATCCCTCTAGATTGTAAACTCCCGTGAGCCGGACCCTCTGCTCCTCTAGATTGTAAACTCCTGTGAGCCGGACCCTCTGCTCCTCTAGATTGTAAGCTCCTGTGAGCCGGGCCCTCTGCTCCTCTAGATTGTAAACTCCTGTGAGCCGGACCCTCTGCTCCTCTAGATTGTAAGCTCCTGTGAGCCGGACCCTCTGCTCCTCTAGATTGTAAACTCCTGTGAGCCGGACCCTCTGCTCCTCTAGATTGTAAGCTCCTGTGAGCCCTCTGCTCCTCTAGATTGTAAGCTCCTGTGAGCCGGGCCCTCTGCTCCTCTAGATTGTAAACTCCTGTGAGCCGGACCCTCTGCTCCTCTAGATTGTAAGCTCCTGTGAGCCAGACCCTCTGCACCTCTAGATTGTAAGCTCCTGTGAGCCGGACCCTCTGCTCCTCTAGATTGTAAGCTCCTGTGAGCCGGGCCCTCTGCTCCTCTAGATTGTAAACTCCTGTGAGCCGGGCCCTCTGCTCCTCTAGATTGTAAACTCCTGTGAGCCGGACCCTCTGCTCCTCTAGATTGTAAACTCCTGTGAGCCGGGCCCTCTGCTCCTCTAGATTGTAAGCTCCTGTGAGCCGGACCCTCTGCTCCTCTAGATTGTAAACTCCTGTGAGCCGGGCCCTCTGCTCCTCTAGATTGTAAGATCCTGTGAGCCGGACCCTCTGCACCTCTAGATTGTAAGATCCTGTGAGCCGGACCCTCTGCTCCTCTAGATTGTAAGCTCCTGTGAGCCGGGCCCTCTGCTCCTCTAGATTGTAAGCTCCTGTGAGCCGGACCCTCTGCTCCTCTAGATTGTAAACTCCTGTGAGCCGGCCCTCTGCTCCTCTAGATTGTAAACTCCTGTGAGCCGGGCCCTCTGCTCCTCTAGATTGTAAACTCCTGTGAGCCGGACCCTCTGCTCCTCTAGATTGTAAACTCCTGTGAGCCGGGCCCTCTGCTCCTCTAGATTGTAAGCTCCTGTGAGCCGGACCCTCTGCTCCTCTAGATTGTAAACTCCTGTGAGCCGGGCCCTCTGCTCCTCTAGATTGTAAGATCCTGTGAGCCGGACCCTCTGCACCTCTAGATTGTAAGATCCTGTGAGCCGGACCCTCTGCTCCTCTAGATTGTAAGCTCCTGTGAGCCGGGCCCTCTGCTCCTCTAGATTGTAAGCTCCTGTGAGCCGGACCCTCTGCTCCTCTAGATTGTAAACTCCTGTGAGCCGGGCCCTCTGCTCCTCTAGATTGTAAGCTCCTGTGAGCCGGACCCTCTGCTCCTCTAGATTGTAAGCTCCTGTGAGCCGGGCCCTCTGCTCCTCTAGATTGTAAGCTCCTGTGAGCCGGACCCTCTGCTCCTCTAGATTGTAAGCTCCTGTGAGCCGGGCCCTCTGCTCCTCTAGATTGTAAACTCCTGTGAGCCGGGCCCTGTACACCTCTTGTTTCCATTCTATGTCTGTTATTGTAAAGCTCTGCGGAAACTGTTGGCGCTTTATAAATGATGATACTAATAATAATGGGAGGCTGACACACTCTGGGCTAAATTACAATCCTAGTGTTAAAACGCGGGCGCAAGGGAGGAAAAACTGTGCCCGCAGTTTTCCCCCTTACGTCCGCTTTTTAACGCTGGATTACTATGCAGGCGCACAAAATGCTGCCTGCTGTTATCGCCCCTGGCTGTTACTGCCCCTGAGTGCAGCCGCAAGCATCCACTCGATGGAGTCTACAGGACTCCATCGAGTTCCCCCCCTGCCGGTCATGTGACCAGCCGGATCTTGCCTCGCGAGATCTGACCAGTTGCCGTACTGATACGCAGGGAGAGACTGGGGGGACTTTTTCCCCCAGTCTTTCCCTGCTCCTGCCGGATGGAGGAGGCGGTTGGAGACGTGGGACAGAGGGTGAGTATAGGATTGGTTTTTTGGGCTGGTGTTAACACCAAGTCCTGGCTCTGGTTAACTTTTCACTGGTCACAGCCGGACATTAATCAGCGTTAGGACTTTGTAATCCAGCGCTGATTAACACTTTGTGCTCCCTACTTAAACATGGGAAGCACAAAGAGCAGTGACCTCGCGCAGAGAAGCACAAGATCCAAAATGCTAAGGGGTTACTTAACCCGTTTGTAATATGTGGTAAACACCGCAGAAAACTTTAACGCTCACGCAAGTAAACGTTAGCACATAGATTGTAATTTAGCCCTCTGTAAGGGAGGCCGACACTATGTATGGGAAGGGTTAATTTGTGCCCCTGGGTGACAGCGCCAGTTATTCGGTGGTCGCTTGTTCTTCTATCATAGAGGCAGGATTTCCTCATAGAACCAGCGTCTCCTGAAAGCTGGTGTTAGCGGATCCTCTTATTAAATGGATCTCCCTTCTTGCCCTTAATGGGGCAGATCCTGCTGACAGCCCCTGCAGTTATTTTAGGTGATTTTCTTCACTTTTTGGCCCTCACGCACGCAGCACCTCTTCCTCGGATCAGAGACTTCCAAACCCAGAGTCCCTGAAGCTTATCTGCATAATTTGCATCGCTATGGAACGTGTGGCGCTATGGAATGTGTGGCGCTATGGAACGTGTGACCGTAAAGTGCGCCAACCCTGGAGGAGTGCTACACAATTTGTGGTTGTCGCGCCTGCGCAGAGCGATGGATCAGAGCTGCCCGTGCACAGTCCTATGGGCTCCAGGAGTGGATACTCTCGGCGGTGCTGTGTGTCGCTACATGTGGGAGTCTGGGTGCGCAGTATTGGAAGCGCAACGCGCACAGACGTGCACAACGCAGCCGAGTGGGAATAGGCAAGGTACAGAGGGAGGGGATTGTGTTGACGCAGGTTTTCTCCCGTGTCGGCTCCGTGTTTGGTTTCGGGGCTCTTTGCTGGTTCCATTAAGGTCATTGTAGACGTTTCACGCCTCGAGATAATTGCGTATTCTTTGAAATGTTCAGCTTTTTATCTGCGGCTGGAATGTAAATCAATAAAAGGTTTCTAGGAATTGATGCTTTGATTTCCTCGAGGGGGGTCAGGTTGGGGCTTTGATTTTGAGGCGGGGGCGTGTTGGGGCTTTGATTTTGAGGTGGGGCGGGTTGGGTCTTTGATTTTTAGGTTGGGGCTTTGATTTTTAGGTTGGGGCTTTGATTTTGAGGCGGGACGGGTTGGGGCTTTGATTTTGAGGCGGGTTGGGGCTTTGATTTCCTCGAGGCGGGGGGGCGGGTTGGGGCTTTGATTTCCGCGGGGCAGGTTGGGACTTTGATTTTGAGGCGGGGGCAGGTTGGGGCTTTTATTTTGAGGCTTTGATTTCAAGGCGGGGTGGGTTGGGGCTTTTATTTTGGGGCGGGTTGGGGCTTTGAGTTCCTCGAGGGGGGGGGGGTTGGGGCTTTGATTTCCTCGGGGGCGGGATGGGGCTTTGATTTCCTCGGGGTGGGATGGGGCTTTGATTTCCTCGAGGCGGGGGGGCGGGTTGGGCCCATGTTGTAAAACCTTCAGGACGGGCTCTTTCCTGCCTTGAAAGTGATGGCACAATGTGACCCAGTGAGGAAGTCTGTGGATTTCACCAGCCAGTAATTAACCATAGGCTGATAACGTGAGTAAAGCTGTGGGTTACAAAGCGCTCCGTTACCGTGTGACTTCATCGCTCTGACACACCTGTCCTGCCGTAACGTTTAAAGCTCAGCCCGGACATTTCTCCCGCGGATCTAAAAGGCTACGTGTGTGTGCGGGAGGTAATGATCACATTTAATGCCGCAATCCTCCCCGGGACGGTTACATGAAGTCTCTCCGTCACTTTAAAAGGAATAAATATTTTGGCATCTTGTTAAGTTTCTGGAATTTTTTTTTTTCCAGAATCTGAAGGATTCATTTGGGGATTCCCAGATTATCATGACAGGGAATCATAATTATAATAAAGACACGGAGGCGAGTATTATGATATCTTTTCTTTACTTAAGCCGATGGCAGCAAAGAAAATCTCTCAAATACAAAAATTTTATTTTTCTCTCTAAATACTTTTGAACAACACATATAACAATAGCAGGTAATGGTACAGTCCAGCTCCCTGCTGTCCAATCATCAGGTAGACCGCTCCATAAATTCCCTGGCAACCCTTGGCTCCTCCTCTTTTCTTGATGCGAGACGGGCCAACATCTTCAATAAAACCGAACAATGGAAGAATATTAATCTTTCAACGCAAACTCCAACATGAAGCTCAAGCTCTTCTCCAACGAACAGAACAATGGAAAAACTCTTCATCATTCAATGAAAGCTTCGACATGAAGTTTAGGCTGTCGGAAAATAAATGTATTAAAGATCACCAAGAGCTTATATTAAGAAGGTTTGAAAAAAATCCGTAATGACTACTGAAACATCAAAACCTAATAACCAAATATAAAGGGTGGGAATAACCCAATTATCGGGTGGGATAATACTCGCCTCCGTGTCTTTATTATAATTAGGATTCCCCGTCATGATAATAAGGGAATCTGGGAATTATCCCACAAGACATGGAGGCTCATATTATGCTAGTTCAAAGCTTAGTTAATTAGTGATAGTGACATGTGAGACACTGGTTTAAAATAAAATTCTCTAAAGGTGGATTCTCTGGACCAGTCTGCTGTTTTAAGATGTCTACAAGACGACATCCACGGAACAAAACTTCAGAAGCACTTCGGGTAAGAATGAGCTCCGAACACGGAGACGTCTACACCAGCTTCTGACATGATCCATTTAACCCACCCAGCGAGTGTGGTGGAAGTTACAGAATTGTATGGTTTGCGTAAGGATATGAATAACCGTTGGGATTGGAGTGACCTGTTAGGGGCAGAAACTCTCCCATATTCTTTAAAACAATTACTGGGTAAAGGACCCGGACACTGTGGCAAAACTGGATAGAAGACCTCTGACAATGAAGTCTTTGTCCTATAGGAAAATTTAACATTTCTCCCCGTGTCGGGTAAAACTTCTTCCCGTTAAGTTTAGGGCTCGAACGTGTGAGACTCTGTTGCAGGAAATCAAGCAAAGTAAAATGGCCAATTTCACAGAAATCAGTTTATTATTATTATTATTCTTTATTTATAAAGCGCCAGCATATTCTGCAGCGCTGTACAATAAGCATAGTATAGACAGGGTTACAATACATTGAACAACATTTGACAAACAGTACAGGAGGAGATGAGGGCCCTGTTCCCGTAGGAACTAACAATCTGGGAGGGTTGGGGTTGGAAACAGGAGGAGAGGACTGTAAGGTGAGAGTGATTGATGGTTGCGTCAGTGAGTTGGGGGGTCGGCTTCCCTAAATACGAATGTTTTAAGGGAGTGTTTGAAGGAAGAGAAGTTAGGGGAAAGTCTGACAGTACGAGGGAGAGCGTTCCAGAGAGTGGGGGCTGCGCGTGAGAAATCCTGCAGTGTATCAAGGGAAGAGGTGATGCGGGGAGAAGCTAGGCACAGGTCACTGTTTGACCTTAGGGAGCGGGCTGGGGTGTATTTGGTGATTAGTGAGGACAGGTAGTGGGGCGCTGAGTTAGTGAGGGTTTTGTAGGTAAGGATAAGGATTTTGAACTTAATTCTGCAGTGGATGGGGAGCCAGTGAAGGGACTCGCAGAGGGGAGCGGCAGAGACAGAGCGGCGGGTGAGGTGAATTAGTCTGGCGGAGGCGTTCAGGATGGATTGTAGGGGGGAGAGGCGGGACAGAGGGAGGCCAGATAAGAGATTATTGCAATAGTCGAGTCGGGAGATTACCAGGGCGTGTATGAGTTGTTTTGTGGTGACAGCGGTAAGAAATGGCCGAATTCTGGAAATATTACGCAGTTGGTATCGGAAGGAGGAGGAGGAGGAAAGAGACTTGATGTGGGGGATGAAGGAAAGAGCAGAGTCAAGTGTAACTCCAAGACAGCGAACTTGGTTTGATGGGGAGATGGTGATACCCTCCACCGTGATCGAGAAGTCAGGAGGTGGGGAGGCATTGGAGGGAGGAATAAGTAGGAGTTCAGTCTTTGACATGTTGATCTTTAGGTGGTGGGAGGCCATCCAGGAGGAGATGCCAGATAAACAGTCACTGACTTTTGAAAGGACAGGGGGAGAGAGATCAGGGGTAGAGAGGTAGATCTGAGTGTCATCAGCGTAGAGGTGGTAATTGAAGCCAAAGCTGTTGATGATTTTGCCCAGGGAGGAGGTGTAGATGGAAAAGAGCAGAGGACCAAGGACAGAGCCTTGAGGTACACCAACAGATAGAGGCAATGAGGAGGAGGAGTTTCCAGCAAAGGACACACAGAAGGACCTGTTGGATAAATAGGATTCGACCCAAGCGAGTGCAGTGTCACCGAGACCCAGAGAGTTGAGGGTCTGTAGAAGGAGGGGGTGGTCAACAGTGTCAAAAGCAGCCGAGAGGTCGAGCAGGATGAGAATAGAATAGTGGCCGTGTTTTTTAGCAGTTAGGAGGTCGTTGGTGACTTTGAGGGCAGTTTCAGTTGAGTGTAGGGGACGGAAGCCAGATTGCAGGGGGTCAAGTAGGGAATTGGAGGACAGGAAGAGGGAGAGGCGGTTGAAGACTAGTTTTTCTAAGAGCTTTGATGTGAAGGGAAGCAGGGATACAGGGTGGTAGTTGGATGGAGAGTTGGGATCTAGGGATGGTTTCTTTAGTAAAGGGGTAACTAGCGCGTGTTTGAAGGCGGATGGAAAGGAGCCAGTGGAGAGAGATAGGTTGAAGATGTGTGTGAGAGCAGGGGTGAGGGAGGAGGAGAGGGGAGGAATTAGATGTGAGGGAATGGGGTCGAGCGGGCATGTGGTGAGATGTGAGGAGGACAATAAGGAATTGACTTCCTCCTCAGTGGCTGGGAGGAAGCGACAGAGGGTGGCAGAGGGGACCTCTGGGAGTGGAGGTGGCAGATAACTATTTTGTGTTGGGATGTTGCTTCTGATATTTAGAGTTTTACTGAGGAAGTAGTGTGCCAGGTCTTGAGAGCTGAAGGCAGCTGTTTAATAGACAGAGTTTCATTCTCGGGTCACTTATCCAGAAAATTAACTAGAATGACATCCCAGATGTTAGAATAACGGGAACGAGGGGTCGTTACAATGCTTCCCGGCAGAAATACCAATAAAACCCTGATGTGAAGCAGGTATTGCTGATCTGAGGGTATTAATCATACGATACGCTTTACCATCCTCAAATAGATGTGTGAAAAAAACCTCAAACTACTCAAAGGAACTGATATGGGATCAACTTGAGTTCCATAATCTCCTCCTAGTAGAGGGGCCCAGGAGCTCGACAATAAGGAGGCAGTTGCTTCCGAAATGTTGACTGAAGGCCAGTAACCCTGATATTTACAAGCTATTAAATGTAATGAGTGAGGATTCAAGAGATTCTGAATCTTTCCCTCCGGGTCCCCCAGGATGGATGATGAGACCCGAATTAGTCTGGGAACATCTACAGACAGTTTCAGGAGGTGCGAGAACCATGGTTGAGACCTCCATAAGGGTGCTGTGAGCACTATTGTAGCTAATTGTACTTACAGTCAAGGCCGAAATTGTTGGCACCCCAGACATTTTTCCAGAAAAGCAAGTATTTCTCACAGAAAAGTATTGCAGTAAGACATGTTTTGCTATACACATGTTTATTCCCTTTGTGTGTATTGGAACAAAACAAAAAAAGGGAGGAAAAAGCAAATTGGACATAATGTCACACAAAACTCCAAAAATGGGCTGGACAAAATTCTTGGCACCCTTAACTTATTTTTTCCAAAAGGGTGTGCAACCAAATATTAACTGAAATCAGTGGCTTCCTATAACCATCAATAAGCTTCTTACACCTCTCACCTGGAATTTTGGACCACTCTTTCTTTGCAAACTGCTCCAGGTCTCTCTTATTGGAAGGGCGCCTTTTCCCAACAGCAATTTTAAGATCTCTCCACAGGTGTTCAATGGGATTTAGATCTAGACTCCAGCGCTTTGTTGTCATCCATTTCTGGGTGCTTTTTGACGTATGTTTGTGGTCATTGTCCTGCTGGAAGACCCAAGATCTTGGACGCAAACCCAGCTTTCTGACACTGGGCTCTACAGTGCGACCCAAAATCCTTTGGTAATCCTCAGATTTCATGATGCCTTGCACACATTCAAGGCACCCAGTGTCAGAGGCAGCAAAACAACCCCATAACATCATTGAACCTCCACCATATTTCACTGTAGGTACTGTGTTCTTTTCTTTGTAGGCCTCATTCCATTTTCGGTAAACAGTAGAATGATGTGCTTTGCTAAAAAGCTCTATCTCTGTCTCATCTGTCCACAAGACGTTTTCCCAGAAGGATTTTGGCTTACTCAGGTACATTTTGGCAAACTGTCTTGCTTTTTTAGGTCTCTGTGTCAGCAGTGGGGTCCTCCTGGGTCTCCTGCCATAGCATTTCATTTACATGTCGACGGATAGTTTGCGCTGACACTGATGCTCCCTGAGCCTGCAGGGCAGCTTGAATTTCTTTGGAACTTGTTTGGGGGTGCTTATCCACCATCCGGACTATCCTGTGTTGCAGCCTTTCATCAATTTTTCTCTTCCGTCCACCCACAGAGAGATTAGCTACAGTGCCATGGGTTGCAGACTTCTTGATAATGTTGCGCACTGTGGACAAAGGAAAATCTAGATCTCTGGAGATGGATTTGTAACCTTGAGATTGTTGATATTTTTCCACAATTTTGGTTCTCAAGTCCTCAGACAGTTCTCTTCACCTCTTTCTGTTGTCCATGCTTAGTGTGGCACACACAGACACACAATGCAAAGACTAAGTGTACTTCTCTCCTTTTTATCTGCTTTCAGGTGTGATTTTTATATTGCCCACGCCTGTTACTTGCCCCAGGTGAGTTTACAGGAGCATCACATGATTGAAACAATCTTATTTATCCACCATTTTGAAAGGGTGCCAATAATTTTGTCCAGACCATTTTTGGAGTTTTGTGTGACATTATGTCCAAATTGCTTTTTTTCCTCCCTTTTTTGTTTTGTTCCAATACACACAAAAGGTCCAATAAGAGAGACCTGGAGCAGTTTGCAAAGAAAGAGTGGTCCAAAATTCCAGGTGAGAGGTGTAAGAAGCTTATTGATGGTTATAGGAAGCGACTGATTTCAGTTATTTTTCCAAAGGGTGTGCAACCAAATATTATGTTAAGGGTGCCAATAATTTTGTCCAGCCCATTTTTGGAGTTTTGTGTGACATTATGTCCAATTTGCTTTTTTTCCTCCCTTTTTTTGTTTTGTTCCAATACACACAACAGGAATAAACATGTGTATAGCAAAACATGTGTTACTTGATTTTCTGGAAAAATGTCTGGGGTGCCAACAATTTCGGCCATGACTGTATTTCAACAGTAATAAGACTAGTATGAGAATGAATGGAGGGAAAGTGTAAAACGTCCCTAGCGTCCAGGACTGGACCAGAGCATCCGTGGCCAAAGCCATGGGGTCTGGTCTCCAACAGTAGTATTGTGGTAAAAGAATATTAAGGTGAGAAGCCAACAAATCTATAGAGAAGGGACCCCAGAGGGATGACAAACTGGCAAATACCCTGGCGTCTAATCTCCAATTGCTGGAATCTATCAGATACCTTGAATTCCAGTCCGCCATTACATTGCTGAACCCTGGAATGTATTGGTCTGGACTGAGAGATTGTGAGGCCGGCAAAATCCTCAAAAGATTTTGCTGTCTCTGCCAACTGTTTAGACCTGGGCCACCTGTAAGGTTGAAGCAGACAGGTTGTCCATCTTCAGGAGTATGGAACTCGCCTGGAAATACTTGATAAAACTTGAATAGCAAACAATCCTGCAAGGAGTTCTAAACAATCCTATACAAACCTATCTCTGTGGAAACCCAACTGACACCTGTGGAAAGCGATCCGCAGCACGCCCCAGCCAGATCTGCTGGCGTCTGACTCTATTTTCCAACTCTGTGTAACGTTGGGGGCTTCCAGCCCCTCCGGTGTGCTCGGCGGCAGCATGTCTGATGCTGCTCGCTTGCCAGCGCCTGGTTTAAATAGAGACAGGCAGGGAGGTGGCTGCATGAGGCGCGTCTTGAGAGGGGGGCGCAGTCTGGTGACGCAGACCTATCAGAGGAGTCTAGGTCTTTTAAAAACCAACAGTTCCTTCTAAGCAGTGCCAGATCGTGGTTATCTATACCTGAGCTCCCTGTATTCTCTCGTGATTGAACCTGTTATTGACCTCTGCTTGTTTTCTGACTATTCTGCCTTCCGTTGCCCTAGACTATTTCCTTGTCCTACGCTCCTGCACTGATATCGACCCGGCTATTCCCTTTGACCATTCTATACTCTGTATTCCTGATTCTGGCTCATCTGACTACCCCCGTGTTGCTGACCTGGTTTTGTATTACGACATTGTCTTTGATTAACCCTTTCTGTCTAGCTAGTATACATATACCTGGCCAATTGTAAGGACCAGACAGTTAGGGATTCTTTTACGGCTACCCTGTTGGTAGCTTTTGGGCTCTGTGGGAATGTTGGGCTTTAAGGACTGCATGGTGGGATCCGGGAACCGTGACACTCTGGAATTGGATGGATGATGGCTTTGCCGTTCCATGACTCTAAATGATTTAGCCACCATTGCATCTCCAATTTAGACTCATCGTCCAGAGAGATGCAATCTGGATAAAGCCATCCCCTCCGCAGAAATCGTGCTTTCAGACATTGAAGAGCTCGACAATAAAGCGGTCCTATACAGACCACTTGTATTGCTGCGGAGGTGAGCTAACCATCTCAGAGAGAATTCTTCTGTAGATAGAAGACCTCTGATTTCTCTGTGAATCAGCCGAACTTTGGCTAAAGGCAGAGAAACAGCCATCTCCATCGTAGTTACGGTGACACCTAGAAATGCGATAGACTGTGTCGGTGTAAGGATCGATATTTTGTAGTTTATCAGGATTGTCACATAGGTGTCTTTTAGGTCTATTTTGACCATCCAATCTTGTGGAGATAAAACTCCTTTTAATGATGGAAGGTCTTTGTGATGGAACCGTTCTCTTCCGCCTGTCCTGGCTCTCCAGACACCCCCTTGCTGAGATCAGCCCGGCCTCGGAGATGCTTGGAGCTCAGTGTCTCGAGCAGCCTGATCTGCAGCTCCAGATCTGCTTGATCTGAACCTCTGCCTTGGAGCCTCTTTGCATTTCCAGAAGGCCGCTCTGTGCCTTTGTTAAATTAGAATAATAAGCAAACAATAACAAATTCCCTATAATAATTATCATTTATGAAATTTCAATAAACCTTTTTCAAGTTTCTTCTCATATATCAAAGTTGAAAACAGGCGCGGCGCTACGCCATGGCGAGAGACAACAAAATCAGCCACAAAGCAATGTAGCGTCAGTCATGTCTGAAATATCCTTCCTTAGACAGACTTTTTATTAGATTTCAAAGAATTTATAGCCAATCAGCATACAGATACATTTCTACATTAGAGTTTAACCAACAGTGAGACAAAATTACTACATATAAAATTCAGAGATGGCTTTTCTCTAGCTTACACTATCCAAACCCTTTTCCTGCACAGACAGGAAATCAGCTAAATTCCACAAGCTAACATCCTATGCAAGTAAAAGACTTGCAGGGTTTGACACTTTAAATGGGGGGGGGGGGCATTTCACACTAATGCAAGAATTAAAAACTACCTATCATTAAAATACATTTAAGCCTTCTGAGGTTGAGTGTAGTGTAGCGTAGTTGAAGGCGACGCCAGGCGAGCTGTATGTTCCAACAGGATTCTCTCTTTATGGAAGATTTCTCTGGATATTTATACAAAATACAGCAATGCACATTCAAACTTCCCACCCATCCCAACCGTTCTGATTGGTTGGTTCCAAGACCACTGCAGGTTTCCTTCAGGTCCTCTTCAGTTATAATTTGCATACCAAATGGTGAACATGTACCTAAAGTCTCTAATTACATTATGTCAGATATTTACAATAAACATTCTTTAGCCTTTAGCTCACACGACATTTACATAATCTATTGTTCTAACACATCAGATTAAAGACAAACACTATCCCAGACTTCTTAAATCAAACATGCAGCCAGATAAGGGGAAAAGCCCTTTTGCATAAATCACACACTACTCAAGCTTGTTTACTGGCTACACAAAAACACATTTACCTACAGAAATATAAGTATATTGAAAACTAAAGCTACGCAATTTACACTACATTTAAACTAAAACCAGGCAATGTAAAATATATTTAAAAATCACACGATACAAATGAACAAAGTCTTTTGGGGTTTGAAGCGTGGAGTGCTACATCAGTTCCATGACATATGACCCCCTTCCAGAACGGCAGGGCAAGCTTAGATCTAGGGATGCACCGATACCACTTTTTTAAGACCGAGTACGAGTACAGATACTTTTGTTCAAGTACTCACCGATACCAATTACCGATACTTTTATTTTATGTCATGTGACGCTTTCCAATAAGAACAGACCTCCTATAAAGCCCCCAGGTCTCATGGATATTGCCCCAGCTCATGGATATTGCCCCAGCTCATGGATAATTGCCCCCCAGCTCATGGATAATTGGCCCCCAGCTCATGGATAATTGGCCCCCAGCTCATGGATAATTGCCCCCCTTGCTCATGGATATGCCCCCCCCTGCTCATGGATATGCCCCCCCTTGCTCATGGATATGCCCCCCCCCCGCTCATGGATATGCCCCCCCCCTGCTCATGGATATGCCCCCCCTGCTCATGGATATGCCCCCCCTGCTCATGTATATGCCCCCCCTGCTCATGGATATGCCCCCCCGGTCATGGATATGCCCCCCCTGGTCATGGATATGCCCACCTTGCTCATGGATATGCCCCCCACTCTCATGGATATGCCCCCCACTCTCATGGATATGCCCCCCTTGCTCATGGATATGCCCCCCACTCTCATGGATATGCCCCCCTTGCTCATGGATATGCCCCCCTGCTCATGGATATGCCCCCCACTCTCATGGATATGCCCCCCTTGCTCATGGATATGCCCCCCTGCTCATGGATATGCCCCCCACTCATGGATATGCCCCCCACTCTCATGGATATGCCCCCCTTGCTCATGGATATGCCCCCCACTCTCATGGATATGCCCCCCTGCTCATGGATATGCCCCCCACTCATGGATATGCCCCCCACTCTCATGGATATGCCCCCCTTGCTCATGGATATGCCCCCCACTCTCATGGATATGCCCCCCTTGCTCATGGATATGCCCCCCACTCTCATGGATATGCCCCCCTTGCTCATGGATATGCCCCCCTGCTCATGGATATGCCCCCCACTCTCATGGATATGCCCCCCTTGCTCATGGATATGCCCCCCTGCTCATGGATATGCCCCCCACTCATGGATATGCCCCCCACTCTCATGGATATGCCCCCACTCTCATGGATATGCCCCCCACTCTCATGGATATGCCCCCCTGCTCATGGATATGCCCCCCACTCATGGATATGCCCCCCACTCTCATGATATGCCCCCCTTGCTCATGGATATGCCCCCCACTCTCATGGATATGCCCCCCTGCTCATGGATATGCCCCCCACTCTCCGCTCATACTTACCTTCCTTCAGCGCCGCCGGGAAAGTCTTCACGCGCACGCGCTCCTTGGAAGGACCCCAGCCGCGACCACGTGGGACCATGTGATCGTGGCTGGGGTCCTTCCAACGAGCGCGCGCACGGGAACTTTCCCGGCGTCGCTGAAGGAAGGTAAGTATGACCGGAGAGCAGCTGCAGGGCCTGTCCGAATGCTCTATCTGCATTCAGACAGGCCCTGCAGCTGCTCACTTTGTTTAATACTTACCTTCCTTCAGCGACGCCGGGAAAGTTCCTGCGCGCGCGCTCGTTGGAAGGACCCCAGCCGTGATCACATGGTCCCACGTGGTCGCGGCTGGGGTCCTTCCAAGGAGCGCGCGCGAAGACTTTCCCGGCGGCGCTGAAGGAAGGTAAGTATTAAACAAAGTTAGGAGACCAGCTGCAGGGCCTGTCCGAATGCCGATAGAGCATTCGGACAGCCGCCGCAGCTCCTCGGATACCGGCAAGCCGGCTCAATGCCAGCTTCCGGTATCGGAAAAAAATATCGGGGGTACTGCACGAGTACTAAGTACTCCTGCAGTACCCGGTATCGGCACCGATATCGATACTAGTATCGGTATCGGTGCAACCCTACTTAGATCCCAAACGGATCGCTTGCCACTGACGAGACCTCTCGCTTTGTCCCTTTTCTGCGTCATCTTCAAAGTCAGCGGGGTCTGACGGTCGCCACAGTGTATGCCTGGGTGTGGGTCCATAGACCCGGGTAAAAGGCAAGCCAACCCTCTTGTCCAGTGCTCCCAAGGACTCACCGCAGTAGTGTCTGCCAGGCAACAGGCCACCACAGTCCACAGACACAAAACGTTTTCTAGCGGGCACACTGGAATTCCCCCAACATCTTTCTGTCTCCAGGGCACCTCTGCAGACCCAGGACCAAGACAGTCAGCAGTCCCAGTCTCTCTTTCGGGTGATGCCCCCCTCCCGAACATTTAGCAGGGCCCCACCCCACGGCAATCCCCACAATCCCAAAAGGGTGCAATTCTTCCCGGGACCAGGAACTTGGTAGTCTCTCAGGGTAGTCACTCACCGATTCTTCTGGGCAGGTAAGAAGAGGTTCCCTCTCTTGTAGCACCTTGGGTCATAGGGGTGGAGTGTTGGGGGGTCTCCATCTTCGTTGGGGACAAGGCACACTCTAATGCCAGCACAGCATCTATCCTTAGAATTTCTCCCAAATCCACTGGGAGCACCGCAGGTTTCTCACCGTACAAAAATAGGTCCACAGGCTCCATAATCGTTGTCCCGTCAAGTCGGCGATTCGGCCTACCTGAAATACATCTCCCTTGCGCAGTGGGAAGGACCGCAGCCTCTTCGCTGACAGCCTCCTGTTTAATCTTGGCGTTCAGCTGTACTTCTAGCTGTAAAGTCTTTGCTTTCAGTTCAATAACTGAAGCTTGCAGCTCGGCCTGTACCTGCTGGTGTAGTACTGTCTGGAGCCTCTCATTTTCCAGCTGTTGCTGTGCAGTGTACAGCCTGCTTTCAGAGTGTCTCAACTGCTCACTTATAGCATGGCGTTGCTCGGTCTCTGCATCACACTGCTCCTGAAGCGCTTGCATCTTGCTTCCCAGGCAGTGATAGAAGCCTGGAGTTCAGCCTTTAGTTCTCGGCACTGACCCTCCAGCTGTTAACATAACCTCTCTAATAGCTGGGCCTTGCTTTGCTCTGCCTCTCCTTCTGCTCTCAGTTGCTCAATCAGCAGTCTGGCCTTTTTAATATTCTCGCCTACTCGCTCAGCATTACTTTGCTCGTCTTTCAGCTTCTCCGTCAGCTCCATAATCTGGGATTCCAGGAGACACTTTTCCCCATGGCTGCCTGGACTTTTAAACGCCAATGGCCATGGCCTCCTCTCGCTCTCGAGCAGCATTATCCTTGGCTCGCTCAGCAGCTGTAAGTAAATCCAACAAGCCAGTCGTCTCCATCTCCAGGCGCTGTACATTCACCTCTGCATCATCTCTGGATAGTCTCACCTCGTCCAGCTCTCTCTGGCCATCTTGCAGCTGATCCTGTAGCCGGTGCAATCGCAGGCCAGTCTCTTTCTCGCCCTGGGTGGCAGAGTCTAGTTGCCTTTTCAAGGTCTCTACCTCCCTTCGAATCGGGTCATAACAACATTTGCATTCGCTCTAAAGCACCACCTCCATTTCTTTCACCCGTCCACCCCTCCGCTTCTTTTTAGCCTTACTTGAGGGTGGGGGGATGGTCACGGTTGGTGCAGAGGCATATTTTGTTTGGGTCTTGGCGTTGGCAGAAGCCGAATCCCTGGTCTCTGCCAATCCAAGTCTGTAGGCACCCTCTGGGTGTGTGGTTTTGTGGCCAGCCAGTTCTCCTCCTGGCTACGAATGTCCCCTGGCTCAAGCCAGACGGGGACCTTGTATTTATTGTATTCCACATGCAGAGGGTTAAAATCTTCCTGGTCCCGCACAGCTTCCCCTTTCTGCAATAAACAGACCTCATTCCAAACGCTCTGGAACAGGTCCATGCTAGGGTTTGAACCATATTGCTTGAGGCGTCTTTTTACCTCCTTGAGCATTTCCATCTCGCTCCTGGTTGCACCACACTTGTGCCTTTGACCCTTACTTCAGTATCCGTTGTATCCACGGCTCTCCAGCAGGTCCCTCAGGGTGTCTCGCTTGCAGGCTGTACAGTTGGCCATCTCGGGGTGTATTGGTGTTGTAGAGCCTCAATCCACACCACTGCCAGCCAATGTGACGGAACCGTTCTCTTCCGCCTGTCCTGACTCTCCAGATACCCCCTTGCCGAGATCAGCCCCTACTCTGAGATGCTTGGAGCTCAGTGCCTCGAGCAGCCTGATCTGCTTGATCTGAACCTCTGCCTTGGAGCCTCTTTGCATTTCCAGAAGGCCGCTCTGTGCCTTCTGAGGTTGAGTGTAGTGTAGCGTAGTTGAAGGAGACACCAGGCAAGCTGTATGTTCCAACAGGATTCTCTGTTTATGGAAGATTTCACCGGATTTATACAAAATACAGCAATGCACATTCAAACTTCCCACCCATCCCAACAGTTCTGATTGGTTGGTTCCAAGACCACTGCAGGTTTCCTTCAGGTCCTCTTCAGTTATAATTTGCATACCAAATGGTGAACATGTACCTAAAGTCTCTAATTACATTATGTCAGATATTTACAATAAACATTCTTTAGCCTTTAGCTCACACGACATTTACATAATCTATTGTTCTAACACATCAGATTAAAGACAAACACTATCCCAGACTTCTTAAATCAAACATGCAGCCAGATAAGGGGAAAAGCTCTTTTGCATAAATCACACACTACTCAAGCTAGTTTACTGGCTACACAAAAACACATTTACCTACAGAAATATAAGTATATTTAAAACTAAAGCTACGCAATTTACACTACATTTAAACTAAAACCAGGCAATGTAAAATATATTTAAAATCACACGATATAAATAAACAAAGTCTCTTGGGGTTTGAAGTGTGGAGCGCTACATCAGTTCCATGACAGTTGTAAGGCACCAGTGTGACAGACAAGGTTCCGAACCCAGGATGCAGTGACACATGGAGACCAGATTAGGGAAAACCGGGATTTATTGTCAGGTTTCAGATAAATAATAAATCCAGGTTATGCAGGATGAAGGGCAGCACTTAAGGAGAGGGACCAATGGAATATGCAATCTTTGGTGGACACAAAGGGATGCAGGAGACACAATACAAGGAGACACAGAAGGTAGACACACGTAGGAGACTTACTGGGGATACAAGACAGGACAGGAAAAGGGCTGAATGGTTTCTTGATTGCTGAGGAATCAGGAGACGGATGATCAGCGGGAAACCAGGATGCAGGGGTCTAGGATGAAGTCTCTGGATGGCTCGGGAGACTTGATGCAGAGAGCAAGCACAGGATAGAGTCTGGATCAGTGTACTTCGCTTGCTGGCTCAGGAACCATAATGTTGAAGCATTGCCTTCTGGGTGCTCCACCCTTAAATAGGGAAATAGGCCTGCAGTGCTGAGAGCAAGGTGGGACATAGGATACGCCGTCTTGTAGAAGTGCTGCCCTGCATTCAGGACAACGCAGCACCAGGTTTGCCTTTCTTCCGTTTGCGGCGGGCTTTACGTGGGGTGCTGGGGGGCTCCAGACAGGCGTCCTGACAACAGTCTTCCATTTTGAAATGATTGTACACAACGCACTCTGTCACGGGATGGCCCAGCACCCTCAGCCAGGGGCGGTGCACAGTGACAGTGGTGGCTATGGACACTTGGGTGTGGTGGCACGCACCTAGTTTTACAAGTACTTTTATTTAGATGTGATTATTGTGTGGTGTAATAAGGTGTTCCCCGTTGGTTTATTGCGTAATGTATTTTCCCTTTGCCTGCCACGCCCGCCGCCATTTTCTGATCACCTCGTGGTCCAGATCAGAATACTCGGATCGTAAAATGGCCGAATCGGCAACTCCCCGATTCGTAACGGCCAATACGAATCGGGGCCAGGGTGCCTCCTGCCAGCGAGGGCCAATGGGACTTGTGTGGGCGGGCAGGGATCCCCCATTGTATTCATAAGTGTGTAAAGTGATAAATGCGTGTGTTGTGGAAAATAAAGGCAGATTTTGCAGTGCATCCAGCTTTGACTGATGTCCTTTACTCTCCGCCGCATATACTGTCTGAGCATCCCGCGCGGTCTCAGGGTGCGGTGTCCAGACTTAAGATCAGAACGGACTTAAGATCAGAACGGACTTAAGATCCGAACCGAAGGCGCGGCCGCGTACCGCGCTTCGGTATACCAAGTGAGCGGTGATCAGATCCGAAGATTCAGCCGCTCCCGTAAGATCCGAAGATTCATCCGTTTAAAGATCCGAATATTCCTCCACATAAGATCCGAATATTCCTCCGCAATCAGATCCGAATATTCCTCCGCGGCAGATCCGATCCCCAGATTCGCACGGCCGCCCGCAGACGCACTCCACACCCACAAGGTCAGTGAACCAGCTGCTCGGGACGCTGAGTGCCATATGGCTCAGTGGTCGGACTGGTTCTAGGCAGGGGTCCCCTCCACCGCCCGCTAACCCTTCCCCAGGGTCACGCCAGGCCGCACGAGACGCCGAGTGCGCGTCACTCGGTAGTCGGGCCAGCGGTAAGCGACGGGGGTCACGCAGATAGAGCACACCCGCAGGCGGAACAACATCCCATTCCGTCATACACTCGTTTAGGTGTTTTAAATTGATACTGGACAGAATTCTCCATCTTTCTTTTCACTAGGAATATATTGATTAGGAATATCTCCTTGTGAGGTGTCACCTCTTCTATTGCATTTTTCTTGAAGAAAATTTTTACTTGTAGTGAAGTAACGACTTTGTCTTTTCTAATCTAACCATATCTCCCAGAGGAATAGATTGTATGGGATGTGAGGTAAATTCTACCTTGAAACCCCGTACTGTCTGTAGAAGCCATGAATCTACTGTGATTAACTACCAATGTTGGAAAAAGTTTTATATCCTGCGCCCCATTTCTCCTGTGAAAGAATGTTGGTGTGAAATTATACTCCCCAAAAGTTCCTGATCTTCTCGAACCTCTGTAACCACTTTGATGTTGAAATCTGGTCCTTTGTGGGAAAAAAAGGGTGGGTTTTTTGGGGGGGGGGGGCTCTAGTTAAGAGGATTTAAAGGAGCTTCTTGATGTGGAATAAGGAATGCGAGAAACCTATTCGAGAAAACTTTCCTGATATTAGCCTTCATCTTACCTGTGGTCAAGAAGGACCTTGTATATTCGGTCATATCCTTGAAGATGCCTTCTCCAAATAACAGACCCTCAGCATCTGGACCAGGCTCATAATTATTATTATCATTTATATAGCGCCAACAGTTCATTATGCGCTAAGGTCGCCACTTTAGGCTAGGGTCAGACGAGCGTGATTTCTGCGGACTGTATGTCCGTGCACACGGATGTACGTCAGTACGGAAAACGCAGTAGTGGTCACACAGTCCGTTTATTCACTGACGTATATTTTGACGGATGTAGGAGGGAAAATAAATTAAAAAGCAAAACCATTTTGTCCGTGAAAAATGCTGGACGTATAAATGCAGTCCGTCTGACCACGTTCCATCACTCACACACAAAGCTATGCGGATGTTGCGGACGCAGCGCACTTTGTGCGGCCGTTCTAGGAGTTGTACGTTCTTGCCTGCCTTGCGTCCGTGGCCGTTGTGCGTCCGCAGTTCAGTGTGGACGTACTTCATGTGTCAGGTTCCAATAGGCTTTCTTTCATGCTATCACGGACGTACTTTTAGGCGCAATCACGGACGTGAACACTACGCTCGTCTGACACCAGCCTTAGGGTGGATCCTGAGGAGAATTGAGCGTCTCCTTTTCGCTTGATAAAGCTGTGTTATGTTACCAAAAACACAGACTAATCTCTGTACTCGGCCCCTGTGTTCAAACAGGACTGGTTTTCATTAGTGAGGAGAAACCTCAATCGAATCCATTAATTTTACCAATGGACCTACAAATCAAACAATTTATCATGACACCCCTTAAGGTGGCCTCTACTCCCCTTTTTCGGGACCAATTTGACTCCTTAAGGATGTGAATAATTTCCGGATCTAACTCGGGGTTACATTAAGCTTATGTGACAAAGTTGGGGCTGGACACTCAGCCCTCAAATTACTTCTGGTTTGTTTTCCATTGACATACGGATATGCTGTTCTATATAACCAGCCACATGCTCTATGTGTGTCCATTCCACTGACCGGGGATGTTTTAATTGCTCTGGTACAAACATTGAATTTCTTACAGCATCTACCGGATCAATAAGCGGTTTTTAGAATCAGTGGAATCAGGTGAGGAAACTGAATGTGAGGCCTCAGGAGAGGAGACCGGATCGTACTCCGGGTCAGAGGAATTCACCTCACAATCTGACATTGCTTCCTCTCTAGAATGTTCTGAGGAGCTGCCGGTATCTTTGCGTCTCTAGCGCGCTTCCTCTTTCTTTGTCAGCCGGAGTTAACTGGCTCCTTTTTTCGTCACAGTGATGTGCTGTAGGAATTCATTACAAGTTCGGGTAGACGTAGGTTTTATGAGGGATATTTTTTGGGAGTTTCTCTTCTCCCTCATTGAAGTCTCAGGGACCTCATTATCCTGGTTTGAGTCCATAAGATAAATTATAAATGAACGTCTGGCTGAGAGACTCTTTAACCATATTATACTTAACATTTGAGGGAAAAAGCCAACAGAGCCGCAACAAGGGCATCTGCCGGGTTATTTACGTGGACATAGGCACAAGGGCAACTGGGGCAATAGGCAGGTCCAGGTAACCATAATCCGCTTATTTATTTATTATTTTATTTATTAGGAAACCTCAATTTAAAACCGCGGCTGTTTTCGTCTGAGGTAACTGCCCGCAATGTACCGCGCATGCGCGAGCCGCCGAGCGTTACCTCAGGCACTATGACTGAGTTGCAGGGGAGGCGCCAAAACCCGAGAAAACCGCCAGTGAGACAAACTCGTCTCACCGGAGGAAATACAAGACGGGGAAATGAATAAAAAAGTGCAGTTAAAAACTATCTGCCCAAATAAAACCAGAAACAAGTTCCCTCAGTAATAAATGCCAAAAACCAGATGAAATATGACTGACTGTGTGTGTTTGTAAAAGTGTAATTTATATAAAACAAGTAATATTACAGATGTAAAATACATTATACTGCAAGCAATTTTAATACTCTATTTGCTTCTAATACTCATCTCGGTGAGCAGCAAAGAAAAGAGGAGGAGCCAAGGGTTGCCAGGGAATTTATCGAGTGGTCTACCTGATGATTGCACAGCAGGGAGCTGGACTGTACCATTACCTGCTATTGTTATATGTATTGTTAAACTGTATTTTTCTCTCTAAATACTTTTATTGTTGTTCTTTGAGAGATTGTTCTTTGCTGCTATCGGCTTAAGTAAAGAAAAGATAGCATAATACTCGCCTCCGTGTCTTGTGGGATAATTGTGAGCATTGCGAGTGATCACTTTCTGACATGTCATAGGCTTTATTTTATCTGTGACCCCGCGGAACCAGGGATATCTGTGACCCCGCGGAACCAGGGATATCTATGTGACCCCGCGGAACCAGGGATATCTCTCTCTGTGACCCCGCGGAACCAGGGATATCTCTCTCTGTGACCCCGCGGAACCAAGGATATCTCTGTGACCCTGCTGAAGCACCGCTTGTATGTGTCTGAATACATATACAGTATGTATAAAGCGCACAGTGTATTACACAGTATACTATATATAAAGCGCACAGTGTATCACAGTATACTATATATAAAGCGCACAGTGTATCACCGTATACTATATATAAAGTGCACAGTGTATCACACAGTATACTATGTATAAAGCGCAGTGTATCACACCGAATACTATGTATAAAGCGCAGTGTATCACACAATATACAATATATAAACACACAATTACAAATGTACACTAAATTCCCTAAAACCCTTTACAAGATTGGGGGTTGAATAATTTTGAACACAACTGTATCTTTGCTCAACGCTTTTAAAGCTTTATTGATCACCGTTTCCATCCTCCTGGGACATCTAGCACGATACAAAGGTTTATATCTTGAGTGTGACTGTAGTCACTTGTGGTACATGGACCTAGAAGCGATTGGGAGGTGTGGACCTAATGTGGTGTTTCCCTGCCCTCTCCTACGTTAAAGTCACCCTGTTTCTACAATTCTAGGTGCAGGGTGTTTGTGTTTTTTGTGCACTCTCCCCTGATGTGTTATATTATTATTCCCTTTATGTATTCATTGCAGCGTATCGTGTGGTATATACTGTACTGTTTTCCCTATTTGTAATCTGTATGTAAAGGATCCCTTTGTTTCTCCATGTCTCCATCCAACCCCCCCCCCCAGGCTCTGGCTTAAACCAGATCTCTCTGCCCATTCCTCAGGCTTTGGTGTGTGTGTTGGAAACGCTGGAGCGTGTTTTACCATTGTAAACCCTGAATAAAGTCATTCCCAGTTTTGTTTTCACCCTGTCGGTTTGTTCTACCCCAGGATCTGCTGCTGCCTTTTTTCTGGGGTACACTATCACCGTGCTTTCAGTGTCCATAAGCTTCGGCTAAGGGCTGGAGAAAGGCACGATAGACTCCTCATGGGACATCCCCTCTTGTGACATCCCCAAGTGGCATCCTAAGTGGACGTTCAGAGTTGATTCCTGGAGTTTTATCCAAGATCCCCTATGCCATCCACCATCACGATCCCAAATTCCTGTGTCTCCTCTCTCCACAGGTAAGACATTATCACCCATTATCCACAGACACCCACATCTCAACTGATCCCCTGCATACTTTTGCTGGTAGGACCCCCATCACCCAGTATTCGCAGGCACCCACATTGTAACGTTACCTTGGTCTTTTTTTTAAATTTATTTATTTTTGTCTTTCTCCACCATTTGCTTTGCTAATTAGCATGTGAATCTCCTGCCCTATTGACACAGCCCATCCAGCATCAAGTGTTAACCTTCTAACTGCCTGAATGCAATCAGTCTGCCCTATATAACAGCTAAGACTGGCTCCAGTGAGCTCCCCAAGTGGCATCCTAAGTGGACGTTCAGAGTTGATTTCTTGGAGTTGCGGGACTGGAGGAAGGAACTGCAAGGCCCACTTTTTACTCCGGGTAAACACACGTCTATATCATGCTTTCTCTCACGCTTCTACCTTTCTCCTTAAATGGAACTCCTGCCCCTCTACCACCGACCCCTACACTATCTGCATTAGGGATGTGCGTTTCGGAATTTTCACGGAATTTCCCGATTCGTGTTTTCGGATGCGGCCGATTTTCCGAAAACGGCAGATCCGAAAAGTTTTCCGAGCCGAAACGAAATATTTTCGAATGGACTTGAAATGTGTCAAATCGAAATTTATTGCTTTGAAACGAGGAGAACAGACGTTCCGAAAAAATGAAAATTTCCGAAATCACGAAAAGTCGATACAAAAAACGAGCTAAGTGACACGAAAAATGGTCGATATTCCGAAAAAAATGTACACGAAAAACGAATCGAGCCGAACCGAAACAGAAATCGGTCGAAACGAGCCTAAAAGTTTGAAAATCCGAAAAATCGAACCGAAAAAATAAATAAATCGGTGCACAAGCCTAATCTGCATCTCTCCCTCCCTCCTCTTGTACCACATGATGGCCTCACATGAGCTCCTTGGTTTCCTCAGAACATGGTCTCCCTCTAACTCTCGTGCTGCCAATCACTCCCACAAATCCCATTCCCACCTTCTCTTTCTCACCTTCCTGCTGTTACTCTATTCAGGTGACATATCCCTTAACCCTGGCCCCACAACACATCCAATACTTCCCTCTCATCCTATCTCCATCGCACATAAATCACCTCCCTGCAAGCCCAGCAACCTCATTCCCAAAATCCCTCAGCGCCTGTCCTCTTTCTCCTGTGCCCTCTGGAACGCTCGCTCTGTGTGCAACAAACTCACAGCAATCCATGACCTCTTCCTTTCAAACTCCTTCAACCTCCTAGCTTTAACTGAAACCTGGCTAACTCCCTCAGACACGGCCTCCGTTGCTGCTCTCTCACATGGCGGTCTACACTTGAGCCATACCCCCAGACCGGGTGAGAGAAATGGTGGCGGGGTCGGACTCCTGCTCTCTCCCACCTGCACCTACCAGCATCTCCCTCCACCCCCATCCCTCTCCTTCTCCTCCTTCGAGACACACTGCATCCGCCTGTTCTCTCCTCTAGCTCTCAGGGTGGCAGTCATCTACCCACCGGGACCAACCTCCCAGTTCTTTGACCACTTTGCTACCTGGCTTTCTCACTTCCTGTCTTCTAATCTTCCATGCCTAGTTCTCGGGGACTTCAACATTTCCATTGATGATCCTTCCGCCCTTGCTGCCTCCAAACTTCTTTCACTCACGTCCTCCATTGGACTCACACAATCCTCCCTCCTCCCTACCCACCGCGATGGTCACGTTATTGACCTGGTCTTTTCCAACCTCTGCTCCATTTCTGAGTTCAAATGTCGCCCTTTCCCCATCTCTGACCACCACCTTCTCTCTTTCAACCTATCTGGACTTCCTAAACACCCTGCTCCCCCACCCCGCACACACACACTCGCAGAAATCTACATGCTGTGGACCCCCATCAATTCTCCAACCAACTTCACCACCTCCCTCACACCTCATCCTTCACCTGCCCTGATGCTGCCACTAATCACTACAACACTACTCTTATCTCTGCTCTAGACACTCTTGCTCCTCTTCGACTCTGTAAGGCCCCACGCCGCCAGCTTCAGCCCTGGCACACCCTCCAGACTCGCTACCTGCAAAGATGCTCCCGCACCGTAGAGCGTGCCTGGAGGAAATCCCGCTCTGAAGCTGATTTTGTTCATTCAAGTTTATTCTCCGGTCATACACCTCTGCCCTCCACTTGGCCAAACAATCCTTCTTCTCATCTCTTATATCTACGCTGTCCTCCAACCCTAAACAGCTCTGGTCCACCTTCAACACCCTCCTCTACCCACCTGCACCTCCCCCCACAGCTGCCTTCAGTGCTCAAGACCTGGCAGACTACGTCCTCAGTAAAACTCTATCAGAAGCAACATCCCAACACAAGATAGTTATCTGCCACCTCCACTCCCACAGGTCCCCTCTGCCACCCTCTGCCGCTTCCTCCCAGCCACTGAGGAGGAAGTAAATTCCTTATTGTCCTCCTCACATCTCACCATGTGCCCGCTCGACCCCATTCCCCTCACATCTAATTCCTCCCCTCTCCTCCTCCCTCACCCCTGCTCTCACACACATCTTCAACCTATCTCTCTCTACTGGCTCCTTTCCATCTGCCTTCAAACACGCGCTAGTTACCCCTTTACTAAAGAAACCATCCCTAGATCCCAACTCTCCATCCAACTACCGCCCTGTATCCCTGCTTCCCTTCACATCAAAGCTCTTAGAAAAACTAGTCTTCAACCGCCTCTCCCTCTTCCTGTCCTCCAATTCCCTACTTGACCCCCTGCAATCTGGCTTCCGTCCCCTACACTCAACTGAAACTGCCCTCAAAGTCACCAACGACCTCCTAACTGCTAAAAAACACGGCCACTATTCTATTCTCATCCTGCTTGACCTCTTGGCTGCTTTTGACACTGTTGACCACCCCCTCCTACAGACCCTCAACTCTCTGGGTCTCGGTGACACTGCACTTGCTTGGGTTGACTCCTATTTATCCAACAGGTCCTTCTGTGTGTCCTTTGCTGGTAACTCCTCCTCCTCATTGCCTCTATCTGTTGGTGTACCTCAAGGCTCTGTCCTTGGTCCTCTGCTCTTTTCCATCTACACCTCCTCCCTGGGCAAAATCATCAACAGCTTTGGCTTTAATTACCACCTCTACGCTGATGACACTCAGATCTACCTCTCTACCCCTGATCTCTCTCCCCCTGTCCTTTCAAGAGTCAGTGACCGTTTATCTGGCATCTCCTCCTGGATGGCCTCCCACCACCTAAAGATCAACATGTCAAAGACTGAACTGCTACTTATTCCTCCCTCCAATGCCTCCCCACCTCCTGACTTCTCTATCACGGTGGAGGGTATCACCATCTCCCCATCAAACCAAGTTCGCTGTCTTGGAGTTACACTGGACTCTGCTCTTTCCTTCATCCCCCACATCAAGTCTCTTTCCTCCTGCCGATACCAACTGCGTAATATTTCCAGAATTCGGACATTTCTTACCGCTGTCACCACAAAACAACTCATACACGCCCTGGTAATCTCCCGACTCGACTATTGCAATAATCTCTTATCTGGCCTCCCTCTGTCCCGCCTCTCCCCCCTACAATCCATCCTGAACGCCTCCGCCAGGCTAATTCACCTCACCCGCCGCTCTGTCTCTGCCGCTCCCCTCTGCGAGTCCCTTCACTGGCTCCCCATCCACTGCAGAATTAAGTTCAAAATCCTTATCCTTACCTACAAAACCCTCACTAACTCAGCTCCCCACTACCTGTCCTCACTAATCACCAAATACACCCCAGCCCGCTCCCTGAGGTCAAACAGTGACCTGCGCCTAGCTTCTCCCCGCATCACCTCTTCCCATGATAGACTGCAGGATTTCTCACGCGCAGCCCCCACTCTCTGGAACGCTCTCCCTCGTACTGTCAGACTTTCCCCTAACTTCTCTTCCTTCAAACGCTCCCTTAAAACATTCCTATTTAGAGAAGCCGACCCCCCGACTCACTGACGCAACCATCAATCACTCTCACCTTACAGTCCTCTCCTCCTGTTTCCAACCCCAACCCTCCCAGATTGTGAGTTCCTACGGGAATAGGGCCTCATCTCCTCCTGTACTGTTTGTCAAATGTTGTTCAATGTATTGTAACCCTGTCTATACTGTGCTTATTGTACAGCGCTGCGGAATATGCTGGCGCTTTATAAATAAAGAATAATAATAATAAAAATAAGGGGTCCGGCAAGGGAGCGGCGTTAACTGAGGTGACCATGTTGAGGTACTGAGATCTGTTACATTGGTCGCAGTGGTGGGATCATAGACTGAGTCCGTTTGTAAGGAGCCTAACAGATCCCTGTAGGAGGAGCTGGGGACCAAAGGCACAAATGCAAGCAACCCAGCGCGAGATAGACAAAGTGATGCCTCGAGGAATATGGACCTGTTCCAAAGCATGTGGACCGAGGTCTGCTTGTTTCACGAGAGGGAGCCGCGTTGGACGAGGAAAATATTAACATTTAGGATGTGGTGTGTAATATAGACAAGGTCTCGGGCTGGATTGAGCAAGAGGACATCTGTAGCCATGAGGATTGCCTGGTGGCTGTGAGCGAGACAGAGATCCCCATTGGCGATTTACTAGGAGGCTGGGCAGCCGGCACAGATTGCCCACAGTATGCTCCCAACCAAGGATGGCTGAGGGAGTTTGAAGGTCTAGCTTTGTCTGGACCAGCAATGGACTCTAGAGTTGTGGGAGAAATTGAAACCCTCGTCACTGCCCTTTCAGGATGTGGGACAGACGGATCAGATGCCCAGCTTGTGGTGGCAGAGGTCGAGGAGCTCCAGGTATTGACTGGGTGGGTTTGGACCAGAATCAGTACTCAGGCTCCCCTTGCCATCAGTATCCCTATCTGCACCCTGGGTACAGGACCCCGCGTTACATTGAGAAAAGTCCCCCAAGGAATGAAACATTGATCCCCCCCCTTTTAAGAAAGCCTGTAAATCAGGGGGTTCAGCATCACTGGCCCTCAATGTGTTTTGTAACTACATCTCCCTTGATGCTCAGCCACCCCTAAAGGTTATCAGAGACTCATGGGAAATGTAGTTCCAAAAAATCTGTAGGGCTGAAGTTGCTTACATATGCTTAAAATATTAAGACCTATATATCATATAAATGAAGGGGGGGGGGGCGGCAGCACCAGGGCGTGTGGTCTCCTGCTGTCTCATATCTATATACACATACAGTTGTGTTCAAAATGATTCAACCCCCACTGAAATTGAGTGTTTTGGCCAGTTTGACATTGATTTTGATCATTCAGTCATCTTGCTTACAATTAAATCAAAGAGGCACGTGTAGGTCAGACAAATATAACATAACATTTATAATGAAATAAGCACAAATGTCTTTTCTGTGCTCACATCATTATCAGTTTTATTCAACCCCCAAGTGACATTCAATCTTAGTACTTAGTACAACATCCTTTTACAGTTATAACAGCTTTTAAACGTGAAGCATAGCTTGACACAAGTGTCTTGCAGCCATCTACGGGTATCTTCGCCCATTCGTCATGGGCAAAAGCCTCCAGTTCAGTCACATTCTTAGGCTTGCGCACTGCAACTGCTTTCTTTAAGTCCCACCAGAGGTTCTCAATCGGATTTAAGTCAGGTGACTGCGATGGCCACTCCAAAATGTTCCAGCCTTTAATCTGTAACCATGCTCTAGTGGACTTGGAGGTATGCTTGGAATCATTGTCCTGTTGAAAGGTCCAACGTCTCCCAAGCCTCAGGTTTGTGACGGACTGCATCACATTGTCATCCAATATCTCCTGGTACTGAAGAGAATTCATGGTACTTTGCACACGCTGAAGCTTCCCTGTACCTGCAGAAGCAAAACAGCCCCAAAGCATGATTGACCCCCCCCCATGCTTCACAGTAGGCAAGGTGTTCTTTTCTTCATAGGCCTTGTTCTTCCTCCTCCAAACATAGCGTTGATCCATGGGCCCAAACAGTTCCAATTTTGTTTCATCAGTCCACAGAACACTATCCCAAAACTTCTGTGGTTTGTCCACATGACTTTTGGCATACTGCAGTCGACTCTTCTTATTCTTTGGAGACAGCAAGGGGGTGCGCCTGGGAGTTCTGGCATGGAGGCCTTCATTACGCAGTGTGCGCCGTATTGTCTGAGCTGAAACTTCAGTACCCACATCTGACAAATCTTTTCTCAGTTCCTCAGCAGTCACACGGGGACTTTTCTCCACTCTACGCTTCAGGTAGTGCACAGCAGTCGAAGTCAGCATCTTCTTTCTGCCACGACCAGGTAGCGTTTCAACAGTGCCCTTTGCCTTGAATTTGCGAATGATGCTTCCTATGGTCTCTCTTGGTATGTTTAACATCTTTGCAATCTTCTTATAGCCATTGCCCTTTCTGTGAAGAGTAATCACCTCTTCTCTTGTCTTCCTGGACCATTCTCTTGACTTCACCATGTTTGTAACCACACCAGTAAATGTCTAGAAGGAGCTGAGTATCACAGTCATTTTAAAGCTGCCTAATTGGTGCTTATTATGCTTTATTGCTGCTCCGTGACATCCACAGGTGTTTTCAATACCTGATTGAAAACACTTGAATGAACCTCTGTTCTTCAGAGTGGTAGTCTTTAAGGGGTTGAATAATTGTGTCAATGAAGAATTCACAAAAGAAACATTTACTACTGTATTACAAAACCAATTGATGTCATTTTAGTTGCATATGGTTCTTTAAAAAGTCCTTGTAGGATTTCATTCTGAATACAATTACAAATGTCACTAAATTCCCTAAAACCCTTTACAGCATTGGGGGTCGAATAATTTTGAACACAACTGTATGTGTGTGCGGCTATTATTATGGTATACACTGGTGGGGCAGCACCGGAGCCAGAACGTGTGGTGTTCCTGGTATGTCTCACATCTATACGGACAGACATATAATCTCACACGTACAAAAGGTGGTCACGTGCGGCCACTTAACGAATGTGGTATCACCGTGTGCCAAAATAAACCCATACAGAATGAGTTACACAAATCCACATGTCACGGTGGCAGTACCACCAGGCACGCACCACCCTATACTTGCCCTCCGATCCTTGGAAGTGGTCGGTCTGTAAATATATAACCCTATGAATATAACTCGCAGCAAGGGGAGGCCCTGGTTCCTGAGAGAAGCCCCTATATGCAGAGATGCAGTGTAAACTGCAAGGGCAGGTGAAAGCAACACAGGGTTAACTAAAGACCTCTGTACGGCAATACCAAAGATTCCCTGCACTGAAAGGCCGGTCTTTAGGATAGCCGGATCTAATCTAAAGGGAAGTATTACCTTGAAGCCGTACAGAGTCTTTTGTTGTATGCAGATGACAGGGTTTCTTGGAAACGGTACTGACAAGGAATATAATATAGAGTAGTCATAAAGAGGAAAGCCAAAGGTCATAACCAGAGAGAGTACGTCATACAGGATATAGGAATCAGAACCAGAAGGGAAGTCAGCCAAGCCAAAATCAGTAACCGGGGAATCTGAATGGAACATAAACAGCAAAACAAAATACAGCAATAGACAGAACTGAATACACAGAAGGAACTGACATAAACTGGAACAGAAATATTAGAGGCAAAAACTGAACAAGGATGAACAAACAGAGAATATCAGGAACACAGCAAGGAGCGCTCAGGACACAGGGAGACCAGGCAAAGGAAAAATGACCCAGCAATGTCCTATAGGTACATTGCTCTAATATAGTCAGGGGAATCAAGGCAAGGGTAAACAGGTGAGCAGCACACAGAACACCAATTAACCCCTGGGAGGCCACCCAGGAATTGGCAGCAACAGAAACACAAGGGAAAAAACACAATATACAAATACAGAGGGCAGGAAGACAGGTATGCCAGCATGGAACGTGACACCACACAGCTAAAATATCAGGATTCCCTGAAGAAGTCCCAAAATTGCAATGGATGAAACGCCATGGAATATTTTAAATGTTACTAATAAATTGTCCATTTGCTTATATCCGGGGGAGTCTATCCTGTATCCAGCGGCTGCGATCAGAAGAAGGACTACCTGGGAGGCACTGGAGCGATCTGGAGGACTACCGGGGAGGCATTGGAGCGATCAGAAGGACTACCGGGGAGGCATTGGAGCGATCTGAAGGACTACCTGGGAGGCATTGGAGCGATCAGAAGGACTACCTGGGAGGCATTGGAGCGATCAGAAGGACTACCGGGGAGGCACTGGAGTGATCAGAAGGACTACCTGGGAGGCATTGGAGCGATCAGAAGGACTACCGGGGAGGCACTGGAGTGATCAGAAGGACTACCGGGGAGGCACTGGAGTGATCAGAAGGACTACCTGGGGAGGCATTGGAGCGATAACATGATATTAATATACCGCGTGTAAGTGAGGAGCACGGTAACCCCCCCCCCCCACGTATACAAAGATTTTCCTTCTAGATTGTAAGATTTTGTTCCCCGGGGGTTACTGTAAAAACATGGATTTTTTTTCACAGTATCTGGTAAATCAGTGGATCTGTCGCAGGTTTGTGTTGGTAGATGTGGTATGTGGAAGCTGCTATTAACGCAGCGGAGCGGAGATTGCTCCGTCCAAGCCATTTCAGATCTATTTCTTCCACAATCCCCCGGAGTTCCAGATGACAGCAACCAGAAAAAGGATCGTAACAAATAGCCCCAACGCGTCAAGCCTGCCTTTAAATGACCGAAGCATCTTACCAGTAAGAGCAGGCGCTAGACACGCTGCGATGAGGACGCCGGGTGCACGTTCACATGGAATCCCAGGCGTGGAATGGGATACGGCCTGTGCGATTTCTATGGATTATGGTGAATCGGGATGTGATAATGCTGCAGCTTCACAATGTGTCCCCCATCCGGTTACTGCTGCACATAAACCATCTCATGGGATCCAACGTCTAATACAGGTGAAGGGGCTGCATGGGATCTTACGTCTAATACAGGTGAAGGGGCTGCGTGGGATCCAACGTCTAATACAGGTGAAGGTGCTGCGTGAGATCTTATGTCTAATACAGGTGAAGGGGCTGCGTGGGATCTTACGTCTAATACAGGTGAAGGGGCTGCATGAGATCTTACGTCTAATACAGGTGAAGGTGCTGCGTGAGATCTTATGTCTAATACAGGTGAAGGGGCTGCGTGGGATCTTACGTCTAATACAGGTGAAGGGGCTGCATGGGATCCAACGTCTAATACAGGTGAAGGTGCTGCGTGAGATCTTATGTCTAATACAGGTGAAGGGGCTGCGTGGGATCCAACGTCTAATACAGGTGAAGGTGCTGCGTGAGATCTTATGTCTAATACAGGTGAAGGGGCTGCGTGGGATCTTACGTCTAATACAGGTGAAGGGGCTGCATGAGATCTTACGTCTAATACAGGTGAAGGTGCTGCGTGAGATCTTATGTCTAATACAGGTGAAGGTGCTGCGTGGGATCTTACGTCTAATACAGGTGAAGGGGCTGCGTGAGATCTTACGTCTAATACAGGTGAAGGGGCTGCATGGGATCTTACGTCTAATACAGGTGAAGGGGCTGCGTGGGATCTTACGTCTAATACAGGTGAAGGGGCTGCGTGAGATCTTACGTCTAATACAGGTGAAGGGGCTGCGTGGGATCTTACGTCTAATACAGGTGAAGGGGCTGCGTGGGATCTTACGTCTAATACAGGTGAAGGGGCTGCGTGGGATCTTACGTCTAATACAGGTGAAGGGGCTGCGTGAGATCTTACGTCTAATACAGGTGAAGGGGCTGCGTGGGATCTTACGTCTAATACAGGTGAAGGGGCTGCGTTGGATCTTACGTCTAATACAGGTGAAGGCGCTGCATGAGATCTTACGTCTAATACAGGTGAAGGGGCTGCGTTGGATCTTACGTCTAATACAGGTGAAGGAGCTGCGTGGGATCTTACGTCTAATACAGGTGAAGGAGCTGCGTGGGATCTTATGGGATCTTACGTCTAATACAGGTGAAGGGGCTGCGTGGGATCTTACGTCTAATACAGGTGAAGGTGCTGCGTGAGATCTTACGTCTAATACAGGTGAAGGGGCTGCGTGAGATCTTACGTCTAATACAGGTGAAGGGGCTGCGTGGGATCTTACGTCTAATACAGGTGAAGGGGCTGCGTGGGATCTTACGTCTAATACAGGTGAAGGTGCTGCGTGGGATCTTACGTCTAATACAGGTGAAGGCGCTGCGTGGGATCTTACGTCTAATACAGGTGAAGGGGCTGCATGAGATCTTACGTCTAATACAGGTGAAGGAGCTGCGTGGGATCTTACGTCTAATACAGGTGAAGGAGCTGCGTGGGATCTTATGGGATCTTACGTCTAATACAGGTGAAGGGGCTGCGTGGGATCTTATGTCTAATACAGGTGAAGGGGCTGCGTGGGATCTTATGTCTAATACAGGTGAAGGGGCTGCGTGGGATCTTATGTCTAATACAGGTGAAGGGGCTGCGTGGGATCTTATGTCTAATACAGGTGAAGGCGCTGCGTGGGATCTTACGTCTAATACAGGTGAAGGGGCTGCGTGGGATCTTACGTCTAATACAGGTGAAGGAGCTGCGTGGGATCTTATGTCTAATACAGGTGAAGGGGCTGCGTGAGATCTTACGTCTAATACAGGTGAAGGGGCTGCGTGGGATCTTACGTCTAATACAGGTGAAGGGGCTGCGTGGGATCTTACGTCTAATACAGGTGAAGGAGCTGCGTGGGATCTTATGTCTAATACAGGTGAAGGGGCTGCATGGGATCTTACGTCTAATACAGGTGAAGGGGCTGCATGGGATCTTACGTCTAATACAGGTGAAGGGGCTGCGTGGGATCTTACGTCTAATACAGGTGAAGGGGCTGCGTGGGATCTTACGTCTAATACAGGTGAAGGCGCTGCGTGGGATCTTACGTCTAATACAGGTGAAGGGGCTGCATGAGATCTTACGTCTAATACAGGTGAAGGGGCTGCGTGGGATCTTATGGGATCTTACGTCTAATACAGGTGAAGGTGCTGTATGGGATCTTACGTCTAATACAGGTGAAGGAGCTGCATGGGATCTTATGGGATCTTACGTCTAATACAGGTGAAGGCGCTGCGTGGGATCTTATGGGATCTTATGTCTAATACAGGTGAAGGTGCTGCGTTGGATCTTACGTCTAATACAGGTGAAGGGGCTGCGTGGGATCTTACGTCTAATACAGGTGAAGGGGCTGCGTGAGATCTTACGTCTAATACAGGTGAAGGGGCTGCATGGGATCTTATGGGATCTTACGTCTAATACAGGTGAAGGGGCTGCGTGGGATCTTATGGGATCTTACGTCTAATACAGGTGAAGGGGCTGCGTGGGATCTTATGGGATCTTATGTCTAATACAGGTGAAGGTGCTGCGTTGGATCTTACGTCTAATACAGGTGAAGGGGCTGCGTGAGATCTTACGTCTAATACAGGTGAAGGGGCTGCATGGGATCTTATGGGATCTTACGTCTAATACAGGTGAAGGGGCTGCGTGGGATCTTATGGGATCTTACGTCTAATACAGGTGAAGGGGCTGCGTGAGATCTTACGTCTAATACAGGTGAAGGGGCTGTGTGAGATCTTACGTCTAATACAGGTGAAGGGGCTGCGTGAGATCTTACGTCTAATACAGGTGAAGGTGCTGCATGGGATCTTACGTCTAATACAGGTGAAGGGGCTGCGTGGGATCTTACGTCTAATACAGGTGAAGGTGCTGCATGAGATCTTACGTCTAATACAGGTGAAGGGGCTGCATGGGATCTTACGTCTAATACAGGTGAAGGGGCTGCGTGAGATCTTACGTCTAATACAGGTGAAGGGCTGCGTGGGATCTTATGGGATCTTACGTCTAATACAGGTGAAGGGCTGCGTGGGATCTTACGTCTAATACAGGTGAGGGTGCTGCGTGAGATCTTACGTCTAATACAGGTGAAGGGGCTGCGTGAGATCTTACGTCTAATACAGGTGAAGGGGCTGCGTGGGATCTTACGTCTAATACAGGTGAAGGGGCTGCGTGGGATCTTACGTCTAATACAGGTGAAGGTGCTGCGTGGGATCTTACGTCTAATACAGGTGAAGGGCTGCGTGGGATCTTACGTCTAATACAGGTGAAGGGGCTGCATGAGATCTTACGTCTAATACAGGTGAAGGGCTGCGTGGGATCTTACGTCTAATACAGGTGAAGGGGCTGCGTGGGATCTTATGGGATCTACGTCTAATACAGGTGAAGGGGCTGCGTGGGATCTTATGTCTAATACAGGTGAAGGGGCTGCGTGGGATCTTATCGTCTAATACAGGTGAAGGGGCTGCGTGGGATCTTACGTCTAATACAGGTGAAGGGGCTGCGTGGGATCTTATGTCTAATACAGGTGAAGGCGCTGCGTGGGATCTTACGTCTAATACAGGTGAAGGGGCTGCGTGGGATCTTACGTCTAATACAGGTGAAGGAGCTGCGTGGGATCTTATGTCTAATACAGGTGAAGGGGCTGCGTGAGATCTTACGTCTAATACAGGTGAAGGGGCTGCGTGGGATCTTACGTCTAATACAGGTGAAGGGGCTGCGTGGGATCTTACGTCTAATACAGGTGAAGGGCTGCGTGGGATCTTACGTCTAATACAGGTGAAGGGGCTGCGTGGGATCTTACGTCTAATACAGGTGAAGGGGCTGCATGGGATCTTACGTCTAATACAGGTGAAGGGGCTGCGTGGGATCTTACGTCTAATACAGGTGAAGGCGCTGCGTGGGATCTTACGTCTAATACAGGTGAAGGGGCTGCGTGGGATCTTACGTCTAATACAGGTGAAGGAGCTGCGTGGGATCTTACGTCTAATACAGGTGAAGGGGCTGCGTGGGATCTTACGTCTAATACAGGTGAAGGAGCTGCGTGGGATCTTACGTCTAATACAGGTGAAGGGGCTGCATGGGATCTTACGTCTAATACAGGTGAAGGGGCTGCGTGGGATCTTACGTCTAATACAGGTGAAGGGGCTGCGTGGGATCTTACGTCTAATACAGGTGAAGGGGTTGCGTGGGATCTTATGGGATCTTACGTCTAATACAGGTGAAGGGGCTGCATGGGATCTTATGTCTAATACAGGTGAAGGGGCTGCATGGGATCTTACGTCTAATACAGGTGAAGGGGCTGCGTGGGATCTTACGTCTAATACAGGTGAAGGGGCTGCGTGGGATCTTACGTCTAATACAGGTGAAGGGGCTGCATGGGATCTTACGTCTAATACAGGTGAAGGGGCTGCATGGGATCTTACGTCTAATACAGGTGAAGGGGCTGCGTGGGATCTTACGTCTAATACAGGTGAAGGGGCTGCGTGGGATCTTACGTCTAATACAGGTGAAGGGGTTGCGTGGGATCTTATGGGATCTTACGTCTAATACAGGTGAAGGGGCTGCATGGGATCTTATGTCTAATACAGGTGAAGGGGCTGCGTGGGATCTTACGTCTAATACAGGTGAAGGGGCTGCATGGGATCTTACGTCTAATACAGGTGAAGGGGCTGCATGGGATCTTACGTCTAATACAGGTGAAGGGGCTGCATGGGATCTTACGTCTAATACAGGTGAAGGGGCTGCATGGGATCTTACGTCTAATACAGGTGAAGGGGCTGCGTGGGATCTTACGTCTAATACAGGTGAAGGGGCTGCATGGGATCTTACGTCTAATACAGGTGAAGGGGCTGCATGGGATCTTACGTCTAATACAGGTTAAGGGGCTGCGTGGGATCTTATGGGATCTTACGTCTAATACAGGTGAAGGGGCTGCGTGGGATCCAACGTCTAATACAGGTTAAGGGGCTGCGTGGGATCTTATGGGATCTTACGTCTAATACAGGTGAAGGTGCTGTATGGGATCTTACGTCTAATACAGGTGAAGGAGCTGCATGGGATCTTATGGGATCTTACGTCTAATACAGGTGAAGGGGCTGCGTGAGATCTTACGTCTAATACAGGTGAAGGGGCTGCGTGGGATCTTACGTCTAATACAGGTGAAGGTGCTGCGTGGGATCTTACGTCTAATACAGGTGAAGGTGCTGCGTTGGATCTTACGTCTAATACAGGTGAAGGGGCTGCATGGGATCTTACGTCTAATACAGGTGAAGGGGCTGCATGGGATCTTACGTCTAATACAGGTGAAGGGGCTGCGTGGGATCTTACGTCTAATACAGGTGAAGGGGCTGCATGGGATCTTACGTCTAATACAGGTGAAGGGGCTGCATGGGATCTTATGGGAACTTACGTCTAATACAGGTGAAGGGGCTGCGTGGGATCCAACGTCTAATACAGGTTAAGGGGCTGCGTGGGATCTTATGGGATCTTACGTCTAATACAGGTGAAGGTGCTGTATGGGATCTTACGTCTAATACAGGTGAAGGAGCTGCATGGGATCTTATGGGATCTTACGTCTAATACAGGTGAAGGGGCTGCGTGAGATCTTACGTCTAATACAGGTGAAGGTGCTGCGTGGGATCTTACGTCTAATACAGGTGAAGGGGCTGCGTGGGATCTTATGGGATCTTACGTCTAATACAGGTGAAGGTGCTGTATGGGATCTTACGTCTAATACAGGTGAAGGAGCTGCATGGGATCTTATGGGATCTTACGTCTAATACAGGTGAAGGGGCTGCGTGGGATCTTACGTCTAATACAGGTGAAGGTGCTGCGTGGGATCTTACGTCTAATACAGGTGAAGGGGCTGCGTGGGATCTTACGTCTAATACAGGTGAAGGTGCTGCGTGGGATCTTACGTCTAATACAGGTGAAGGTGCTGCGTGGGATCTTACGTCTAATACAGGTGAAGGGGCTGCGTGGGATCTTACGTCTAATACAGGTGAAGGGGCTGCGTGAGATCTTACGTCTAATACAGGTGAAGGGGCTGCGTGGGATCTTACGTCTAATACAGGTGAAGGGGCTGCATGAGATCTTACGTCTAATACAGGTGAAGGTGCTGCATGAGATCTTACGTCTAATACAGGTGAAGGGCTGCGTGGGATCTTACGTCTAATACAGGTGAAGGTGCTGCGTGGGATCTTACGTCTAATACAGGTGAAGGGGCTGCGTGGGATCTTACGTCTAATACAGGTGAAGGGGCTGCGTGGGATCTTACGTCTAATACAGGTGAAGGGGCTGCGTGGGATCTTACGTCTAATACAGGTGAAGGGGCTGCGTGGGATCTTACGTCTAATACAGGTGAAGGGGCTGCGTGGGATCTTACGTCTAATACAGGTGAAGGGCTGCGTGGGATCTTACGTCTAATACAGGTGAAGGTGCTGCGTGGGATCTTACGTCTAATACAGGTGAAGGGGCTGCGTGGGATCTTACGTCTAATACAGGTGAAGGTGCTGCGTGGGATCTTACGTCTAATACAGGTGAAGGGGCTGCGTGGGATCTTACGTCTAATACAGGTGAAGGGGCTGCGTGGGATCTTACGTCTAATACAGGTGAAGGGGCTGCGTGGGATCTTACGTCTAATACAGGTGAAGGGGCTGCGTGGGATCTTACGTCTAATACAGGTGAAGGGGCTGCGTGGGATCTTACGTCTAATACAGGTGAAGGTGCTGCGTGGGATCTTACGTCTAATACAGGTGAAGGGGCTGCGTGGGATCTTACGTCTAATACAGGTGAAGGGGCTGCATGGGATCTTATGTCTAATACAGGTGAAGGTGCTGCGTGGGATCTTACGTCTAATACAGGTGAAGGGGCTGCATGGGATCTTACGTCTAATACAGGTGAAGGAGCTGCGTGGGATCTTACGTCTAATACAGGTGAAGGGGCTGCGTGGGATCTTACGTCTAATACAGGTGAAGGGGCTGCGTGGGATCTTATGTCTAATACAGGTGAAGGGGCTGCGTGAGATCTTACGTCTAATACAGGTGAAGGGGCTGCGTGAGATCTTACGTCTAATACAGGTGAAGGGGCTGCGTGAGATCTTATGTCTAATACAGGTGAAGGGGCTGCGTGAGATCTTACGTCTAATACAGGTGAAGGTGCTGCATGGGATCTTACGTCTAATACAGGTGAAGGGGCTGCATGGGATCTTACGTCTAATACAGGTGAAGGGGCTGCGTGGGATCTTACGTCTAATACAGGTGAAGGGGCTGCGTGGGATCTTACGTCTAATACAGGTGAAGGGGCTGTATGGGATCTTACGTCTAATACAGGTGAAGGGGCTGCATGGGATCTTATGGGATCTTACGTCTAATACAGGTGACGGTGGTGTATGGGATCTTACGTCTAATACAGGTGAAGGGGCTGTATGGGATCTTACGTCTAATACAGGTGAAGGGGCTGCATGGGATCTTATGGGATCTTACGTCTAATACAGGTGACGGTGGTGTATGGGATCTTACGTCTAATACAGGTGAAGGGGCTGTATGGGATCTTACGTCTAATACAGGTGAAGGGGCTGTATGGGATCTTACGTCTAATACAGGTGAAGGTGCTGCGTGGGATCTTACGTCTAATACAGGTGAAGGTGCTGCATGGGATCTTACGTCTAATACAGGTGAAGGGGCTGCATGGGATCCAACGTCTAATACAGGTGAAGGGGCTGCGTGGGATCTTACGTCTAATACAGGTGAAGGAGCTGCATGAGATCTTACGTCTAATACAGGTGAAGGGGCTGCATGGGATCTTACGTCTAATACAGGTGAAGGGGCTGCGTGAGATCTTACGTCTAATACAGGTGAAGGGGCTGCGTGGGATCTTACGTCTAATACAGGTGAAGGGGCTGCGTGGGATCTTACGTCTAATACAGGTGAAGGGGCTGCGTGGGATCTTATGTCTAATACAGGTGAAGGGGCTGCATGGGATCTTACGTCTAATACAGGTGAAGGGGCTGCGTGGGATCTTATGTCTAATACAGGTGAAGGAGCTGCGTGAGATCTTACGTCTAATACAGGTGAAGGGGCTGCATGGGATCTTACGTCTAATACAGGTGAAGGGGCTGCGTGGGATCTTATGTCTAATACAGGTGAAGGTGCTGCATGGGATCTTATGGGATCTTATGTCTAATACAGGTGAAGGGGCTGCATGGGATCTTACGTCTAATACAGGTGAAGGGGCTGCGTGGGATCTTATGTCTAATACAGGTGAAGGAGCTGCATGGGATCTTATGGGATCTTATGTCTAATACAGGTGAAGGGGCTGTATCGCTGCCAGGGTGGATTAAAAGTAAAATTATATCGGATTTATTTGATTTAATTTGAAATGCTCTATTTAAGATACTTTATAGGCAGAAGGTTGTTCAGCATGAATTGGAGCTCCGTTACGCAGCACGAGGCCGGCTATTCATGGAATATTTACATTATTGGTAAATAAATGAATCCAAGCTGTGATCTCCTGCGCTTTTTCCACAGTAAAAAATAAATAAATCATAAAGTTCAGGAAAAGACCTGAATCCCATTGTTGTTCTCCTAATATACACAGAAACCATGAACACATTACCGTAAATGCTAGGTTTCAGGGTTGTTTTGAGTGAAATACATCTGTACCAGCTCAAACTGCGGGGGGGGGGGGAGCGGCGGAAAGAAAACCTTGTGACTGATTTACAAACCTTGGGAGACGGCGGGTTTTAACCATTTCTCGTGGATCCAGCTGACGTTTAAGTTTTTTTTTTGTAACCACTTTCATTACCATACAAAAAAAAAAAAGGAAAAAACAATAATCGTGGATGCTTTATCACTTACCGCCGGACAGGTTGTGCCTAGTGGGGGGCGTTAATGTCAGCGGGGAGTCTCCGGTTGGCCCCTCCTCCGGCCCACCTATGCAACTGATGTGCGTCTTTGGCTGCAGGGGACACCTGAGTTCATGCTGCCCAGTATCAGTGAATGGCGTGTGACGCGCGACAACTGGTGGATGGGCCTAACGTGACCCATAGACTCCAGTGGGGCCTGCTATGCTTCCATGACACTGAGTCCCATCCCCCGCAAGGGCGACATTGTACGCCTCGGAGCCTAATAGCGTTAAGCAAATCCAAGAATATATAGAACAGTATGGACTTAAAACAGTTTTAAATATTTCTCCAGATAGGATTGTGATATAAAGTCTTCATCTGGTGCAAATATTAACCATTACAACGGCCGGCGAGCAAAAATCCACCCTCATCACTGCCGATTAGTGGCGTTGTACAACAAAGCTTTTTAACAGTGGATGTGCTTTAATTTATGCATTACACACAAATATCCCCTGGATGACACACACGGCCACAAGGAGGTGTGACACAGAGTGTGGACAAGATACACAACTGTATGATAGGGGGCCTACACCTGCCCTAGGCAAAACACCCCTCCAGCCGAACACTGTGTGTGTCTGACACCAATACACTGAATCACACACCCCCAGCCCAACACTGTGTATGTCTAACACCAATACACTGAATCACACACACACACACACCCAGCCCAACACTGTGTATGTCTGACACCTATACAATGAATCACACACACACACTTCCAGCCCAACACTGTGTATGTCTAACACCAATACACTGAATCACACACACACACACACCCAGCCCAACACTGTGTATGTCTGACACCTATACAATGAATCACACACACACACTTCCAGCCCAACACTGTGTGTCTGACACCTATACACTGAATCACACACACACCCCTCCAGACAGTGGTGTATTTAGGTGTTGTGCTGCCCTAGGCCTGACTAAACTCGTGCACCCCCTAATTTAAATTTGAGGCACCCCTTCCTGTCAAAGGCACACCTCTTCCTGGTTAATCCCCACCCTTCCTCTTTAAGCTCCACCTTTTCCTCTTTAAGCTCCACCTTTTCCTCTCTTTATATTAAAAGTGGATACCAAGTGCCTACTTGTATATTTTGCATACCATTTCAAATGTATCTATTGAGATAAAGAAAATTATGAAATGTTTAAATTCAAGCATTTTTACAAAGAACAGCCACGCATGTCAAGTATACTGGATCACAGCCGCTCTAATTGGTTGAACAATAAAATCCACAGAAACGTGCACTGCATATGAGTGTATCACAAAGCTGCACAGCAATAAACCCCACAGAAATGGGCACTGTGTATGAGCATATCAGAGCTGCACAGCAATAAAACCCACAGAAATGTGCACTGTGTATGAGCATATCACAGAACTGCACAGCAATAAAACTCACAGTAATGTGCAGTGTGTATGAGTGTATCCCAGAGCTCCAAGGCAATAAAACTCACAGTACTATGCAGTGTGTATCACAGAATCCACAGCAATAAAACTCCCAGTAATGCAATGTGTGGTGTGTGTCAGCGTATCAGAATCCACAGCAATAAAACTCCCAGCAATGCAATGTGTGGTGTGTATGAGTGCATCAGAATCCACTGCAATAAAACTCCCAGCAATGCAATGTGTGGTGTGTATGAGTGCATCAGAATCCACTGCAATAAAACTCCCAGCAAACCGAGTGAATATGAGCACACAGTAATTATTTATTCTATATTTACCGGCCTCTGTCCGCAGTAGGGCTGTGTGCAGAGTCAGCAGGGACTGTGTACAGACTCAGCAGGAGGTCCCTCCAGGCCACGTTAGGATCGCGGCTGTGCCTGTGCGCGGGGCCATCTTGTCAGCAGTGGGGTGCCACTGCCAGAGGGTACACCGTGGCTTTGATTCCCTTCCTGGTGGGTGTTCAGTCCAGAATAGAGTGACAGTCCATGTTAACGAAAGGGTGGGCAGCTGCGTGCGTGTCACATGGTTCAGCCAGTCAGGTGGTACTGAGACTCAGTACCACCTGACTGGCCGGACTGAGTGTGACCTGCACGTACGCAGTCTCACCAGGAGCCAGGCAGCTCAATGACAAATTTCTATCACTGCAGTGCTGGTTAAGGAAAGGTCCACTTTAAACAGCAGTAAGCAGACAGGGCTTCATATTCTGCTGATACCCCCCCTTTACCTGCCGTTTACTGTCATCTTCTCTCTCTGGACACAAATCACATCCCCCTCCTAGAGCTGCTGCGGGGCAGGGGAGGAGCTATGGAGGGAGGAGAGGGGGATTTTTATTCTATTCGATTTTATTCCGTATTCAAACGCCATGCTCCGCTGCTCGTTGTTTGAGAACACAGCTCAAAGCTGACACACAGTGACAGTGGCACCTCCTAGTACCCCCTAATGACACCCCAATAATCACTGGTACCTGTGGCGGCCCGCCCTCCACCACTCCTCTAAGTACACCACTGCTCTGGTGATATGCTCACACACAAGTTTGGCGAACTGCCAGCAAGTACGGTGCTGTTTGAAGGCAGTGCAAATCCCCATAGAGAAGTAATGGTTAATCTATTCAGAGAACACCAAACAGGAGAGAAATGGCAGTGAAATGCCCTGATGTTCGGTGGTTTCAATCAGCAGGTTCAGGTATTCAGGCGAACCCCATAGGTTTCAATGTTAAAAATATTCCCGTTTTTATGCAATATCTAATAAACCACTTATTTTAATCTGCAGTAAAAAGTCTGTATTTATTGATTTTTTTTTTAGTACCATTAAGGCTAGGGTCAGACGAAAGCAGTTTTAACGTGCGTTTAGACGCACGAAATCACGGCCGTGCTAGCAGCAAATGACGTCCAATGTCGGGGAACACACGAAGTACGGCCGCACGAATGTTCGTCCGCGCAACGCAAGTGGCAAACGAACGCATTTTTTCTAGAACGTCAAACCTCTAGTACGGACGTACAGAGTGCGCTGCGTCCGCTAGAGGCGTGTGTGCGTGATTGGGAGACGTCAGACGCTGCTAATGTCCGGCCAACATAACGTCCAGACACAAAAAGTGTTTTATTGATGATCCGTACAAAATCACGGACGAAAAGGCGCATCGTATGACCGCTATCGCGTACTCCGTGAAAAAATGCGTCCATTCGTTCGAACGCACTTTTTCACAGACAAAGCAAAAATGCGTTCGTCTGACCCTAGCCTTAGTAGTTTTTGAGAATTTTTTGGGCAAAATCCCCCCCCTTTTTTTTAATATCGGTTCTTCTTTTTCTGTAGCAGAACTTTTTATTATCAATCATAGGATCTTATATGTAAATTCCAGACATTTTCGTTCAGTAGTTCTTTTGAAAACAGGAGGCCATGGGTTTGCGGTGGCAGCATACAGCGGCCGACTCCATGCACTTTGGGGACCCTGCGGTGAATGGTGAATTCACTGCAGGGTGGGGAAATTTTATTCCCCGAAGTGCAGGGAACTACAGAACACGAAAATGTTGGCGTCATTTCGGTGCTCTGTGAGTAACCCAATTAGTGGTGAGGTTTTTTGTTGCCCCCTGGAAAGTGAAAGCCTAGGCGTTGCCTACCCAGGACATACTTGAAAATTAGTGACATCTCAATGTTTCCTTTCTGGTAAAATAGTTTGCAAAAGTAAAAAAAAATAAAAAAAATAAATTTTTTAGGGGTGGGGCCACCCGGCGGGACACCGCCCCCTGGAGACTGCCGCCCTAGGCCTAGGCTTTGTTGGCCTAGGCCAAAATACACCAGTGTATCTGACGGTCTGCACAGTAAAAGGCTATCAAGCATTCTGGTGTCCTCATTCATGGATCATGACACCTATCTCCGCGCTGCTCGCTGTTTCCTCGGACTCGGTGGTGTCACAGCTTCCCGGGCCGGGGGTCCGTTTGGGACGAGACGAGGTCCACTGAACAGGAAATCCTGCTTGGCGCCTGCAGATGTCAGCTCACCTTCAACGGACGCCCAACCGGCGGGATCACTCGCACCTGCAGTCAACCGCTACGGTGTCCAGCAGCCATTGCTGTACCGGTAAAAGGCCTCCGATCCCGGATGAGCCCCCAAAAATGTTACCGGAATCCACCTGGTTCACTCGGGATGAGGCCAGGCCGGCACGGACAAGGATTGACTGGACACGAGTCTCTTCAGGAAAGGCAAACTTTAGTGTGACGTCACAGATGCTCACACAGGATTGAATCGCAAAGAGTGAGCCCCGATTACACTCCAACAAGGGGTTTTATACCCCGAATACATAATTAGGTACATCCCAATTAGCCCACCCCACGGTGACACTATCCCACCCCACGTGGGTCCGTACCTCCCTTAATCGAATACAAAGACATTCCACACATTGGTCATAAAATTGTCAGACTTCACGTTATTTTGACTAGAGGATTTACCACTTTCTCTGGTTCCTGCCTATGCCCACCTCCCTAGGACTTGTTTATTGTATATCCTAGATAAGGCCTCGTCTGGTTTCACACTTCTCTTTGTTCAGGCTCTGGCTCCCCTAACCTTGACGTAACTATTCTCTATCCTGCCACTGTGTGCCAGCTACGGCCCGGATCCTCGTTAGTTTAATTGCTTTACTGTTCGTTTAACACATGTAGCGCTCACTCCCGGAGGAGCCGCTGAAATTGAACCTCGGGTCAGTCTCCCCGCACTAGGGAATAAATATACTCCAGCACCGTTGTGGATTTTATAAATTATATCGTTTACTAAAATAAATGGCATATAATGAATAACACGGTGTTCGTAGATATATTTACAGTACTTCGTAATGCGGGAAACGCGCAGTGGAAAAGAAATACGATGCTTCGTAATTCGAGGAACGCGCAGCGGAAAAGAAATACGATGCTTCGTAATTCGGGAAACGCTCAGCGGAAAAGAGAAAATACAAGGTTTCGTAATTCGAGAAACGCGCAGCGGAAAAGAGAAAATACAAGGTTTCGTAATTCGAGAAACGCGCAGCGGAAAATAAATGGAAAAATATCTTTAACCCCTTTGTGATTGGGGAGTGAATCCCGCACAGGTTATGTCCCGGAATGTAAGTGTGTGTGTGTGTTACGGTACCCGGGTACACTATTCAACTGGCCAGTGAATTGCTTAAGAGGTATCTTTGACTAGTCAAGTTGGGGCCCTGTGGGTTTTGGAAACAAACAGCAGCGTGCTTTCTTGGTTGTACAATGGCCTAGAAGGCCTCTCACCCATCCGCTAGATACTTGAGGCTCCGCTGGACCCAGGACGTCTCTCCGCTCAATATTGACTGGGCTCTCTTGGCTTCTGGATCCGCTGTCTGGCTTTCTGCTCCTGCCGCAACTTGTCCAGCTTACCGCCTGCTCTCCCAGTCCGATCGACCTGCGGTACTCCTAACTCGGGGTCCTCTGGCTTCCGCAATAGCAGCTTGGGTAATCTTGTGGATTACTGGGTCTCCCTTTGGTAAGGCTGAGCAACCCGATCTGTAACTCCGTTAGGCCGCACCTGCGCTCCGGCCTGGGCACTGTTACGTTCTGCAGCACTGTGTCTTGTCTCTCTCACTCCCTGGCGCGCTCTGCCAGCTCTCTCCACGAGGCTCAGGATGTAAGGGTCTGTGTCCGTTCCCAAAGCATGCCAGGAAATGTAGTCCCAATGTAATATTCAGTGTCTCACATTGCGCTTGTCTCCCTCCGGTGGCCAAAAATAGGTACTGCCACAATAAGGAATTAAACACAGCGCTACACACATTCCTACGATTCTATGTAAACTACATCCTAATTTCAGCTAATATCTACTATTTAGATTCAAGTGAACCAATGTTCTGAGCAAAATGGCTGCCTGGCTCAAGATGGCGGCCATTTACTGGCCTGAGTCCCTTACACTATGAAAGTCATGTGATTCAATGATAAAGCTGGGAATTGCTAAAATGTTGCATTGTGTGCGCAGATTTAATAAGATCCGCCCCAATTCTTATATAACCAACATGTGATTAAAAAAAATTCTACATTCTAAAGATTCCTCTAGTTTTTATTTTCTTCATCATTTATGATATACAAATATTTTTTTTTGTGTTAAGTGTAACCTCAGTGCTTTATTTTTCAGTCGGTGCGCACCACTGCTCAGTAGGGGAACATACCAACACCGGAAGCCTGAGTGCCCTCTGGGGACCAGCATGGCTACATTCTGCCAGCATGGTTACATTCTGCCAGCACAGCCGCTGGGCCCATTTTGATTTGATGTCCTCCAGGGAGTGGGTTCCCTGGTGATCCGGGTGGACACACCAAGCCCAATGCGGACTGCTTTAAATCAACGCACAGACTGCATAGTATCTCGTGTGCTGTGGGACTCGATGAATTTGTGTGGGGATCCACACACTGAGGGGCACAAACTCGCATTAAGAGAGGATTCATATTTTACGGATATAGTTTTGCAGTGGACAATGTAGTCCTTCCTCGGATGCCAGTCTCTGTTCTAATTCGGTGGAGAAATCAGATATATGCGCGCATAAAGAAATCACACAGACAAGGAATACGTCTATGTGGCTTTCAAGCCAATGACTTCTCTGCCCTTTATTGACAATTTACAAGGCTTTTTATGCTACTTCGCATGTAACGAAAACAGGCTGTTGCCCAACATTCTATTCGTCATTAATATTGTGAAATTACAGACTTTGTTTAATAACAGTTAAAGAAATAAAACAACAGCGTCTCCGGTTGTCCCTTTAGCCGACAAGGACGTTTGTTACAGGACGTTCCAAGATGTTCCAAAACATTCTCTTCTTGATACTTGGAAAAGAAACTACATGTGCGTACAAAACAATCAGCTAAGATAGCGTGTTAAACAATAATATGCATTTGATTCATAAATCCTGATTAACCATTTAAACTACTTAAATGAGCATTTTTCTAGGCCTCTTTCTAAGCCTTTGAATATTATAAAAGCGAATATATACATTTTTGTCCACAACAGTTTAACCCCCTGACGGTTTTCCTGAGTGTGTCTTGGGGTTAAATTTCACCACTGAGAGCGGTAACCCTGAGACACACTCAGGCTGGATACATCACCTCTCCCTGCGCTCCCTCCCTCGCTGATCCTCGCAGTCTCCTCTGCCGATCGCGGCGTTTTACTTCCTGGTTTCCTTCTCGCGAGGATGGAACCAGGAAGTATGAGGGGTGCGATCGCCGGAGGAGACTGCGGGGACATCGAGGGAGGGAGCGCAGGGAGAGGTGATGTATCCAGCGGCATCCCGAGTGTTACTCAGGGTTACCGCGTCCAACATGGGAATATAACCCAGAGCCACACGGCATACCGCTAGGAGGGGGGGGGGAATAAAAATATTTTTAAAAAGAGTGCTTTTAGACAGGGAATTTTAAAATAAATAGACCCTCAGGGAGGTTAATATAGCTATTAGTATTTAAGCTTCGTCAATATATACGGGTTTTGCAGTTTTAAAATTTTAGTATATTTTAACTGTATTAATATTTTAACTCCTTCGCTTCCCGCAGCTCAGCGACAATAGCTCGCTTCAATCACAGCGTGCTGACATCCAAAAAGACACCCGCACACCCCAAATATATGGAGGAGCGCCTAAAAAGGAGGGACATTAGAAAAAACAAGCGACAGAGGGATTGGGGCCCAAGTTAGGAGCTGTAACTCGAGAACAGCGTTTGGGGAAGATATGTAACCAGGCACACGCTCATACACAGCTGTATACAAACACCGACATGCACAGCTGTATACAGACACATATACACAGTCTATACACCTCCTCGGTGCATATTGGGAGTGTATCCAGGTAAAAGCCTTGGCAAGTCAACTCCAGTGGTTAGATACATAGAAGTTAACCCCTTCACTTCCATAACAGTTTAAATCATATTTGAAGTCATGTTTTATTGTAAGACCAAGACAAGTTGTACATCGTTCCATTTTCAGTAGACTCATATTCAAAATATATCATTACAATGTACAGCTGTGCTGCTCAGTTTGCAGCCGCTGCCGGCAGAGTTTGTGATTTCTCGTTCATTATTCAGGGAATATGAATGGTAACACGGTTCCATTTCTTTCATTCATGGTTTGTGTTTGAAGCCATTTATTATCAATCAAGTGTGTTTACTCTTTATAAATCATAACGACAACAGAAACTCCCCAAATCACCTGATCAAAACGTTTACAGCCCCATCTCCTAATAGCGTGTGTCGCCCCCTTTAACATCAGTGACAGCTTGAAGTGTTTTGTGGTGTTTAGGCTCTTTATCTTCTCAGAAGGTGTAAGACACCTATCTGCAACACTTCTCCTTCATGCTCTGTCCAAGCCATCTGACGATCGATCGGAGAATAAAAGACACAAACGAGTGAGGTTTTGTGTGTAATCTTATTCTATTGATTCATCCTTGACACAGAGCATTTATAGGTTTCTCGGGGGAGGATACAGGAAAAGAGTGGGAAGTTATTAGGGAGGACACAGGGAGGTGGAAGAATATCGTGTGAGACGCAGCTCACCAATCATGAACATACATAGCATGGATTAAGTAAATTAAAGGCTGGAGCCTCAGTTTTTTCAGCAATGAAGACCACCACCGCACGTAAGACGTTAGCGATTAACTTTGCTCAAGGCAACCTGAACTATTCCTGCAGACCATGCCGGAACAAATCAATACTATGGTTTATTCTGCCAGGTTAGCAGATGTTAAGTAACCACAGCTAGGCTCAGAGATGATCAGAATTAGCTGATACAGCAGATCAAGAAAACCACTATGAAAAGCAGGATCAAGCAATAGAGAGCAAGAGGCCTACATGTAATTGAGAGACCAGATATAATTAATGATCACACTAATTGAGACAATCGTTAGGTATTAATTTAACTAATGCTAAATACTACTAATCATCCTAACAGATGGTGAAGCTGCTCATTCTTCTGGGTAAAAAGCCTCTGGTTCCGGTAAATTCTTGGGTCTGTCTCGCATGAGCTGCACGTCTGACATCTCCCCAGAGCGGCTCCATGATATTGAGGCCAGGAGACGGAGACGGCCAATCCAGAACCTTCACTTTATGCTGCTGCAGCCAATGACAGGTCGACTTGACAATGATCCAAAACACAAGGCCATGTTGAATTGTCCAAGTGCGTCCCATGCTCAGCTTCTGGCCTGATGAAGGCACGTTTTCCTCCAGGATTTTGTGATAACATACTGCATTCATCCTGCCATCAATTCTCACCATATCAAAGGAGTCAAAAATATGCACATTTCTATTCATATTTCATTATGTAAATTGATTTTCCCCCATGTTATCCAGTGGCGGCTGGTCCATAGGGTCAGACGGGGCAGCACCTTACCATTTTTTCTGCAATAATTTTTTTTAAAAAAATGTTTTCTTTGCGTTATTTAACATGTGCCTGATTGACTTTTCTATTGCAACACACAAAGTGGCCGCTGTGCCATCCAGCTCAGCTAGCCTTTAATTAAACCACCGCCGAGGAAGATTCTGGTGGAAACCCTGCTGCACGAGATGATCCACGCGTATCTGTTACCTACAAGCCTCTGTTTAATTACCATCGACCTCTATAGAGCTATATGTGTATCGTTCATCAGAGAGAGAGGTTATGTACAATCACTTTCTACTTCTGTAGAAGATATGCATGTATAGATGGTCTCCTTATACAGACAGTGATCTCATACCAATAGACCTCATACAGATTCCAGTTTTTAAATTGATGGATAGAACCCCCTGGACCTTTCAGGAAGGGGGACATGACTGATGGCTTGGGCCTGTCAGTTAAGGAAGGATCTGTAAAGTTATTGGTGGAGCGTTGCAACAATGTTTCTTACCTGGGCTTTTTATGTTGGTGCTGGGGGGGGGTTGTGACGGAAGGTGATGTAGTCCGCCTGCGGGTGTGCTCAGATCTGCGTTACTTTCCCCTCCCCCCCTTTGATGTACCACCGGCCCGACTACCAAGCGTCGCGGCCCTCGGCGTCTTGAGCGGCCAGGTATGGCCTTAGGACAGGGATGACAGTCTTAGCGGGGGACCCCGGTATGAGCCCAGCCCGACCACTGAGTGACGGCACTCAGCGTCCCGAGCAGCTGGTCACTGACCTGTCCGGGCGTCTGGTTCGTTCGAGGATCGTAACGGATTCTCTTTCCTCAATTATTCAGATCTTCCAGCAGTAAAGATGAAGAATAGTCGGTAGTTCGGTAAACTTCGCATCGCCCAGCGGCCGATGCGCATACACACTGCACAGCACTGAATCTTCGGATCTCCCGGCGGCTAACAAGGGCTACTCGACCAGTGTGGAATATTCGGATCGCGCGGCGGTCGATGCGTCTACACACTTCCCTCGACTCGAGCCGCGGCAACGGTACACTGCACTGTTTCAATCCGCGCTGCGTTCTGAATATCACGCCGGACTTCAGATGCGTTTGGTAATCAGAGACACGAGACGTAGCTGCATGAACTCAACAGACCCAAGTTTATTACACACACCAGAATATATAACTTCCCCCACGAGCACAACATCTGGGAAACCCCCTGCCCGCCCACATAGATCTCATTGGCCAACACGATTCGGGGCGTTGCCGATTCAGGACCGGATGGTCTGAATCGGCCATTTTCCCTCCTGATTCACCCGATCAGACCACGAGGCGGTAGAAAATGGCGGCAACCACGGCAGACCGGGACCGGCATACATTACACAACACATCAAGACACTTTTATTTACAGGAACCACTTTCTGAAACCTTCAGGACTCACAGGATAGTTGGTGCAACGGCACCACCCCAAAAGTTTATAGAAAACAAATGTCTTAAAACACAGTCTCTGGCTGAGGGTGCTGGGCCAGTCCATCACATTCCTCCCCCGCCCCAAAGTCCGACGCACCCGGTAGGACTCCCACGGGTCGTGCCGGGGTAGTCGGTACTCCACCCTCCACCAGGTCCAGAGGCCCTCTCACCTGACGCCCGTATAACAGTTCAAAAGGGGAATATCCGGTGGATTCCTGCGGTACCTCCTGGTAGGCGTACAGCAGGTGTGGTAAGTATTGCTCCCAATCTTTTCTCTCGTGAACGAAGGCCCGAATGAGTTGCTTCAAGGTCCCATTGAACCGCTCGCACAGTCCGTTTGTCTGAGGGTGATATGGGGCGCTGTGTAACGCCTTGACCCCACACAGACGCCAGAGCTGCTGGGTAAGCTCAGCGGTAAACTGGGTCCCTTGGTCAGATAAGATTTCCCGGGGAAACCCCACTCTCGTAAACACACGCAGCAGAGCGTCTGCTACTGTGTCCGCCTGGATGTTGGCCAAAGCCACGGCCTCAGGGTACCGGGTAGCATAATCTACAATAGTAAGTATATACCTCTTCCCGGTAGCACTGGGCCGGGGCAATGGCCCAATAAGGTCGACTGCCACCCGACTAAAAGGCTCCTGGATGATGGGCATGGGGTGTAGAGGTGCTTTTGGGTGATCCCCGGCCTTTCCCGCCTTCTGGCAGACGGGGCAGGTACGGCAAAACTCGCGGGTGTCCTCGCTAAGGCGAGGCCAAAAGAAGGCGCGCGCTAACCGGTGGCGGGTCTTCTTCTGCCCTAGATGACCTGCCAGGGGGATGTCATGAGCCAAGTGCAGGAGTTCCTGTCTTGGGCCCTGGGGCACCACCATCTGCTTCTGGGGGACCTGCTTCTTCCTGGACCCCTCTCTCTCTGTGTATCTATATAGCAGCCCATCCTCCCACTCTATCCGGTCGCTTCGTTTCTCGTCAAGTCCCTGGCCGGCCCGGTCACGGTAGCCCTGCAATGTGGGGTCCGTCTGCGTCTGATGGCGAAGCGTCTCTGGGGAACTCCAGGGGCAGGGGGTGTCAGGAAGTAGGGGGAGAGTCGGTATGGGTCGGGGCGTAGGGATCGGGCGGGGTGTTGGGGAAGGTCTCACCTGGGTCCCTCTCGGAGTGCTACTGTTGTGTCGTTGGCTCTGTAGTCTAGTGGTGACTGGCGTGGCCGCCTCCATGGAGTACGCAGAGATCAGCCGTCCCAGATCATTACCGAGGAGCACCTCGGCCGGCAGTTGGTTCAATAACCCCACTCTCACTACTTTCTCCCCGGATCCCCAGTCCAGGTGAACCCGGGCCGTCTCCAGCCGGAGAACCTTACCGCCAGCCACTCGTACTGCAACGGTGTTTCGCAAGCGGTCGTTCTGCTGGACTAAGTGAGGCCGAACCAAAGTGATCGTAGCCCCAGAGTCTCGAAGTCCTTCAGCAGCTCTCCCGTTGACCCACACCGCCTGGCGATGGTGATGGCGATTATCGGCAGCGGCGGCTTGCACCGGGTCCGCCTCATGTAGTCGCTCCCATTCTTCCGGAGCTTCCGGCCAGGGGAGATCGACGTCGTAGCAATGGGTAGACTGTGATGGTCTAGGAGAAGATCGTGCCAGGTCCGGTCGGTTGGGGCAATTCTGCTTATAATGTCCGTCTTGGTTACATCCATAGCAACGTATGTTGGCCAGGTTGTTGGGTCGACTGGGGAGTCGGGCAGCCAGCGGCCGGACTGCCGGCACTGGGGGTGGCGGGGCAGGTATCACAGGGCGGAGGGGCAACGGCCGCTCCCCCCCCGTGACCTTCCGCGTATCAGCATATTCATCGGCCCAAATAGCTGCTTGTTGTACAGTTTGGGGCTTCTTGTCCCGCACCCACTCCCGGATGGCGGCAGGAGTATGCTCGAAAAACTGCTCAAGCAGTAGCAGTTGTGTAATCTCGGGTACTGTCTCGGCTTTGCTCCCCAGGAACCACGTGCGCAAATCCCGCTGCAATCGGTGAGCCCACTCCACATGGGTAGCGCCGGTGGGTCGGCGAGAGTTTCTGAACTTAGCCCGGCTGGCTTCTGGGGTCACGGCGAACCGGCTCAGCAGCGCCTGTTTCACGTGCCCATAGTTGGTGGCCTCCTCGTCCGGTACCGTGCGGTAGGCCTCTGCGGCCCGCCCGGTCAGCTTGCACGCCAGGATTCTTACCCAGTCGGTGGGGTGGACCTCATGTACTTGACACAACCGTTCAAAGTCCTGGAGATAGCTCTCTATTTCCTCGTCGGCTTCGCGGAAGTCCTTAAACGCCTGAAAGGGCACTTTTCTCCCCGGGGATCGCTCCACCCGAGGGTTGCGGTCTCGCTGGCTCCGCACTTCTGCCAATCGGAGCTCGTGCTCGCGTTCCTTTCTCCGCTCTTCCTCCTGGCAGATCTCCCGAACCAGGTGCTGCATCACTGCCTCTGTCGGGGCTGCTCCGTATAAGGCAGCCCGTTCTCGTACTTTCCGCTGTAGTTCGCTTTCGTCGGCTCCGGCCGCGACGGTTACAGGTGGGGTGTCGGCTGGTATCGCTGTGCTCGCCGCACCTTGATCCAACTGTTGTAGCTCCTCTATCAGAATGTCCCGACTCTTGGAACCCGGAGTACCACCACGGTTCTCCAGCATGCTCCGCAAGGTGTCCCGTTTGTAGTCAGCATATACTGTCATGATGGGTTCTTCGGGGGTTGGTGGTATTAGTTGCAGAGAGCGATCCCACCGCTGCCACCAGTGTGACGGAAGGTGATGTAGTCCGCCTGCGGGTGTGCTCAGATCTGCGTTACTTCCCCTCCCCCCCTTTGATGTACCACCGGCCCGACTACCAAGCGTCGCGGCCCTCGGCGTCTTGAGCGGCCAGGTATGGCCTTAGGACAGGGATGACAGTCTTAGCGGGGGACCCCGGTATGAGCCCAGCCCGACCACTGAGTGACGGCACTCAGCGTCCCGAGCAGCTGGTCACTGACCTGTCCGGGCGTCTGGTTCGTTCGAGGATCGTAACGGATTCTCTTTCCTCAATTATTCAGATCTTCCAGCAGTAAAGATGAAGAATAGTCGGTAGTTCGGTAAACTTCGCATCGCCCAGCGGCCGATGCGCATACACACTGCACAGCACTGAATCTTCGGATCTCCCGGCGGCTAACAAGGGCTACTCGACCAGTGTGGAATATTCGGATCGCGCGGCGGTCGATGCGTCTACACACTTCCCTCGACTCGAGCCGCGGCAACGGTACACTGCACTGTTTCAATCCGCGCTGCGTTCTGAATATCACGCCGGACTTCAGATGCGTTTGGTAATCAGAGACACGAGACGTAGCTGCATGAACTCAACAGACCCAAGTTTATTACACACACCAGAATATATAACTTCCCCCACGAGCACAACATCTGGGAAACCCCCTGCCCGCCCACACAGATCTCATTGGCCAACACGATTCGGGGCGTTGCCGATTCAGGACCGGATGGTCTGAATCGGCCATTTTCCCTCCTGATTCACCCGATCAGACCACGAGGCGGTAGAAAATGGCGGCAACCACGGCAGACCGGGACCGGCATACATTACACAACACATCAAGACACTTTTATTTACAGGAACCACTTTCTGAAACCTTCAGGACTCGCAGGATAGTTGGTGCAACGGCACCACCCCAAAAGTTTATAGAAAACAAATGTCTTAAAACACAGTCTCTGGCTGAGGGTGCTGGGCCAGTCCATCACAGGGGTGTTCTTCCTCTTGTTCCCTGACAGAGTGAGAGGTGCTTCAAGAAGATGCCCACCCTGGATTTCGGTTACGTTGTGTCACAGCTTTTGGCGGGTTTCCCTGGACAGCAGTGCTTTAAGGACGGATAAGCCGCCTTTGGGTGAGGCTCTGGGGAGACGAACCTCGCTTGCGGGGGACGAGCTCATGGTTTGGTACACTGGTGGAACTGCCTATTGCACTGGGGTGATAGGGCAGAATGGAGATTCAAAGCACTGAGTTATTGGTTATGTATATTGTCACGGAATGGCCCAACACCCTCAGCCATGGGCAGTTTCCCGTGACAGTTATGGCCATGAACACTTAAAACTCTGCGGGTCCCACAGCACCTAAGTACTGTTTATTTAGATGTGGATTGTGTGTGGTGTAATAAAGTGTTCCCCGTTGGTTGTGAAATGTATTTTCCCTTTGTCTGCCTTGCCCGCCGCCATTTTCCGATCACCTCGTGGTCCCGTTCAGGAAATTCGAATCGGAAAATGGCCGATTCGGACCATCCGGTTCGAATCGTAAAATGGCCGATTCGGACCATCCGGTTCGAATCGGCGACTCCCCGATCCGTAAGGACCAATGGGTCTTGTGAGGGCGGGCAGGGATTCCCATTGTATTCCTAATTGTGTGAAGTTGATAAATGCCTGAGCTGTGAATAATAAACTCAGATTTACCAGTGCATCCAGCCTCGTCTGATGACTTTATTTCTCCGCCGCATACATTCTCTGAGTATCCCCCGCGGTCTCAGGGTGCGGTGTCCAGCAACGATCCGAACCGAATCGAGCGCCCTGTGCCTGCATCGAGCATCAGGACAGAGGCGCAGCGTGAGGGCATCGAGTCCGAGTACATTCGCCCGGGATCCGATCCGAAGGGCGCGGCCGCGTACCGCGCTTCGGTATATCCAGGGATCGAGATAAGATCCGAACAGTCAGCCGCTTCCGTGAGATCCGTAACGTCCTCCGCAATCCGATCCGAGGACTCATCCGCCAAATCCGAAACGTTTCCCGCTAAGATCCGAATATTCCTCCGCGGCAGATCCGATCTCCATATTCGGACAGCCGCTCCGCAGACGTCCCCCACATCCACAAGGTCAGTGAACCAGCTGCTCGAGACGCTGAGCCCCGTGTTGCTCAGTGGTCGGGCTGATTCGGCACAGGGGTCCCCTCCACCGCCCGCATAACCCCTTCCTAGGGTCACTCCAGGCCGCATGAGACGCCGAGTGCGCGTCACTCGGTAGTCGGGCCAGCGGTAAGCGCCGGGGGGCACGCAGATAGAGCACACCCGCAGGCGGACAACATCCCATTCCGTCATACTGGTGGCAGCGGTGGGATTAGCTCTCTGCAGACCCCTAGGAGACCCTCACCATGACTGGGTACGGTGCCTACAAGCGGGACGTCCTGCGTGGCATGCTGGAGAACCGGGGAGGCGCCCCGGGCTCCAAGAGCCGGGAGGCCATGATGGAGGAACTGAGGAGGATGGATCAAGAGGCGGCATTCGCAGCGTTACCTGCTGACATCGCGCCGGGGCCCGTCCCCACCGAGCCCGATGACAGCGATTTTCACCGGAAGGTGCGGCAGCGGATCGCTATGATGGGACCGGCCCCATCGGAGGCCGCTATACAGAATCTGATGTGGGAAATCAGTCAGGACGAGGAGCGAGAGAAAGATCGGGCGCACGAGCTGCGGCTGGCGGAGGTGCGGAGCCGACGGAGCAGCCGTTCCCCTTCGGACCGTTCCACCGGGCGCAAAGTGCCTTTTCAGGCGTTCAAGGAGTTCCGGGAAGCAGAGGAGGAGATAGAGAGCTACCTCCAGGACTTCGAGCGCCTGTGCCGAGTGCACGAAGTGCACCGTGCCGACTGGGTGAGGATTTTGGCGTGTAAGCTGACCGGTCGGGCCGCAGAGGCCTACCGCACGGTGCCAGACGAAGAGGCCACCAGTTACCTGCACGTAAAGCAGGCGCTGCTGAGCAGGTTCGCCGTGACCCCGGAAGCCAGCCGGGTGAAGTTCCGGAACTCTCACCGGCCCAGTGGCGCTACTCACGTTGAGTGGGCCCATCGTTTGCAGCGGGACTTGCGCACCTGGCTCTCGGGCAGCGGAGCGGAGTCGGTGACTGAAATTACCCAGCTGCTGCTGCTTGAGCAGTTTTTCGAGCACACCCCCTCCGCTATCCGGGAGTGGGTGCGTGACAAGAAGCCCCAGACAGTGCAGCAAGCGGCTACCTGGGCCGACGAATATACGGACACTCGGAAGATGTCCGGGGGGGAGCGATCCCTGCCCGTCCGACCAGCCCTACCTGCTCCACCACCCCCACCACCGGACGCCCGGACGCCGGCAGCACGGCCCACCAACCGGCCCAACAACTTGGCTAATGTCCGGTGCTACGGGTGCAATCAAGATGGGCATTACAAGCAGTATTGCCCCAACCGATCGGAGTCGACTCGACCGCCCGCCAGACCGTCGTAGACCGTCCATTGCTGCGACGCCGAAACCCCGTGGCCGGAGGCCCCGGAGGAATGGGAGCAGTTACATGAGGCCGACCCCGTGCAAGCCGCCGCGGACGACAACCGTCGTCACCACTGTCAGGCGGTGTGGATAAACGGGCGGCCCGCTGAGGGGCTGCGGGACTCCGGGGCTACCATTACCCTGATCCGGCCTCACTTGGTTCAGTCGAACGACCGTCTGCAAAGCACCGTTGCAGTACGGGTGGCCGGGGGAAAGGTGCTCCGGCTGGAGACGGCTCGGGTTCACCTGGACTGGGGGAACGGGGAGAGGGTGGTGAGGGTGGGGTTGTTGAAGCAACTGCCGGCCGAGGTGCTCCTTGGCAATGACCTGGGGCGGCTAGTCTCTTACTCCACAGATGCAGCTACCCCAGTAACCACTAGGCAACAGAGCCAACGCCACGGCAGGGGCACTCCGAACGGGACCCAGGTGAGATCCCAACCAAAACCTTCCTGACCTCCCAAACCTCCCCGACCCCCCAAACCTCCCCAACCCCCCAGACCGCCACAACTGCCCATACCTCGACGGGTCCCGACTCCTCCCCTCCCACCTGACCTCCCTTCCCCGTGGTGTTCCCCGGAGACGCTTCGCCACCAGACCCAGACCGACCCCACGCTACAGTGCTACCGGGATCGGGCCGGTCAGGGCCTGGACGACGAAAGGAAGGTCAAGATAGAGTGGGAGGATGGGCTGCTTTACCGGTACACCGTGAGGGAGGGGTCCACGAAGAAGCAGGTTCCGCAGAAGCAGATGGTGGTGCCCCAGGGCCCTAGGCAAAACGTGAAAAATGCGTTAGTCTGACCCTAGCCTTTGATGGCACGGCTGCGTCCCTCGGCGCAGTGGCCGACTCTGCTCCGTGCCTGTGAAGTTGGGATGACACAGGCCTTGGCGTTGTGTGGAGTTCATCCTTTTGACAAAAGATTTGCCGTAGCCGGACACTCTGGCATAACCTGCAGTGTACTGCCTGAGTGCTGGCTTTTACAGTTCCGAGACACTGGATGAACGAGAACGACCCACGGAGACAGTTCCGTTTCTGCCGGCTTTATTCCTCTTCGTGTTTTTGTGTTTGGCCCCCGTCGCTACCTGGTAGAGAATTTTTTTTTTTTTTTTTATTACTCCCATGCTGTGTTTTGGATGTTCGGGGCCGCGGACAGTTAAGCAGGGTTTTTTCTGAGACTCTCCCACCCCCCTTTCCCTCTCTTAGGGCTGATGCATACTTTTGATTTTCTCTATTAATATGCGGACATTTTTGTTGCTTTTGTTTTGGTGTGTTTTTTTTTTTTTTTTTTTTCCTCTTAATTTGGCTACTCCGGGATAACTCGGGGATGCAAACGTGGCCTGGTGCCCGGTTTGCCCCTGAATGCCCGGGCCGGGTGCCATCTTACCCCCTCGGCCTCCCGGAGGTCTTATAGACCGCTCGGGTACTTGCCAGGGCAGGCACAACTCTGGCCTTTGCCATATCCCCATCCCCCCCCTCTTCCTTCTCGTTAATTATTATAATTTTTTTTTTTATTTTTTTATTAGTACATTATTTGCTGACCCAGCCCTAGATGAGACCCCCCTCTTAGGGGATGTTTGCTAAAATGTGATTTCCCTCAGATGACTTTTTTGTTTTCTACTGATGTGTTTCTCTGATATTACATGGCCCTGCGAGGCCATTTCATGCTTTGTTTGTTGTTTTCCCCTTTATGAGACCCCCCTCTTAGGGGATGTTTGCTGAAATGTGATTTTCCTCAGATGACTTCTTTGTTTTATTCTGATATGTTTCTCTGATGACATTTCATGGCCCTGCGAGGCCATTCCATGCTTTGTACGTTGTTAAGCTGACTCTTTTTCAAAATAAAAACTTTGAAATCTAAATAAACACAAACACTTAAATAAAGCTGTGGCCCATTCCAACTTCTATAACTATATATATGACGGAATGGGATGTTGTCCGCCTGCGGGTGTGCTCTATCTGCGTGCCCCCCGGCGCTTACCGCTGGCCCGACTACCGAGTGACGCGGCACTCGGCGTCTCATGCGGCCTGGAGTGACCCTAGGAAGGGGTTATGCGGGCGGTGGAGGGGACCCCTGTGCCGAACCAGCCCGACCACTGAGCAACACGGGGCTCAGCGTCTCGAGCAGCTGGTTCACTGACCTTGTGGATGTGGGGGACGTCTGCGGAGCGGCCGTCCGAATATGGAGATCGGATCTGCCGCGGAGGAATATTCGGATCTTAGCGGGAAACGTTTCGGATTTGGCGGATGAGTCCTCGGATCGGATTGCGGAGGACGTTACGTATCTCACGGAAGCGGCTGACTGTTCGGATCTTATCTCGATCCCTGGATATACCGAAGCGCGGTACGCGGCCGCGCCTTTCGGATCGGATCCCGGGCGAATGTACTCAGACTCGATGACCTCACGCTGCGCCTCTGTCCTGATGCTCGATGCAGGCACAGGGCGCTCGATTCGGTTCGGATCGTTGTTGGACACCGCACCCTGAGACCGCGGGGGATACTCAGACAATGTATGCGGCGGAGAAATAAAGACATCAGACGAGGCTGGATGCACTGGTAAATCTGAGTTTATTATTCACAGCTCAGGCATTTATCAACTTCACACAATTAGGAATACAATGGGAATCCCTGTCCGTGAAAAAGTGCGTTGAACGAATGGACGTATTTTTTCACGGAATACGCGATAGCGGTCATACGATGCGCAGTTTCATCCGTGATTTTGTACGGATCATTGTACTTTTTGCGTCTGGACGTTATGTAGGCCGGACATTAGCAGCGTCTGACGTCTCCTAATCACACACACACGCCTCTAGCGGACGCAGCGCACTCTGTACGTCAGTACTAGTGGTTTCACGTTCTCGAAAAAATGCGTTTGTTTGCCGCTTGCGTTGCGCGGCCGGACTTTTGTGCGACCGTACTTCGTATATTGGCCGTCATTGCCCGGCATCTGCTGCTAGTGCGGCCGTGATTAAGTGCGCCAGAACGCGCGTTCGCACTGCCTCAGTCTGACCCTAGCCTTAGGGATCGAGGGAGAGCGGTCCTCCACCACAGGCCCCTTGCAGGGATCAGCAGTCTTCAACCCCACAAGGTCCGCCACCCCTCGGAACTCCTGAGTCTCCGGGTCACCAACATCACAGGGGGTCAGGGTCACCCCCGGCAGCCGAGATCATGGGACCAGCTTCCCAGGTGGTTCACCTCCCCCGGCACTTCTCTCCAACGCAGCCGCGGGGGGCGAGCAGGCCGCCATGCTTCCCGAGCTCGAGTCGACCTCCGGCCTCTCCATCCCCGGTAACACCATCTCCCGGGTACCTCGCAATACTGCCATCATCTGGCGCCAGAAGCCCCTGGTGAGCGGGGCATCGGCATCCTCTCCTTCCAAAATTTTCAGGCAGGCGTCAAGGCCATAAGCCAAAGCACCCTCACCTCCCAGGTGGGGGGGGGGGCCCGGCTCCCCGCCGGTCCGACCTCCCCATCCGCCGAACAGTCCTCTGAATCAGCCAAGAGACGTGGACCCACCGTCTCCACAGCCCTCTGCATAGTTGTAGTCCGGGGTGGGATCGTACGGCCGGCAAGGCCGGAATCTGTCTGGAGCCTGGTTATAGGCCGCAAGATGGCCGCCGTCACCACGAGGCAGAAACCCTCAAAAAAGTCTCTGGTCCGGAGGGGGGGACCAAGCGGGCTCCAGAATGCACGGCACCGACGGCCAGCTACCCACGGATCAAACGGGAGATAATCACTGCAGAAATAGACAGCTATAGGTCCGTTTTCAGAGAGGACATGTGGAGCTCCACCGAAACATGTCCTCTCCCGCGAGCAGCCGGCCACGCCCCCCCGTTTGTGTTTATTTATTATGGTTAAGAGGGGGTATGGGCCGGGAAGGTCTCAGGCCTAAGCAGTCATGGCTGGAAACATCCCAGTTCACGGAGACAAACGTTTCCAAATGGTTTCAGTGCTGGGAATGCAGAGACCCCGTCTCCAAATACGCCGGATGTGCTGTCCATTAGACATACTTCAGGGTCACCTCCCAGCTGTCGCGCACAACCCTAATCCACACCAGCTTTAAAACCAAGAAGGTGACCGGCGGAAGGGGTCGAGAAAGGTCTACACAGCTAGATCGTACAGACATGACTAGTAACTATTGTGTCCAAGCGTTCTTTACTGAAATGCCATTAACCCATCGCGTTGTAAAATGATTGACTTGTGTTCTTATTTTGGTAATGTTTTAGTACAGTGGTTCCCAACCGCGGTCCTCAAGTACCCCAACAGGTCAGGTTTTCCAGAGAGCTCCAGAGAACTCAAGCACAAGGGACATGATTTGCTGCTCAGTGATTGCAGGATTCATTTCCCCAAGGTGATCCTTCAAATCTGGCCTGTTAGGGGTACTTGAGGACCGTGGTTGGGAACCACTGCAATATATGGTCAGGGAATCATGGGAGTTGTAGTTGAGAAAGATCTGGGGTTCAAAGTTTGACGGCTCTGGTCTAGACTTTAATGACACAGAAAGCACAATGAGATCATTAAAAGACCGACTCATAAAAGGGGATGGACACTGCCCTGTCAGACTGTCGCCCTGTCAGACTGTCCTCCTGTCACACCGTCAAGCATTCTTACACCATGTATGTGTTGGGGTTCTGATGTTCCCTCAATGTACCTGGGATTTGTTGGTGCCAGCTTCTCCCTGTTGAGGTAATAAGGATATACGATATGTGGAGTCTGGATACATGTATAAACACGGCTGACTCAATCACTGCTACAAAACTTTATTTTGGGATGATTTACTGCCACGATCAGAACCTCAGGAAGATGGAACGTGCGAAGTGGACAAATATCAATGGAAGCGAGAGGAGCCAGAAAGAATGAAGGAAGCGCAGACTGTAGCGGTCGTGGTGCTATGAGTGCTCAAGGTTTGTGACAACCCACAAGCCGAGAGATCAGATTCCAGGTGGACAGTCTGAGATCTTTGCCCAGGAGACAGAGAAGTGACGAATTCGCCATAAAATGCCTTCTGCTACTGAATCGACTTGACTGAGGTTGTCACAACGTTTCAAGCAAAGAACGGCAGAAGCTGCACAGATGGAGTTTATACAATGTCCCCTTCCTCCCTTACGAGGCTTCATACGAGGCTTTCCCCAGGGGCCCCAAACACGGCTGGTGACGTCTCATACAACAATCCCTGACATTCAGGCGGAGGACGCCAAGTGACGCTTCATGCGCAGGATGTGGACGTGAGGCAGGAGAGGACGGCAGCCTCGTCTGCCTCTTCGAGGGGGGAGACGTGCTTTTCGTTTGGATCGTTCTCGGGGCCAGATGTTTCTAGAAGTTTTCTACCATTAGACTTTATGGGAGGGTTGTGGAAAGTGTTCCCGGGTTTATCGCTTTCCCTCTGGATCCAGCGCGGAGCCGTCATCCCGCACAACCTCATCGATAAATTCAGATGGAAGATTTTATGATGTGAACACTTTTCAGAGAGACACGAGATTAAGGCTGGGCGTCCACTGGCCCCGTATTTGTGCGATGGTGCGATCATCAGATATCGTCCGTCGTCGTCCGTCCTATCCAACAACATGCAGGTGAATGGACCATCGTCCATTGCGTCTGACGTCAGTCTTCCAGCGACGGGTAAAGACGGCATCAGATGGGCGATCAGAACCAAATCACTGGTTTGCATGGCATGTATTTCAGCAGATCAGATGTGGAGAAACTGATCAGGGGAGATAGAAAAGCATCAAATAAACTATATGTATGTGAGATGTGTGGGACTAGCCCTGTTTGTGTAGGGGTGAGGGGTAGGGCAGGGAAGGCTCCTTGGTCGATTGTAAGCTCTTGGGTCCTCTCTGCTACTGTTCTGTGTGTACTTGTATGTATATTTGTATTCTGTTCCACAAAGGACTGCAGGGTTTAAAAAAGCAGAATGAACTTTATATGTAAAACCAGTTCATTCTGGTTTCGGCAGTCTCTGTGCTCCACCTCTGAAATCTATCTGATCGTCCGTAGTTGTTCAGACGGATCGCTTGCAGTGGAAGACCCTCGTCGGACATCCGACGTCGTCCATAGTCTGACGAACGCATCAGTCGTCCAACTACGGTGCCAGTGGACGCTCAGCCTAAGGACATGTATTGTGTGTTACCGGTGACATCAGAGAGGATTATAAACCTGCGCTTTAGGGAGCATTAAGAAAACAATGCGTATACAATCACGGGCCCAGCAGGAATCATGGGAACGGGGTTCTCACATGATTTTTGCTGCAGGAACGGGGTTCCCACACTGCTTTAGTGTGAGGTGTTAGAGGATATTAAAAGCAACGAATAAAGCTGCAGAACACTCGGCTCTACGTGCATGAGCTGTGAGAGGCAGCAGCGGTCCTGCGCGGAGGGAGGGACTTATTTATTCTGCATTAAATGGAAAGACACAGCAGTTTATTTCTCCGGGGGAATATCGAGAGGTCGCTGCTCAGTTTGTGGATCCCATTGCCCAACACACAATGTATAATAACTGGACTTCGCGTCGAGTCAGTCGCCAGAGCTGGTCATAGAAAGTGGCCGCCATTATGTGTGGGAGTCACTGCCAGCATTTAGGGGCCGTCTGCGAAAGGCTCACATCTTGTTTTATGCTTGAAAATGTAATGGTTTTCTTTTAGATGTATTTTACAAAAGTCAAATATTTTTTTCTTATATATATTATTATTTACATTGAGCCTCGGTGAGACGTTTGCTGTAATACTACCAAAATTAACCCTTTCACTACCAAAAGCCTGTAAACTATATTTTGCATTTTATTACAATGAAAGTATCCAAAAATAAAACCACATTTGCTGACATTCTGAATGTATGATTACTGGGGAGAATTGAAATCCGTGAGGTTTCACTCCTGTCCTCCCGTATTACTGTAAGAAAGCCGCAAGGAGCAGCCCAAACTCTCACTGTAACAAACATTATTGCATGATTCCAGCAGCCAGGGATCTGTCAGAATACAGGGAGAGCTGTGGGGTCAGTGGCTGCTGTACAGGGATAAGATTCAGGGGGTTATAATGAGTGTAAATCCCTGTTACAGTACAGATACAAGGTGTCGCTGTAGTTGCCACACACAGGCATTATGCAGCTCATACAGATACAGTGGCAAGAAAAAGTATGTGAACCCTTTGGGATTACGTGGAGTTTTGCATGAATTGGTCATAAAATGTCTCTGATCTTCATCTAAGTCACAACAATTTGAAAAACACAGTCTGCTTAAAATAATACAACACAAACATTATATGTTTTCATGTGTTTATTGAACATAACATGTAAACATCCACAGTGCAGGGTGGAAAAAGTATGTGAACCTTTGGACTTAATAACTGGTTGACCCTCCTTTGGCAGCAATAACCTCAACCAAACGTTTCCTGTAGTTGCAGATCAGACCTGCACAACGATCTGGAGTAATTTTGGACCACTCCTCTTCACAAAACTGTTTCAGTGTAGCAATATTCTTGGGATGTCTGGTGTGAATCGCTCTCTTAAGGTCATGCCACAGCATTTCAATCGGGTTGGGGTCAGGACTCTGACTGGGCCACTCCAGAAGGCGTTTTTTGTTTTGTTGAAGCCATTCTTTTGTTGAATTACTTGTATGCTTTGGGTCATTGTCCTGTTGCGTCACCCATCCTCTGCGGAGCTTCAGTTGGCGGACAGATGGTCTTACGTTTTCCTGCAAAATGTCTTGATAAACTCTGGAATTCATTTTTCCATCAATGACAACAATCCGTCCAGGCCCTGAGGCAGCAAAGCAGCCCCAAACCATGATGCTCCCTCCGCCATGTTTTACAGTGGGGATGAGGTTTTGATGTTGGTGTGCTGTGCCTTTTTTTCTCCACACATAGTGTTGTGTGTGTAGCGCTCACTCCCGGAGGAGCCGCTGAAAATGAACCACGGGTCAGTCTCCCCGCACTAGGGAATAAATATACTCCAACACAGTTGTGGGTTTTTATCATTTAAATAGTTTACTAAAATAATAGGCAGATGTTAAGATACGGTATTCACAGATATTATTACAGTACTTTCGTATTACGGTAAAACGCGTAGCGGAAAAGAACCGAAACACGAGGCGTCGTATTTCGGAAAATAAAATATTCGTAACCGAACATAAAAGAAAATGCAGTTGCACGAATATTCGAAAAAGGGACACGTAGCGGAACCCCAGAATATACAATCACTTCGTATCACGGTAAACGCGCAGCGGAAAAGAGAAAAATATATTCGGAACGTATCTTTACCCCTGTTCCGATTCGTAACAAAAAATGAGTCCTGCACAGGTTAAGTCCCGGAATATAAAAGGTGTGTATGTGTGTGTATGGTACCCGGGTACTGTTCAACTGGCCAGTGAATTTACTTAAAGAATGTCTTCGACTAGTCAAGTTGGGGCCCTGTGGACTTTAAAGAGAAAACAGCAGCGTATTCTTTGTATTACAAACGGCCTTGGAGGCCTCTCACACATCCACCGGTTGCTTTAGGCTCCGCTGACCCAGGACGTCTCTCCGCTCGATCTTGACTGGGGATACTAGCGGCCGGATCCGTTGTCTGACTTCCCGTAGCTTGTCCACGACTTTGGCCCAGCTCACCGCCTGCTCCCAGTACCCGATCAACTTGAGGTGACTCCTTACTCGAGGTCTTCGGTTGGTTCAATCTGCAGCAACTCTGGAACCTTGGAGGGCTCCTTCTCCTTAGGCGGAATCACCCGGTAAAAGACTTGACAGGCTCACTTGCTCTCAGGCCCAGGCCTTCTTACGATCTATCGCACTGCGTCTGCTCTCTCTCGTTCCCTGGCGCGCTCTGGCGCGTTCTCCACGAGGCGGAGGATGTAAGGGTCCAGTCACCACCCACTTCCTGTCTCCTTGCAAAGCATGCCGGGAATTGTAGTCCCAATGTCCAGTGTCTCTGATCGCGATAGTCTCCATCTTGTGGCCAAAAATAGGTACTGCCACAGCAAGATTTTAACACAGCGCTACACTCTCCCCCTCCTAGAACTCTTGGGTCTCTCCAAGGAGGTACAACAGTTACATTACATTTCCACAATATTTGAATACAGTTTACATAACATGCACAGGTTCAGCAGCATACATGCAGTGGGTTAGAAATACTTCAAGTTGACTCATATTTTGGGCTACCTCAGCTAGCATAGCAGACACTTCGGGCAACCTCCGCACTGTGGTGATGGCCTCTTCAGTGCTATGTCCTGGCGAGTCGTGGGTGAGTCGTTGGGGCGGTCGAACAGAGCGTTTTGGTTCTGGCTCAATCAGTTCCTCTTCAGGTGGAAGTACTATAGGCGTTGGCTCAATCCTTCTCTCTACCACTGGAGCAGACGTTTCTTCAGAGTATGATCCCTCCAGCGAAGGCATAGAACTATAATCACCTGAGTAAGCTTCCGGAGCTACCGGGATCCCCACAGCCTCAGGGACTTCCAACTGAAATTCAAGAGGCTCAGGGATTTCAACAGTCTCAGGGACTTCTAGCAGAAATTCAGGAGCTTCAGGCCTCAAGTTACTCTCCCACCGTTCAGGGACAACGACAACCTCTTCAGGCTCCGGCGAGCGCATCCAATCTAGACAATAACTCTCTTCTTCACTGTCTCTTTCGCTCTCTTCGGCAACCCGGGTCTGTTGAGACCGAGTAACAGGAGGCAAACATGGAACAGGCGGATTTGGCCGAGGCAATTCGTCCCCAACTGGCATCCTCACAGCCTCTCTCAAAGGCAACAAATGATTCCGGTGCCAGTTCTTGAGAGGCCCAGCCTTTCCATCCGGGCGAATCTGATACACTGGTAGACCCGGCAGTTGTTTGCAGACAATGTAAACCTGGGAACTCCACCTATCCGCCAACTTGTGTCTCGCAGCAGCACCCAAGTTCTTCAATAGAACCCTATCACCGGGTTGTAGATCTTGTATTCAGACTTTCAAGTCATAGTTCCTTTTGTTTCTTTGCTCCCTGTTTCCTGAGGTCAACCGGGCCTGTTCAAATGCAGAAGCCAAATTCTTTCGAAGTCTAGCCACGTAGTTTCTATGGGAAGCTACTGATGTCTGGTCTAGAGATAACCCAAAGGCCAAATCAACCGGCAGTCGAGCCTCTCTTCCGAACATAAGACGGTACGGTGAGTATCCAGTGGCATCACTCTCCGTACTGTTATATGCATGCACCAGAGTAGCTATGTGCCGACTCCAACTCTGCTTCTCCACATTCGACAAGGTCCCCAGTATGTTTAGTAGTGTGAGATTAAACCTTTCAGGCTGAGCATCACCTTGAGGGTGATATGGCGTAGTTCGGGTCTTTTGGATTCCCAACAACTCTAACAATTGCCCCACCAGTCTGCTTTCAAAGTCTCTACCCTGATCAGAGTGTATCCTCCTTGGCAGTCCGTAATGAACAAAGAACTTTTCCATCAACACCTTGGCCACTGTCGGAGCGCGTTGATCTTTTGTGGAAAATGCTAGGGCGTAACGAGTGAAATGATCAGTCACTATTAGAATGTTTCCTTGCCCACTAGCATCCGGCTCTAAGCACAAGAAGTCAATGCACACCAAATCCATGGGTCCCTGGCTCTGCAGATGGCTCATTGGAGCAGTTCGGGTCGGTAGAGTCTTTCTCTGAATACACCTCAGACAGGAATGACAATAACTTTCTACTTCAGCCCTCATACAAGGCCAATAGAACCTGTCTCGCACCAGCTTAAAAGTTCTCTCTGCACCCAAATGTCCATGCTCATCATGTAGTGATCGCAGCACACTCTCCCTATGTTTAGTAGGGAGGAATAACTGTTGAATCTCTTCAGAGTTGGTTGAGGGGCCCCTTCGGTAGACCACCCCATCCAACATCTTTAACCGCTCCCACTCTTTGTAGACCAATCTGGCTCCACTCGGGGAGTTGGTTAACAAAATCTCTCGCTGGTTTGCAGACAGGGCCTTTATAGTCAAGGCAATTAAAGGGTCTCTGGCCTGATCCGCTTTCAGGTCCTGTCTCGAAAAGGTAGGTAAACTTTCATCCCTTAACTGCGTAGGGTTACAGTAGAACTCAGGAACAGCCGCAGCCATAACTCCTATGGCCTCTGCTTCAATCCCTCCTTTGACCCGGCGCTCTGTTCCTTGACACAAAGCTTGCACCCCGTCTGGAGTCAACTGAGTCCATTCTGTAGTGTAGGGTCTTCTCGATAACGCATCAGCATCTCGATTATTCACCCCAGGGCGATTCTTCAGGCTGAACCGAAACCCTGACAGAGCGGCCAACCACCGATGTCCCGTTGCGTCCAGTTTTGCGGTAGTAAGGATGTAGGTAAGAGGATTGTTATCCGTCTTGATCACGAACTCAGCTCCATACAGATAGTCTTTCAACTTGTCCACCACTGCCCACTTCAAGGCTAGGAACTCCAGCATGTGAGTAGGATAGTTCTTCTCTGAAGGCGTAAGGCTCCGGCTCACGTACGCCACAGGCCTCAGCAATCCACCATACTCCTGATATAGGACTCCTCCCAGACCTTCTCGGCTGGCATCCACATGTAGTTCATACGGCTTGTGAGGGTCCGCATAGGCCAAAACAGGAGCTCGGGTTAGACTCTCTTTCAGCTTTACGAAAGCTCCTTCACATTGACTAGTCCATTCACCTTGTATAGACTCTCGAGCTTTCCTTGGCCCCGGAGCTGACGGGTTTTTGTCAGAGACCTTACAGCCTTCTTCTGTGGTTTCCTTCTGCAGGAGTTTATTCAGTGGTTGAGCTATTATCGCGAATCCTCCCACAAATCTTCGATAGTATGAACAGAATCCCAAGAAAGATCTAAGCTCAGTGACGTTTCGGGGTCTAGGCCAAGAAGCTACGGCCTCCAACTTCCGAGGGTCTGTTGAAACACCTTCTGCTGAGACCCCATGTCCCAAATACGTAACAGACGGTAGACAGAATTGGCATTTCTCTAGAGACAGTTTCAGCCCCTCTTCATGGAGCCTCTTCAAGACCTTCTCCAAACGTTGCTCATGTTCTTCCAGAGTCTTCCCAAACACAATTATGTCATCCAGGTACACTAATACTTCGATTAAATTCATATCCCCGACTGTTTTCTCCATCAACCGTTGGAACGTAGCTGGAGCCCCCGTAAGGCCTTGAGGCATTCTGTTGAATTCAAAGAACCCTAGTGGACAGATGAACGCAGTTTTCTCCTTGTCTTCAGGATGCATGGGTATCTGGTGATATCCGCTTCGCAGGTCTAGTGCACTAAACCACTTTGCTCCAGACAAACACTGTAGGGCATCCTCTATCCGAGGAGTGGCATATTGGTCGGGGATGGTTCTCCGGTTCAATGTGCGGTAGTCTATACATAGGCGGACAGAACCATTTTCTTCCGGACCAATACTATGGGAGATGCATATGGACTCCTGGACTCTTGAATCACCTTGGTTCTTTGCAATTCATTCAGTTGTTCTCGCAGATCATCCAAGTCTCCCAGCGGAACTCGCCTTGATCTTTCACGAAACGGCTTGTCTTCTTGTAACCGAATACGGTGCTCAGTACTCTTAGCTAGGCCCACATCGAACTCATCTTTCGAGAACAATTCCTTCCACTTTAGGACTTGAGACTGAAGACGTTTCTTCCACTCAGGTGAAATGGGAGCGTCTTTGGGGTAGAATCTTTCATCTGGAATCTCTTTATCCACTCCCCCTCCTAAATCGGTGGAGAGGGGTGTAGCAGACTCTACTTGCCCGATAGGCATTCGTGCTTTAAGGACTACTGGAGAATCCGTCACATTGCACACACTGACCGAGACTCTTCCTCGTGTTCTCTTCAGGGCTTTGGTGGAGATTATTTCAGGAATTACTTCGACTCCGGTTTCACTCCCATGATTGACATTGGTTCCCAGCACCACATAGGGACCTGGTTGCGATCCGTTCAACTTGACTGAAACCCGGAAGCTCGCTACTTCTCCTGCTTGCAGAACCTTCTCTGTCCCACCCAGTCTCCACAGTCTTCCCACCTCAGCAGGTGCCTTTCGTTCTTCGACCATCCTCTGATAGACCGGACGTAACATTGGATGTACTCCTTGAGTCGAACCGTCTTCCAATACAATAGGTGTCAGGAGACGCCGCACTAGGTCAGTATTCGTCCCCACTATGAGGGAGCTTCTGTTCGCACCCGAGGGTCGAGGACACACAATAGCCAATGCATCACAACCTCCAGACTGTCCGATGACTTCAGATCCGATCTCCAACTTCACTTGCAGGTACCCGTCATAAGGGAGTTTCTCAGTGCCGATACCCCATATTTCCAAATCCTTCAATTCTTGCAGAGGAATGTGCTTTAAGTGTTTCTCATAGAAGTCTCTGTAGATCAATGTCACTTGAGCCCCTGAATATAACAGGGCTTTGGTGTAGACTCCTTCCACTTGGATTGGCACAATAGGAGAAGGACCTATCAGTTGGTCAGGAAACTTGGTGGCGGTATCCGGACGCTTAGACCCAGTTTGCTGTACCCTGGCCCTTTTCTTGGCCCGTGTAGGTTTTGGGTGTGCATTGCTTCCCCATGACGTAGACCCGGATGCTAAGGGAGTGACTCTTTCAGTCCTGACAGGCTCAGCAGTTGGCTCAGCTTTGGGCCTTCCCGCCCTCTTAGTCTTGACTTGGTTTCTGGAGCGGGGTTCAACCTTCGGGCACTTAGATTGCTCCTTCACTTGTGCCCTCTGGCGTTTCCCGCCGGTGAGGTAGATAACAGTCCTTCTAGGGCTTTCAACAGTCCCTCGACTCTATCCTTCTCAGACTTTTGGCCTTTGCACTGTGCGCGGAAATGGCCCATTTCTCCACAACCAAAACATCTCTTCTTAGAGAGCGGAGACGTAGTTGCTTGTTGGGATTTTGTTAAAGGACTTGGACCAGACGCCACAGCGGCTCCCGTCGTCTGCATGTCTGTGAGGAATTTCTGCATTTCTGCCTGCATTTCGGTCACCTTCATCAACACTCGGCACAATTCCGCGTGCGCTTGTTGCAAATCAGCTTGAGCTTCCTGTACTTTCTTGACGGTCTTGGACAATTCACCACGTTCAGAGGGGTTCGATTCTTTGGCAGCCCTCTCTGTAGATTTAAAAACGACTAGGTGCTCTTGTTCGTCCTCGTCCGATCCATAAGTATCTAGGGAGTCGCTTTCAGGCTGCAGACCGTCGCTATGTCTCACAGGTTGTGCATAAGCCCTTTCCCCCCGCCTGAAGGATTTTTCTTCCAGTAAAGCTTCTTCTTCTCGTACAACTCGGATCAGTTCCAGGTACTTCAATTCTTGGTTACCTGCTCTGCTTCTCAGCTGCATCATTACTGGATCTAGAGGTTGAGAGCCCCTCAAGATCCGAATAAAACAGATCCTATCTACTTCGACCGGTTCGGCCCCTTTCTTAAGGAGTATCTGGTGTAGAATCTTATCTAGGCGCCTCATGTACTCGGTCATCCTTTCACCTCTTCTCTGATAGGTGTGTTCGTACTGGTATACCAGTTCGGCCGCCTTTTCGGTTCGCCCAAAAACTTCTTCAAGAACGTTTAAGTAATCTAAAGCAGTACAATCTTTTCTGCTCAGTTTCAGGTTTCTCACCGCTTCTGACGCAGGTCCCTTTAAACTCTCGGTGATCCTTTGCTTTTTCTGGGCCTCAGGGACGTCCCACTCATCCAGAGCCTGCATCGCCTGTTCCACCCATTCTTCAAAGGTTTCTTCTCCCGCCGGAGTTGGTACGTTTCCTGTAAAATTTCTTAACTGTCGATAACCGAAATTAGTGTGAGGAGGGCTTGTTTTCTGACATTTAGCCAGTAGATCTCCAATAGCCACGATAAATTCCGGCCCGATCATGGCCAACGGACTAGGCGCGGGAACACTTGCGGATTCGCCACGTGGCGCACTTGGCTGAATTAGTTGGACTTCCACCTCATCGGCCAGTTTCACGCTCGCGCCCTGAAAACATGGTGGAACACCCTTTCTCCACTCGAGAAGAACATACGTGTGAGAAGTATCTGGGTTTTTCTTAATGTCCAGTATTAACCCCCGATGATCTGGTGCTAGCGTGGCCACGGCCTGGCGGATCTGCTCTTCGGCCCAAGTGTCTGCGGGAATATCCATGACTATACAACATTCTAACTGACTACTGTGCTCCTCACACCATTCGGCAACAGTGTCTGGATCCATATTTAACCCTTTAGATGCGGTTTTTCCAGAGACTGAATCCCGGAAACGAGCCCCCACGTGTAGCGCTCACTCCCGGAGGAGCCGCTGAAAATGAACCACGGGTCAGTCTCCCCGCACTAGGGAATAAATATACTCCAACACAGTTGTGGGTTTTTATCATTTAAATAGTTTACTAAAATAATAGGCAGATGTTAAGATACGGTCATCACAGATATTATTACAGTACTTTCGTATTACGGTAAAACGCGTAGCGGAAAAGAACCGAAACACGAGGCGTCGTATTTCGGAAAATAAAATATTCGTAACCGAACATAAAAGAAAATGCAGTTGCACGAATATTCGAAAAAGGGACACGTAGTGGAACCCCAGAATATACAATCACTTCGTATCACGGTAAATGCGCAGCGGAAAAGAGAAAAATATATTCGGAACATATCTTTACCCCTGTTCCGATTCGTAACAAAAAAGGAGTCCTGCACAGGTTAAGTCCCGGAATATAAAAGGTGTGTATGTGTGTGTATGGTACCTGGGTACTGTTCAACTGGCCAGTGAATTTACTTAAAGAATGTCTTCGACTAGTCAAGTTGGGGCCCTGTGGACTTTAAAGAGAAAACAGCAGCGTATTCTTTGTATTACAAACGGCCTTGGAGGCCTCTCACCCATCCACCGTTGCTTTAGGCTCCGCTGACCCAGGACGTCTTCCGCTCGATCTTGACTGGGGATACTAGCGCCGGATCCGTTGTCTGACTTCCTGTAGCTTGTCCACGACTTTGGCCCAGCTCACCGCCTGCTCCCAGTACCCGATCAACTTGAGGTGACTCCTTAGGCTAGGGTCAGACGAACGCATTTTTCACGTCGTCCGTGAAAAAGTTCGGTCGAACGAACGTACGTATTTTTCCCCGGAATACGCGATAGCGGTCATACGATGCGCCTTTTCGTCCGTGATTTTGTACGGATCATCAATAAAACACTTTTTGAGTCTGGACGTTATGTTGGCCGGACATTAGCAGCGTCTGACGTCTCCTAATCACACACACACGCCGCTATGCGGCCCAGCGCACTCTGTACTCGTCAGTAGTAGCGGTTTGACGTTCTCGAAAAAATGCGTTCGTTGGCACTCGTTGCGTTGCGCGGACGAACTTTCGTGCGGCCGTTCGTCGTATGTTCCCGGCATTGGACGTCATTTGCTGCTAGTACGGCCGTGATTTCGTGCGGCTAAACGCACGTTAAACTGCGCTAGTCTGACCCTAGCCTTACTCGAGGTCTTTGGTTGGTTCAATCTGCAGCAACTCTGGAACCTTGGAGGGCTCCTTCTCCTTAGGCGGAATCACCTGGTAAAAGACTTGACAGGCTCACTTGCTCTCAGGCCCAGGCCTTCTTACGATCTATCGCACTGCGTCTGCTCTCTCTCGTTCCATGGCGCGCTCTGGCGCGTTCTCCACGAGGCGGAGGATGTAAGGGTCCAGTCCCCACCCACTTCCTGTCTCCTTGCAAAGCATGCCGGGAATTGTAGTCCCAATGTCCAGTGTCTCTGATCGCGATAGTCTCCATCTTGTGGCCAAAAATAGGTACTGCCACAGCAAGATTTTAACACAGCGCTACATGTGTTTTTTCCAAACAACTCAATTTTGGTTTCCTCGGTCCACAGAATATTTTGCCAGTAGTGCTGTGGAACATCCAGGTGCTCTTTTGCAAACTTCAAACGTGCTGCAATATTCTTTTTGGACAGCAATGGCTTCCTCCGTGGTGTCCTCCCATGTACTCCATTCTTGTTTAATGGTTTCCTTATTGTAGATGTGTCAACAAAAATGTTAGCATGTGCCAGAGATTTCTGTAAGTCTTTAGCTGACACTCTAGGATTCTTCTTTACCTCATTAAGCATTCTGCGCTGTGCTCTTGCAGTCATCTTTACAGGACGACCACGCCTAGGGAGAGTAGCAACAGTGCTGAACTTTCTCCATTTGTAGACAGTCTGTCTTACTGTGGACACATGAACATCAAGGCTTTTGGAGATACTTTTGTAACCCTTTCCAGCTTCAAGCAAGTCAACAATTCTTGATCGTAGGCCTTCTGAGAGCTCTTTTCTGCGAGGCATGGTTCACATCAGGCAGTGCTTCTTGAAACCGGTAAATCCAAAACTGGTGTGTGTTTTTAAAGGGCAGGACAGCTTTCAGCAGCACATCCAATAATATCACACTGATTGGACTCAAGGTTGGCTCACTCCTGGCTCCAATTAGCTCTTGGAGAAGTCATTAGGCTAGGGGTTCGCTTACTTTTTCCACCTTGCACTGTGAATGTTTACATGTTATGTTCAATAAACACATGAAAACATATGTTTGTGTTGTATTATTTTAAGCAGACGGTGTTTTTCAAATTGTTGGGACTTAGATGAAGATCAGAGCACATTTTATGACCAATTCATGCAAAACTCCACGTAATCCCAAGGGTTCACATACTTTTTCTTGCCACTGTACAAGGTGTTGCTGTAATTGCCATACACAGGCATTATGCAGCACATACAGATACAAGGTGTCGCTGTAATTGCCACACACAGGCATTATGCGGCACATACAGATACAAGGTGTTGCTGTAATTGCCATACACAGGCATTATGCGGCACATACAGATACAAGGTGTTGCTGTAATTGCCACACACAGGCATTATGCGGCACATACAGATACAAGGTGTCGCTGTAATTGCCATACACAGGCATTATGCGGCACATACAGATACAAGGTGTTGCTGTAATTGTCATACACATTCATTATGCGGCACATACAGATACAAGGTGTTGCTGTAATTGCCACACACAGGCATTATGCAGCACATACAGATACAAGGTGTCGCTGTAATTGCCACACACAGGCATTATGCGGCACATACAGATACAAGGTGTTGCTGTAATTGCCATACACAGGCATTATGCGGCACATACAGATACAAGGTGTTGCTGTAATTGCCATACACAGGCATTATGCAGCACATACAGATACAAGGTGTCGCTGTAATTGCCATACACAGGCATTATGCGGCACATACAGATACAAGGTGTTGCTGTAATTGCCATACACAGGTATTATGCAGCACAGATACAAGGTGTTGCTGTAATTGCCACACACAGGCATTATGCGGCACATACAGATATTGCATTGCTAATAATCTCATTCTGATCACTACAAACCCCCATAAGCAGGAGATCTCACCATCTTATTATCTGTCTGCAGCACATTTACTGCATCTGCCTGTATGCTGATAATGCAGACCCCATGTAACATTGTGTCAGATAAGGGACACCATCTAGAGCTTACAGCCTTTCAGCCCATTGAGATTTCTGTAAATGATAAATTTATATTTTAGTAATCTCTGAATAACAATCTTTGCGCAAAGTTGACATTTTATGTGACGTTTAATCATTATTTATGCATCCTGTGTTTCAAACATGACCCCCCCCCACCTACAAAAACGGTTTGTGAAAAAAAAATAAGACTGGTATGAACGGCCGAATTACCAGCATTAACTCCAATGAAGAATGGGTTACATGAACTAATCCCATCACTCCTGGGCAGCACAATAACACTAGCGTAAAACCACAAAGTATACAACAAGCAGAAGAAGCATCGCCTACGTGCAGAATCCTATAAACCTACAAAGAGGTTTTTTTAGTCTACTACCAGTACAAAACCCATTGGAGTCCAGTCACATGACTTGCAGACTGGTATTATCTGTAACTGGTGTCCAAGCTGGGGCCGCCCGCGCGCGCACCAGTCCTGTTCTCTTGGCCCTTCATCAGTCTGTACAGCTGGCTGTTCATTCGTCAGCATTTTAAAAGGGAGCGAGGGTAAATAAATGGGACTTTTTGTGTGTAGGATGTGTGACCCGGGGAGCAGAGCATCACAGCACGGTTACAAGTGCTACTTTAATGGGGATACATTGTTTCACATTGCATTCCAGTGACCAAGCCTTAGCCTTTTGGGATGTGTGGTTGTCATGGTAATTCCCTCTTTGCGGAATTACATTTTATAAGCCAGTCCTAAGTACACAAGCACACAATGCACTGGTTCTATACATATTGTTTTCTCAGCAGGTGCGGCACTGCCGAACGCTCGTATTATGCACTTTCCTTGATTTCTGGCCTTTCATGTATCAAAGGTCATAATGACCAAACCTTTAAATACATAATAAGTCCTGATTTACCGTCTGGGAAGAGACCGGCTTATTAATAACGACGAAACCGAGCCCGGCCCGAGAAATGGAATTACCTTAAAATTATGCAAAGTGTATAGGTGTATGCGCACGGATGGGTCAGAATGCGAGCGCGCAGGTAGACGCGTCAGAGTGCGAGCGCATAAGTGCACGCGTGCAGATGCGTCAATGTGAGGGAGTGTAGAGGTGTATGTGTGTGGATGCTATCTCTGTGCACCGTCTGACACCCTAAAACAAAGCCAGACACAGCTGGCAGAAGCGGCAAATATAAAGAAAGTGTCTGCGTACAGAACCATTGAACGCAGAGAGGAAGCCCTGGAGACGGGCGCAAAGTTGGCAGAGAACCGTAAATAAAACCAGGGACAGCGTGCAAATCAATCCATATAAAACCACATGAATAAAAACTTTCCAGAAGGCGACACGGAACTATCTGAGCGAGAGCGTCCGCATCCATCTCACCCAAACCGAAAACCAAAGAACCAAATGTGGCCGAGAGATAAAGCACACCAAATCCGGACAAAGGGCAGCCTGGCACCGAGAGGGCAAGGACTAATGCCACGGCGATAACATACAGAATGCAGTGAAAATGGTGACCTCTTCTGGGGAGGGTTTAACCTCAAGATCCCTGCCGTTATATACCGCATCCAAAACCAGCATTGCCTGCACCGGTGCTCCTCACACCAAAAGGACTCGCAATGTACATTATTACATATTCTTAAACTTGTGCAGCTTCATGTGTCCAGAAATAAAAGCCAACAGACCCGGGCGTCTGCCTGAGAGGGGCCTGGCACTCGCCCGATGGGAAATATACCATCAGCCAAAGAGGGAGGAGATGACTGCTTAGGTCTGTGACCTCCCGGTTCAGCCATACCCTTTCCCCCAAATAACCACACACACGCTTCTGTATTGTAAAGGGGCGTGGCCACAGCTTTAATTGAAAACCAACATGTAGAATCCATTTTATTCATCCATACAGTTGTGTTCAAAATGATTCAACCCCCACTGAAATGGAGTGTTTTGGCCAGTTTGACATTGATTTTGATCATTCAGTCATCTTGCTTACAATTAAATCAAAGAGGCACGTGTAGGTCAGACAAATATAACATAACATTTATAATGAAATAACCACAAATGTCTTTTCTGTGCTCACATCATTATCAGTTTTATTCAACCCCCAAGTGACATTCAATCTTAGTACTTAGTACAACATCCTTTTACAGTTATAACAGCTTTTAAACGTGAAGCATAGCTTGACACAAGTGTCTTGCAGCCATCTACGGGTATCTTCGCCCATTCGTCATGGGCAAAAGCCTCCAGTTCAGTCACATTCTTAGGCTTGCGCACTGCAACTGCTTTCTTTAAGTCCCACCAGAGGTTCTCAATCGGATTTAAGTCAGGTGACTGCGATGGCCACTCCAAAATGTTCCAGCCTTTAATCTGCAACCATGCTCTAGTGGACTTGGAGGTATGCTTGGGATCATTGTCCTGTTGAAAGGTCCAACGTCTCCCAAGCCTCAGGTTTGTGACGGACTGCATCACATTGTCATCCAATATCTCCTGGTACTGAAGAGAATTCATGGTACCTTGCACAAGCTGAAGCTTCCCTGTACCTGCAGAAGCAAAACAGCCCCAAAGCATGATTGACCCCCCCGCCATGCTTCACAGTAGGCAAGGTGTTCTTTTCTTCATAGGCCTTGTTCTTCCTCCTCCAAACATAGCGTTGATCCATGGGCCCAAACAGTTCTAATTTAGTTTCATCAGTCCACAGAACACTATCCCAAAACTTCTGTGGTTTGTCCACATGACTTTTGGCATACTGCAGTCGACTCTTCTTATTCTTTGGAGACAGCAAGGGGGTGCGCCTGGGAGTTCTGGCATGGAGGCCTTCATTACGCAGTGTGCGCCGTATTGTCTGAGCTGAAACTTCAGTACCCACATCTGACAAATCTTTTCTCAGTTCCTCAGCAGTCACACGGGGACTTTTCTCCACTCTACGCTTCAGGTAGCGCACAGCAGTCGAAGTCAGCATCTTCTTTCTGCCACGACCAGGTAGCGTTTCAACAGTGCCCTTTGCCTTGAATTTGCGAATGATGCTTCCTATGGTCTCTCTTGGTATGTTTAACATCTTTGCAATCTTCTTATAGCCATTGCCCTTCCTGTGAAGAGTAATCACCTCTTCTCTTGTCTTCCTGGACCATTCTCTTGACTTCACCATGTTTGTAACCACACCAGTAAATGTCTAGAAGGAGCTGAGTATCACAGTCATTTTAAAGCTGCCTAATTGGTGCTTATTATGCTTTATTGCTGCTCCGTGACATCCACAGGTGTTTTCAATACCTGATTGAAAACACTTGAATGAACCTCTGTTCTTCAGAGTGGTAGTCTTTAAGGGGTTGAATAATTGTGTCAATGAAGAATTCACAAAAGAAACATTTACTACTGTATTACAAAACCAATTGATGTCATTTTAGTTGCATATGGTTCTTTAAAAAGTCCTTGTAGGATTTCATTCTGAATACAATTACAAATGTCACTAAATTCCCTAAAACCCTTTACAGCATTGGGGGTTGAATCATTTTGAACACAACTGTATATTTCTGACCCTCTCGCGCATGTCCTGCAGGAGGCAGTTACACCAATTATTTTCCATGAGCTCATCGCCCCACCTGACCTGATTCAAGTGAGGGTCGTCTCCCCAATGCCCACCCGAAGGCGGCGTATTCCTTATCTGTTCCGTTGCTGGCAAGGCATCACGCCAGTGGCGGAAGTACCAGGGTCGCAGCGGTCGCGGTTGCGACCGGGCCCTGGCATTCCACCACTGGAGGGGGGCCCAGCGCCGCCGCCAGATTCCGGCAAAAAGCGCTGGAATCTGGGAGCAGCGCCGCTGGCTGTTCCCCTCCCTGCGAGCGGCCCGCTGGCTTGCAGCTTGGCCGCTCGCGTGGGATGGGAACTAGCTGACCAGCGCACGAGATCTCGCGAGAACTCGGCTGCGCTGGTCAGGTGGTTTCCGGTGAGCGGCCAGGCTGCATGCTTTCAGCGGCCGCTCACCTCAGAGGAACAACGGTGGCAGCAGAGGAGGTGAGTATATCCATGAGCTGGGGCAGAGCTGGGGCAGTATATCCATGAGCTGGGGCAGAGCTGGGGCAGTATATCCATGAGCTGGGGCAGAGCTGGGGCAGTATATCCATGAGCTGGGGCAGAGCTGGGGCAGTATATCCATGAGCTGGGGCAGAGCTGGGGCAGTATATCCATGAGCTGGGGCAGAGCTGGGGCAGTATATCCATGAGCTGGGGCAGAGCTGGGGCAGTATATCCATGAGCTGGGGCAGAGCTGGGGCAGTATATCCATGAGCTGGGGCAGTATATCCATGTGCTGGGGCAGTATATCCATGTGCTGGGGCAGTATATCCATGTGCTGGGGCAGTATATCCATGTGCTGGGGCAGTATATCCATGTGCTGGGGCAGTATATTCATGTGCTGGGGCAGTATATTCATGTGCTGGGGCAGTATCCATGTGCTGGGGCAGTATCCATGTGTTGGGGCAGTATATCCATGAGCTGGGGGCAAAAATATCCATGTGTGAGCTGGGGCAATATATCCATGTGTGGTCTGGGGGCAATATATATGTCCATGTGAGCTGGGGGCAATATATATATGTCCATGTGAGCTGGGGGCAATACTATCTTTTTTATATTGCAGGAAAAAAAAAAGGTAAAAATATGGATCTTTTTTGGGGGGGTTGGGGGGGCCCTTCATGGATTCTTGCACCGGGGCCCTCAGGTTTCTAGTTACGCCACTGCCAGAGGCTGCTGCACCCCCCACCGGCAGTCTCTGCGCTCCCACCGCAGCCAGCGCCCTCTCAACGCCGCTCATAAATCTGGCCAATAGGATATCCAGCCCAATATCCGACAAATGCACCCCGTCATGACGCATGAGGTTCCCATTCTCTCCTTCCAACTCCGTGTGCCGCACCGCAATCCCTCCCAGCCGCTCCACGAAGCGCGAAACCGTCCAGTTGACCCGCTCCAGCGCCCTCGGTGCCGCCCACGTGTCCCAGCACGGCCGCGGGATGACCAAACCAAAGAAACCCCGTCGAACAACCCAAAGCAAAGCGCCAAGTCCTGCTTAATATCCTGAATTAAATCTACTGACTGAGCAATCCCAAAATCGTTACCCCCCGCATGGATCAACAAGACAATATTCCGTGGAACCCTCCGCGACAACAAGGTCAACTCCCGGAAAACCTGTGCCCAACGCAAACCCCGAATACCCAACCAACGAACTGTGACCAGATCCGGCGGGAAACCCAGGGTCCTCCCCTGAGGCCGACGTTCCGCCCATTGTGCAGCCCAATGCACGTACGAGTCCCCGAAGATCCACACGAATCGATGCTGACCTGCAATTACAGTAAATTAGGACAGATATATGACATGTAACGTTCTGACTGCCACCTTCCCAGGCGCCGCAGCATTTCCGGAGAAGCCCCCGCGGCAACCGTCGCGGCTCCGATGCGGAAAGAGTGTGGCGCGTAAGAAGCCGGGTAGAAGCCCAAGTCCCTTAGACAATGCCAAAACACAGCGGTGAACTGGTACCGGGTCAAGGGGAACCCACTCCCATGGACCAAGAATGATCCCGCACCTTGCGGTAGCAGGGCCAGATACCGGTCCGTCAGTTCCCCGGGCATCCACCTCCTGAGATCCGACCCAGGGTAACCCAAGCCCCCCCTACCACTCTGATCGGTCTTTGAGCGCGCAATAAAAATCCGGACCCCTCCCTCCAAAGTCGCCATATGGCTCCCCAACAAAGGAGACTCCACCCCGGAACTACGCGCTACTAATTCCCCACCCGGAACGCCCATAGAAACAAAAAGAAACCCGAAACAGTGCCACCTCGTAACTCGAAAAACATAGAAACAGAAAGTGTCGGCAGATAAGAACCTTTCAGCCCATCTAGTCGCCCAATTACATGGATACTTAACCTGGGTTTATCTAAAATCTATTCCTTCGAGCCGAAATTGAACCAGTGACCTAAGATTGCTACAATGCTATCCACTACAGTCCTCCGCTCTACCATCTGAGCTAAAACAGATTTCCAACAAGATCTGTAACAGACCGAAAAACAATTCTTCTGATACTGGCCTGCGATGATCTGGAGCCCGGCCCCTGCGCCATCCCGCCACCCGCAACCAAAAATCCCGACAGACATCCTTTCACCCCATCAATCGGCACAAAAAGGACGGGGCCGACAAAGTCTTCTGCGCTGCCGCACCCGAGCGCCCCCACTCCTGTAATTCCGATACCAAAACCAGCGTTGCCCACTGCTGATCCTCAGTGGCCAACCAACCCTTCTCCCTCTCCGCCACCACTGCTCAATCAAGCCAGACCTGCGTGGACCGCCTGGTCACCTCTGCCAAACACCGTCTACCATCCTCCTCAGACTGGCGAAACAAGGCTCCACAGCCATGAGGGGAAAGCCCTCGCTGTCGCTGACGCCCGAGGAGCCACCTGCCAAAATCGGTCCCACTGGAATCGGGAGAGAGAGTCAGCGATTACATTATCCATGCCCGGTACATGCGCCGCCCTGACAAAGATGTTGTATTCAAGACAGCGCAAAACCAAATGGCGCAGCAATGCCAAAACCGGAGCCGAACCAGAAGATGAGCGGTGCACCACGCCCATGTTATTGGTCCTAAAAATCACTCGCTGATTCGCCAACCTCTCGCCCCACAATTCCAGCGCCACCACGATCGGAAATTATTATTATCATTATTCTTTATTTATAAAGCGCCAGCATATTCCGCAGCGCTGAAGAAGGTTCCAAGAAGGTCAGGTTCCGCACCAAAGCGGAAGCAGCCCATTCCTGCGGCCAGGCTTGGGCGCACCAGGACCCCTGGAAGTAGGCCCCAAACCCACCAGAGCCTGAGGCGTCCGTGAACAGTTCCAGGGAACCGTTGTCCAATTTCGCCTCCCGCCAGTAGGTACACCTATTGTACTCCGCCAAAAACCTGCGCCACACCTCCAGGTCCTCTCTCAATGATCGAGTAACGCAGACAAAATGATGTGGCATCCTGACGCCCGCTGTCGCCAAGGACAACCGGCGACAAAATGCCCTACCCATCGGCATCACCCGGCACGCGAAGGCCAAGTGACCCAATAGCGACTGCAATTCCTGTAACCGCAATTTTTTAGCGCCCAAGGCCCGCACCACCAAGCACTGCAACACCTCAATCTTATCAGCCGGCAAGCGGAAAACCCTCTCTACCGTATCTATTTCGATCCCCAGAAATGACAACCGGCTACAGGGCCCCTCGGTCTTCTCCTGCGCCAAAGGTATACCAAACTCTGCTGCAACCTCCCGGAATGTCCCGAGCAACTCTGCGCAAACCGTAGACTCCCCAGGACCCACGAATAGAAAGTCGTCCAGGTAATGTACCACTGAGTTCGCACCTGCTCACTGGCGCACCACCCACTCCACGAACGTTGGGAACAACTCGAAATAGTGGTAGGAGATGGAGCACCCCATCAGGAGGCTACGGTCAGAATAATATTTCCCCCGAAACGAGCAGCCCAGCAGGTGGTAGCAGTCTGGATGGATGGGAAGCAACCTGAACGCCACCTTGGCTAACCAGCACCCCGGACCAGCCTCCCTAACCAGCGGAAGCGCTTCGTCAAAGGATGCATAACGTACACGACAAGAATCCTTGCCTATGCCATCATTAACTGACGCCCCCGCCGGATAGCACAGGTGGTGGATCATTCTGAATTTTCCCGTCTCCTCCTTCGGAACCAGACCCAACGGTGAAATTCTCAAGTTGACGAAGGGTAACTCCCCGAATGGACCCGCCATCCTCCCTAGTTGCACCTCCCGCTTCAACTTCTCCCCCAACACCCTTTCATTGTCCCGCGCAGACACCAAATTTCCCGAAAACAATGGGAAGTCTGATGGCTCATGGGGAATATGAAAGCCAGAGTAAAACCCGTCCCGCGGGAGCACGGCTGCCTGACGACTCGGGTATTTAGCGAGCCACGGGAGCATTGCGCGGACACGCGCCAGTGAAACCCCAGCCACCAAACTCCTCCCGGCCGGCAGACCTAGCCGCTGCGCCTGCTCCCTTCTTAAAACACCTGAACAAGGGGTGGGGCCCCCCACACCCCGAACACTCATGCCGGAAGCGGCACGCTGCCGCCCACCTGCAATGCGACTCGTTATAGAGCCAACAGCACCCCTTACTTCCACCCGCCGGCCCCCCCCGGTGCCCTGGGGACAGCAGCTCCAAGAAAGGACTGCCCCCCCGGCCGCGCCGGCGTTATCAGCAACAGCCACAAGTTGGTGTCCTGTACATTGAAAAGCATACCCGGGCGCACCGCCATTTTTTGTCTGAACTGCTGGTCGTATCTGAACCAGCATTGCCCGCCATACACCTTATACGCTCCCCATATGAGGTCTATGTAAGCCAACAAGGGTATGCACCGCTCCGGGTAACGCTCTCACACAATCCCACTATACGCCGAAAAACCCTGCATCCAATTCCCCCACGTACGCGGCAACGTTTTTTCCTTTTCCTTATCCTTTCCCTCCAACCCAAACTCTGTTTTTTTAGGGCGATCCACTGACTCCCTATCCGGGGAGACCAGGGACAGGACCTCCACATACTCCCCTTTCCAAATTTTCTCTTTGACCTCGGGGGTCACCTGCAATCCGAGTGGCGATGTCGGGTATATTACACACAAAAGAGAATTTTAAAATGGATGCTTGTAGCCATTTTGTTTTAAAGACAGTTTTTCTTTCAAAATATTCTCTAGGTTTAGAAATGAACAAGATTTTTTTCTACAAAGTTCATTCCTGGGTTAAGAAGTCCCAGACATGAAGGAACCAAGAATGAATGAATGTGAGATAATGTTAAGACATGTCATAAGTAAATTTATTGGTCTATTCTAAGTTTTTAAAACAAAAGAGATTTTGTTTCTTTTGGGTATAGGAATAAGAGTTAAATATTCTGTAACATAGAATTATATTCACAAAATATATGTTTATAATCAAGGTATATTTTATTATAATTACAGTATGAAATATATACTCCAAAATATTGTAGAAAGTATATAATTGGTAAATAAAAATTACTAAAGAATATATTCTGTGAGCTAACCAGGAAAGAATTTAGCTGATCTAAGCAACCAAAAGGGAGGAAAACTATAAATCAGATGACAGAGACAGTCTAGTTAAAAGACAAGGCTCTTTGTTAAGTTAGTCTGACCTTTGACCTGAGATAAGACTATTAAAAAGAAATAGTGGAATTAATGGAATTAATATAAGAAGTGCAATACTGCCCTCTAGAGGATAGTAAAAATAATGATTCACATTATTATTGATTATCCATGACGTCAAATTGGGTATAATAGGCGGCAAAAGGTTCTTTTGTAAGTCAGTCAGAGATTCCAACAGACAGAGACTCACATCAGACTCACATCACGATGCAGGCAGATCCCAAGACATGAGGCAATCAATATTCTCACCAAATCTCTAACTCACATGCATTGATTATCTAATATCGATAATTTTCACATATTCCAAAACAAAGCATCACATAGAAAATTCCAAGGTAGACTCATCAACATCCAAATTGGACAGGTAATGTATGAAATAAGGAATTAATGTAAAAATATATTTGTAGAGATTTTGCAACGTAGACTGAGACTTCTCGGATATGGTTAAAATCCAAATTCTAAGTAATTCTATTCTGCAGATAGAAATATGAAGAAGTGGATATAAGGATTTATTCCTAAAGAAATGTTGCAAGATTGATACCAATATATATATTGAATTTGGAAATTACTGTGATTAAAATTAATAAGCAAGGAATTATATAACTACAAAATAAAAAGCAAAAGATTAGAAGTTTAATTCTCGAGATTAGGGGAGGATTCACTAAATAAGTTTTTATTACTTATTATTAAATTAGCTCATCTTTTGTTGATCCATGTAGCATAGAGATATATATATATCTATAAGAGCTGGCTGGTTAAACATTGTTTGCTGGGAAATGCATGTTGTATTAAGCAGAAATGTTTATTAACCATTTGTGTATTAGTTACTAACTGATAAGGTAAATGATATTAATCATATATGCAGTTACTAACCGGAGATACATATATTGTGAAGCTAGTTTTTATATGCTGGAGTGTGGTTTATAAATTTTTGTTTATGATATGAGATTTGAAATTCTTTTGTATACGTAATAAATATATATATATTTTTATCCGATTATTGATTATTGTATTTTTTAAAGCAAAACACAGACAATTAAAAGAATTCAGGATAATTTCTAAGAGATATAAGCGATTGATATTTGTGTCTCGTATAAATTTCTTATGAAATAATAATCCCTGATATATTGGAGGCGACTGCCAAGGTAGGTCCAGTAAATCCAATATAGACATATTGGAGGCTTGGCTGATAAATCCAATATATACAAACGTGTTGTATTCACGTGCAGAGATTATATCCGACAAATTGGAGGCACTGTTCCGAGATTGTAGTTTTTGTTTGGAATATAATTGTCAGTATTGTCTGATTAGACAGAGATAAAATATATATATATATATTTTGATTCCTTGTTGTATTTTGATTTGTGGTTTTTACGGTTATCTACTAAACAGTGTAAAAATGTCAGAGTCAGAATCTGAGACTCAGGAAGATGTAGAGATACATACTAATTAAATAATATTGATAGATGTTATGTCTTATCTAAAGGACAAGTTACACGTCACAGACGATTTATTTGAATGGATAAAAGAATTGCAATCAAATATATCGAATTATGTTGATTCAATCTGGTCAGATCAATCAAATTTTCTTGAGTGTTTGCGAAAGATAAGTGCAGCCACAAATAAAAAGGACAAAGAAATGTTTGTTTTAAAAATTGTGCCTGAATGCATATACTTGATCGCAGAAATGAACAAGAGATTGAATGATGACAAAGAAACCAGAGACAGATTAGAAAATAAAAATTGTGACTTGCATGAAACCGTAAATAAATTAAAAGATGAGTCAGAACGAATAATAATGGAATTGAAGGTGTGTGCAAGAGAAAAAGATCAAATGCAAGATGAGATTGCTCAATTATCCAAATTAAATAAGGAGCTAAACAAACAATTGGCGAGAATGAAACGCGAACATGAGAAATTCGCTGATGAGTTACGTCAGGTTGAAACTGATGTTCGAAGGGTTAAAGATTCTTTGTTAGAGAAGTTCCCTTTGAAAGCTTTAAGCCATACATCACTGATTTCTGACGGCTCTGTTTATCTGAAGAGCCAGAGCGAATGTGAAAGTGAAACTAAATCTCATGATGAAAAAAGAGTAAAACCTCTCACACAGGAGTATTTCAAATCACATCACTCTAGCCAGCCACAGCCTATTAAGAAATATCATAAAGTGAATGATTTAACGAAAATTATTAATTTCCTCAAAACCTCAGTAGGTATTTTTGATGTTAAGGCATCATCACAAATAATAAATCATTTATCGATGTTTGAAGAAGCTGTGGGAATAATGGGAATAATTTCAGATGCTCAGAAAATTGAGTTGATCCCATGGGACTTTGAAAGCAAACATAGGTATTTTTTCCAGTCTTTGAAAGAATCTGGTATACGTAACTGGAATATAATAGTCTCCGGGGTCAAATCTGAATTTGGGCCTCACCGTACCAGTCTAGCTGCGAAAAGAGCAATTTTAACTCTAAAATGCAGACCTAATCAAAGCCCCCGTGAATTTCTTTCAGTCCTTAAAAATGCGTACAGCTTGGCTGAAAGAAACCCAGATTTTGAAAACCCTGAATTTATCCAATTATTTTATGACGCATTGCCAAATAAAATAAAGATCATTTTGGCAAGAGATTATGACCTGAGAAATGGTTTGGATTGGGTACTAAAAGAAAGTATGACCCTATTTACTGTATTTGAATATAGTGAAGAAACTCAGGGGAAAAGAGTGAAAAACTCACCTTAGGAAATAGCGGAAACTCACGTTAAAAAGGGTGATATTAAATTTGAGTCCCACGAAAAGAGTTATGCGGAAATATTGCGTGACTCCATACCTCAAAGGGAAAAATCCAAGCCAGATCAGGAAAGAGGGTTTGCCAGAGAAAATTCAGGAAGTAAATTTCAATCTAGGAAGCAATGGGTACCTAGAAGTCAGTGGGTTAAATCAAGGGAAAATGTACCTAGGCAGGAAGCAACCAGAGGTAAGACTGAATCTGATGCGTCTGATAATGTGCAAGCTTCGTCCCCAAGGACGAATAGAAAGCGGAGATATAATGTACGCCAGCGTATGGGTCAAATGCAGGAAGATTTCCGTGTGCTGACAGAAAAACTGGATCAGATCACTCAGTTAATGACTGGAAATAACACTGGTCGGGTTGTAAGCGATGCAACACCTGCAGCCCCACCCAACCAGTGACTAGATGATGTTTCTGATGAAGTAACCAGTATCCATGACAATTTACCAGAAAGTGATGATGAAATGATTAATACAAATGTTTGTATGGTTGACGATTTAAACCCTTCCCTGCAAAGAGAAGGAAAATGTATTTTATCTCCCCAGACTAAGTGCGAGCAAGCTGAGAAGACTGGATCCGAAATGGAAAGCACAGCTGCCAAAAGCACGTTTGAGAGAGAAAAATCAGTTGGTAAAATCTATCCAAAACCTAATTTCATATCTCACTCTAAATTTCTCTGTAAATTGCATAGCATTGAAGACCGATATTATGTGAATGTAGAATTACAAGATAATTTACCACATATTCCGTCCTTGCTAGACAGTGGAAGCCAAGTTACGTTAATATCAGCTCATTATTTTGAACAGGTCCAAGAACTGTCCTCCAGGAAGCCTAGATTAGATAAATCTAATGCTAATCTAGTGAGTGTGAGTGGCACATCTCTGAAAGTTCTGGGCACGGCTAAATTGGATTTTAAATTGAGGAATAAAGTAATTCGGCATCCAACACTTGTTGTGGATCTGCCCCAAAATCGCCTAATTATTGGAATGGACCTTCTCAAAAGGTTAAATCCAATCATTGATTTTATCAATGAGGTTATTTGGTCCCAAGTAAATGTTCCAATCAGCTATGATAGATCCCAATCCCATCACACTCAGCGTAACTGCCATGTGATTGAGGAAAGGCCGGATTCTATTGAAGTCCACTTCAGAAATAGCCAGACACCTGATATCTCTTTCTTAAGGCCAAAGCCCCTGACTCCAGGAGAGCGGGAGGATAACACCATATGTGTTCCCCCCGAGAGAATTCGAGATATGTCTGGAAAATGACGTGCTAATTATTCACCTCCACAAGAGGGAAACAGAACCAAATGGACATAGTGACCCTGAAGTGATCAGATACCCAAATCCTCAAGATGAGTGGATAACAGATCTAGATAATGACGGAGACAGTCCTAATGTTATTGGAAAAAGTTATGTTATATATTTCTAGGAGAAATAAAACTGCCAAGCTCAATTGCATGATTGTCATTCTAGATTATCTCAGGATTATTATTATTATTATTCTTTATTTATTTATTCAGGATATGTGAAGATGGACCAACAGAAGACACTTAACTAGTATCATGTGAAGTGATGTTTTAATTAACATGTGATTCTTCTTCCCAGCATTCAGATGTTTAACTCAAGCTAGTAGATAGACTAGATCCGTACGGTTAATTAAATTTAATCAGAGATCAGAGTATCTATAGGGAAATTGAGTGAAATCGCTAGTCTATGAATGGTTATTTATACTCTTTCTTTCAACAGAAATTGAGATAAATGGTTAATCCGAACTGCGACGCTTAATCCGCAAAGATAAATCGGACCACCAAAGACTGCGACTATCTGGAAATTCTACGGTTTTCCGCACAATTCCAAGGAGAATGCTAAAGTCCCATGTGCTTCAAGCTCATGCAAGCCTGAAAGACATGCGGGATACAGCCAGGATACCGTTGATTGCTATGTATAAGAACCACCGAAAGAAAAAGATTTGCTGCATATTTTATTGCAACCGCTGTTCGATACAGAGAGAGAAGCAAATGTTTACAGGAAGAATCTGGTACAAAACAAGAGAGTGTTCATACCCACACCAGTGATTTTTGTGAAAGTTTCTAAAGAATCAAGAGTTGTTATCGAGAAGCTATTTTTTTTAAATGAAGTCTGTTATGAAGAGAACAAATCGTTGTTGTATTCCAAAGTCAAGAGATACCCATGAATCCAGATTTGAAATCGTTGCTAAAGAACTAGCCTGACCATACTATTGAACTTCTAATAATAAAAAAAAATAATCTAACAATTTATGCTCCAATGTATTCACAGATTGATCATCAATTGCTATCTGCTTATAACGGGCCAAAGATTACAGAGATTGTGATTTGTATAGTAATTATTTTTCTAACTGTCTGGATGATTGTACTAACAAAGAAAGTACGTACATTGAAGTTTCAAAACACTGCATCTTCAATTATTAAATGGATGAAAGAAGAAAAACGTGTCGCGAAAGGTGGAAACCTAGCCTAATTGGTAAAGGGGGGAGATATTGTATGTTTTCCTCAAATTTATTTAATTGGTCAATAAATAAATCCAAGAAACCAAAGGGGGGTTATGTCGGGTATATTACACACAAAAGAGAATTTTAAAATGGATGCTTGTAGCCATTTTGTTTTAAAGACAGTTTTTCTTTCAAAATATTCTCTAGGTTTAGAAATGAACAAGATTTTTTTCTACAAAGTTCATTCCTGGGTTAAGAAGTCCCAGACATGAAGGAACCTAGAATGAATGAATGTGAGATAATGTTAAGACATGTCATAAGTAAATTTATTGGTCTATTCTAAGTTTTTAAAACAAAAGAGATTTTGTTTCTTTTGGGTATAGGAATAAGAGTTAAATATTCTGTAACATAGAATTATATTCACAAAATATATGTTTATAATCAAGGTATATTTTATTATAATTACAGTATGAAATATATACTCCAAAATATTGTAGAAAGTATATAATTGGTAAATAAAAATTACTAAAGAATATATTCTGTGAGCTAACCAGGAAAGAATTTAGCTGATCTAAGCAACCAAAAGGGAGGAAAACTATAAATCAGATGACAGAGACAGTCTAGTTAAAAGACAAGGCTCTTTGTTAAGTTAGTCTGACCTTTGACCTGAGATAAGACTATTAAAAAGAAATAGTGGAATTAATGGAATTAATATAAGAAGTGCAATACTGCCCTCTAGAGGATAGTAAAAATAATGATTCACATTATTATTGATTATCCATGACGTCAAATTGGGTATAATAGGCGGCAAAAGGTTCTTTTGTAAGTCAGTCAGAGATTCCAACAGACAGAGACTCACATCAGACTCACATCACGATGCAGGCAGATCCCAAGACATGAGGCAATCAATATTCTCACCAAATCTCTAACTCACATGCATTGATTATCTAATATCGATAATTTTCACATATTCCAAAACAAAGCATCACATAGAAAATTCCAAGGTAGACTCATCAACATCCAAATTGGACAGGTAATGTATGAAATAAGGAATTAATGTAAAAATATATTTGTAGAGATTTTGCAACGTAGACTGAGACTTCTCGGATATGGTTAAAATCCAAATTCTAAGTAATTCTATTCTGCAGATAGAAATATGAAGAAGTGGATATAAGGATTTATTCCTAAAGAAATGTTGCAAGATTGATACCAATATATATATTGAATTTGGAAATTACTGTGATTAAAATTAATAAGCAAGGAATTATATAACTACAAAATAAAAAGCAAAAGATTAGAAGTTTAATTCTCGAGATTAGGGGAGGATTCACTAAATAAGTTTTTATTACTTATTATTAAATTAGCTCATCTTTTGTTGATCCATGTAGCATAGAGATATATATATATCTATAAGAGCTGGCTGGTTAAACATTGTTTGCTGGGAAATGCATGTTGTATTAAGCAGAAATGTTTATTAACCATTTGTGTATTAGTTACTAACTGATAAGGTAAATGATATTAATCATATATGCAGTTACTAACCGGAGATACATATATTGTGAAGCTAGTTTTTATATGCTGTTGGATTGTGGTTTATAAATTTTTGTTCATGATATGAGATTTAAAACTTTTTTGTATACGTAATAAATATATATATATTTTTATCCGATTATTGATTATTGTATTTTTTAAAGCAAAACACAGACAATTAAAAGAATTCAGGAGAATTTCTAAGAAATATAAACGATTGATATTTGTGTCTTGTATAAATTTCTTATGAAATAATAATCCCTGATATATTGGAGACGACTGCCAAGGTAGGTCCAGTAAGTCCAATATAGACATATTGGAGACTTGGCTGATAAGTCCAATATATATAAACGTGTTGTATTCACGTGCAGAGATTATATCCGACAGCGACAACTCGCATGCGCCCCCCACCCAAATTTAGCGAGGACCCGCCGGTTCCCCACTTTCCCTCGTCCCGACCGCTTCCGTCTGTACCTCCGCAACCGCACGCGCTGGCGAAGTGACCGGCGCTGACGCAACCCCCTCCCCCCGAGCCACTGGCATGTCCCGCCAGTGCTGAAGAGCAGCGACCATGGCCTCCACCAACCCCGTTGGTCTGGAGCCATCCTCGGTCGCAGAGCCTGCGCCCCTTAAACCTTGCACACGCAAAGACGCCCCCAAATCAGACTCACGTGCCATCATCAGTTGCGACGTGCCTCCAGGAGCACCACCAGTAGTAGTCGCCGATCCGCCATCTGATCTTTCCGCTATTCATGTCGACGTCTCAAAGCCACTCCCCTCGGAGCACCGTACAGCCGAGTCCTGCGCTGGTCCTGGAAGAGCCACAGGACGCACGGCCCGATACAGCCCGCGTTGCTGGTGGGCATCCGTCTCGTCCTGGTTCCCATCGAACTGGCTCCAATCCTCAGGTGGCCAACTGCCGTCCTCTCCTCGCCCCGCCGGATCTCCTGTCCGGTGGTGTATTGTGGCTCTAGCCGCTTGGGTCTGGTGCTGCCGCCGCTCACCCGCTGCTCCCCCACCTCCAGTCACTGTCCTGTCGAGCTGGGTCACCGCTGGTTCAAGGGGCACCGTTTGACAACGTTTTTTTGCAGCGATACTTGGGAGGAGATTTACAGCTTGCCTGGAATTTCCGTCAAGGAAGCTACACCCCCCAGTGACTGGCTCGACGATGATATCTGCACCATTAAGAAGGCGAAAGCAGAGTTCCAGAGAAGACTGCAGGAGAGCAGCGATCTCTATCCAGGATCCGCAACAGACCGCCTGGAGTTCGAACGGCGGGATGAGATCCGCCGAGGCCTCTGGTACGAGGCCCTGGTACATGGACAGTACCACCAAGGTACCGAGATCCCCTCCGAATCGGCCATCTACCAGGCGCAGGATAGGGCCAGAGAGGCCTTCCTGGAAGGACGACCCTCAGAGGGGTGGGAGGCAGAGCTCCACCACTTGGTGCAATGAGAGATTGCACTGGATGCCAGCTACCGGGCCTTCCAGTGGCTGATGGTCCCACTGATGCCCAGCACAGCCCACGCCATGCCCACCATAGGCCTCGACTATGGCGGCACAGGGCCACTGTATGAGAGGATGGCCAACGACCCTGAGTTTGGAGAAGATACGGAGTGGCGTCTGGATCAGATCATGGATCTTCGGATGGAGAGCCCAGCCAACTGAGACGAGGTGGACCTCGATGAACTGGAGCTCCTGGCCCGACAGGAATGCGAGCTTGAGAAGGCCTACAAGCAACTGTTTAACGGAGCCCCACAGTTAGGCTCGAGTCCCATGGCCTGGGACTGGTCGGCGGAGGAATTGGAGCCTGAGATAGGGTTCCCCGTCACGTACCCAGCAGAAGCGCTGGCAATGGGGCAGAGCGCCGCTGGCCTCTGCCCGCCTCCCCCATTCTGCCACGAGGAGCAGAAAGATGTTCCCCCTGGGCTTGTCTTTCCCCAGCCCTTGATTTCCCCGGAGATGGAGGACCCCATGCTCCCCCGAGAAGACCCGGCGCCAGTGGCAATTTCCCCAACGGAAATACTGGCAGCCGGACAGAGCGCCGAGGCCCTCTGCCCACCGTCCTTGATTATTTCCCCGGACCCACCCGAGGATCCCCCTGGGCTTGTTTCCACACAGCCCCTGACCTCCTTCATTATGGAGGATGCCCTCCTCCCACAAGGAGACCCCTACCCAGCAGAAGAGCTGGCCACGGGGCAGAGCGCCGCTGGCCTCTGCCCACTCTCCACAGACTGCCACGAGGAGCAGACAGATTTTCCCCCCGGGCTGGTTTGCCCGCAACCTTTGATCCCCCTGGAGATGGAAGAAGCCATCCTCCCGCAAAGCGACCCATACCCAGCAGAAGCGCTGGCAACGGGGCAGAGCGCCACTGGCCTCTGCCCACCCGCCCCATCCTGCCCCGAGGAGCAGGAAGATGATTCCCCTGGGCTGCTTATCCCACAGCTGCTGACCCCTTCTACCCCGCTGGATTTTGGTCTCGCACCCACTTTCCCAGCAGAAGAGCTGTCCCCAGGGCAGAGCGCCTCTGGCCTCTGCCCACCCTCTACAGCCTGCCCACGAGGCGCAGATGGATGATCTACCCAGGGTGCTTTGCCCGCAGCCCTTGCTTGTTTCCCCAGATTCCCCCGAGGATCCCCCTGGGCTTGTTTCCACACCCCACCTGGCCCCCTTCATTATGGAAGATGCCCTCTGCCCACAAGGAGACCCCTACCCAGCAGAAGAGCTGGCCACGGGGCAGAGTGCCGCTGGCCTCTGCCCACTCTCCACCGCCTACCCCGAGGAGCTGATGGCTGATACCCCCGGGTTGACTTGCCTGCAGCACTTGGTTTCCCCGGAGAGGGAGGAAGCCAGAGACCCTTCTCCAGCAGAAGCGTTGGCTACGGGGCAGAGCTGTTGTCAACTCTGCCCACTGTTCCAACCCTTTGGCCCGGAGGCCTCCTACAGCCACTACTTTTTCCAGCAGCTGACCACAGCGCTCAGGAGGCGTGCAAGTGGCCTGCGTTTTTCCCGGGTGCGTGATACCCCCGCAGGTGGTACAGGCGGTACCCCTCCCCGACGACAGAACCCTTCCCCAGGAGGGGACACCTGCCACCAACTGCCCCAACGGGGCGCCCGGCGCTGGGGCCTGGAGCACCCCTCGGACAGCGGGTTAGTTTACGAGGACAAGTGGAGAAGCCTGGTGGCTCGCCTCCTACCCACAGACTATGGGCCACAGAGACTGCTCCGACTTCCCCGATTCGACCCGTTGGGGTCCAACCGTGTCCGTCGGACTTTATTGGGGGGGAGAAATGTCACGGAATGGACCTGAGCGCTCCTTCCAGCGAGCCATGTGACTAAAAACTCAGACAGTTTTAAAGCTCATTTTTTCCTTTTATATTTCGGTTGTGCGTTTAAGTGTATGGACATTTTATTTCATTTCTAGATGTGGTTTTACTGGTGTGGTTTTTATTAGAGTGTGATGTATTAACATGTATCCTGTATTGTATGAGAGCATTCAAGTCTGGACATGTCTGAGGGCATTCAAGTCTGGACATGTCTTTGTGTTGTGTGTATAAAAGGATCTGCCCAAACCTTGTAATAAATCAGTTTCTGTTTTGAAGTCATACAGCTTCGTCTGGTGAGTTCTTCCAGGGAATATCACATTGCACCTAGAAGGCACTCAGCGGCCTTCCACATCACGTCTATCCCAGGAAAAGGAGCCTCAAGTCAGCCCAGCAGCCACCTTCACACCAACAAGAGGTCGGTAGATCAGGCTGCTTGAGACGCCGAGTGCCGAGCCACTCGGTAGTCGGGCCGGACGCCATCAAGGGGGTCAGATAGGAGCAGGACCGCAGGCGGACACTCCATTCCGTCACAGAACCATCAGCAGGGATTTGAATTTCTGTCACCCGCGCGGTGCCTGAGCAGAAAAAGGAGCCAGGAGGAGGCCTCCGGCGATGGACTTGTGCAGCTTCATGTGTCCAGGAATAAAAGCCAACAGACCCAGGCGTCTGTCTGAGAGAGGCCTGGCGCTCGCCCGACGTGAAATGTACCAGCAGCCAAAGAGGGAGGAGAGGAGCCTCCGCGCAATCCATACGCGGAACGCGCCTACGTGCAATCCCTACGCGGAACGCACCGACGCGCAATCCATACGCAGAACGCACCGACGCGCAATCCATACGTGGAACGCGCCGACGCGCAATCCATACGCGGAACCCATCTACGCGCAATCCATACGCGGAACGCATCTACGCGCAATCCATACGCGGAACGCATCTACGCGCAATCCATACGCGGAACGCATCTACGCGCAATCCATACGCGGAACGCATCTACGCGCAATCCATACGCGGAACGCATCTACGCGCAATCCATACGCGGAACGCATCTACGCGCAATCCATACGCGGAACGCATCTACGCGCAATCCATACGCGGAACGCATCTACGCGCAATCCATACGCGGAACGCATCTACGCGCAATCCATACGCGGAACGCATCTACGCGCAATCCATACGCGGAACGCATCTACGCGCAATCCATACGCGGAACGCATCTACATGCAATCCATACGCGGAACGCATCTACGCGCAATCCATACGCGGAACGCATCTACGCGCAATCCATACGCGGAACGCATCTACGCGCAATCCATACGCGGAACGCATCTACGCGCAATCCATACGCGGAACGCATCTACGCGCAATCCATACGCGGAACGCATCTACGCGCAATCCATACGCGGAACGCATCTACGCGCAATCCATACGCGGAACGCATCTACATGCAATCCATACGCGGAACGCATCTACATGCAATCGATACGCGGAACGCATCTACATGCAATCCATACGCGGAACGCATCTACATGCAATCGATACGCGGAACGCATCTATGCGCAATCCATACGCGGAACGCATCTACGCGCAATCCATACGTGGAACGCATCTACATGCAATCCATACGCGGAACGCATCTACATGCAATCCATACGCGGAACGCATCTACGCAATCCATACGCGGAACGCATCTATGCGCAATCCATACGCGGAACGCATCTACGCGCAATCCATACGTGGAACGCATCTACATGCAATCCATACGCGGAACGCATCTACATGCAATCCATACGCGGAACGCATCTACATGCAATCGATACGCGGAACGCATCTACATGCAATCGATACGCGGAACGCATCTATGCGCAATCCATACGCGGAACGCATCTACGCGCAATCCATACGCGGAACGCATCTACATGCAATCCATACGCGGAACGCATCTACACGCAATCTATAATCACGATAAGCGCTCCATAAAGCTCAAATCAATGATTTCTGGATGGGAAGAAAGATTTTACTCCGATTGAATTCTGATTTCATGCAGAAGATCTTGCTTCGCTTGGAACAGACTTCCAGTGTCTTCAATGAGGACATACGCAGCATCTTACGCAAACCAAGATTGCAGACGTCTTTCCTTTAAGTAGAGAGGTTTTAATATTTTGGGTTTACATTCACAGACAGATGGAAATGTAACCAGACTGTGACAGACTCCACATTACTCCGTATGCGGCCCCTCGCCTTTACACATGTAGATCTAATGGGCCCATCCCAATGGATCCTGCAGACTTTGCCCCCAATAAAGTCCCCTTAAAGTCGCTCGGAAGTCGATTTGCGGCTCCTGTGAGACGTAACATGAAGGGAGGAGGGTCTGGGGAATGTCCACATACTATGGCACATAGAGAGGAACTCATGGACTTGGAACAGACCAATTAACCAAGACTAGAAGAAGTCATCAGCAAAGACAAAAAAAACTGTTAAACAGGATTTTGACCCAGAAAGTCAGCTGTTAAGGCTAGGGTCAGACGAACGCATTTTTCACGTGCGTTTAGCCGCACAAAATCACGGCCGTGCTAGCAGCAAATGACGTCCAATGCCGGGGAACATACGACGAACGGCCGCACAAAAGTTCGTCCGTGCAACGCAAGTGGCCAACGAACGCATTTTTTCGAGAACGTAAAACCGCTACTACTGACGTACAGAGTGCGCTGCGTCCGCATAGCGGCGTGTGTGAGAGATTAGGAGACGTCAGACGCTGCACACGTCCGGCCAACATAACGTCCAGACGCAAAAAGGGTTTTATTGATGATCCGTACAAAATCACGGACGAAAATGCGCATCGTATGACCGCTATCGCGTATTCCGTGAAAGAATGTCCATTCGTTCGAACGCACTTTTTCACGGAAAACGTGAAAAATGCGTTCGTCTGACCCTAGCCTAAGCTGTGAGTTCAGCCGGATGCAGCGACGGCTTCTAGTGGCAATACAGTCCTCTCCTCCCAGATTGTGAGTTCCTACGGGAATAGGGCCTCATCTCCTCCTGGACTGTTTGTCAAATGTTGTTCAATGTATTGTAACCCTGTCTATACTGTGCTTATTGTACAGCGCTGCGGAATATGCTGGCGCTTTATAAATAAAGAATAATAATAATAAATAATACTGGAATATGAAAAGCGGCCCAGATAACATCCCGGAGTCTTTGTTCCTATTTGTATCGGCAGCTCTGCGGATTATACGGTGTATGAATTAACAGGAGAATATATCGCTGGGATGCTACCTTATACCATATCCTCGTAATACACGCCATGACCCACCATCTGGAGGCGCTTTGTGTGAACACACAGGCCGCTATGTGCACATTAAAGATCAGGCTGCGGCCTTCAAGCCGGGATAAGACTGGAAATGCTTATTCTCGGTCAGTGCAGCCGTATATATAAACAACCCGAGACGATCGTATAGCCACGAGAAAAGCAAAAATACATGAAAATAAGTATTAAAACATCAGATCACCCCCCCCCCCTTCTAACAACACACACACCTTTTCATTACAAAGTGCGGTTAGGATACAAATCATACAATTCCTTAAAGAAATTCCCCCGATATAATAAACCCGAGTCTGATATTCATGTTACATTTGCTTGTAACGCAGCGAGTTAACTGCAGCATCTCAATGGTTAATTAAGGGAAGAAATTTCAACCAGTTCCTACACTTTTTTTTTTTTTTTAGGACTAGAACCCTGCCATCTACTCCCCCCCTCCCACGCCATCTACTCCCCCCCACGCCATCTACTCCCCCCTCCCACGCCATCTACTCCCCCCCCTCCACGCCATCTACTCCCCCCCGCCATCTACTCCCCCCCTCCCACGCCATCTACTCCCCCCCCACGCCATCTACTCCCCCCCCTCCGCCATCTACTCCCCCCCACGCCATCTACTCCCCCTCCCACGCCATCTACTCCCCCCTCCCACGCCATCTACTCCCCCCCCACGCCATCTACTCCCCCCTCCACGCCATCTACTCCCCCCCCTCCACGCCATCTACTCCCCCCCACGCCATCTACTCCCCCCACGCCATCTACTCCCCCCTCCCACGCCATCTACTCCCCCCCCTCCCACGCCATCTACTCCCCCCCTCCCACGCCATCTATTCCCCCCACGCCATCTACTCCCCCCCACGCCATCTACTCCCCCCCTCCCACGCCATCTACTCCCCCCCACGCCATCTACTCCCCCTCCCACGCCATCTACTCCCCCCCCACGCCTGTGACGGAACGAGATGTTATAGTCCGCCCGCGGGTGTGCTCCAATCTGCGTATGCTTCCTTCCCCCTTTGTATTGTTCCCCCGGCCCGACTACCAAGGTTGTGACACTTGGCGTCTCAAGCGACCGGGTCTGACTTTGCAATCTTGGTGACCGACGCAGCGAAGTGGACCTTGGTGTGAACCCAGCCCGACCACTGAGGAGTGTCCCTCAGCGTCCCGAGCAGCTGGCCACTGACCCGTACGTGGACCTTTACGGTCGTGGGTCGGAACGGCTTACTTCTGCGAAGATTCGGATCTCTCAATAATGAGCTGGCCAGCGGTCGATCGTTCGGGAATTCGTATCGCCCAGTGGTCGATGAGACCTAGCTACCCAGCGCTGACATAATCTGACCTCTTGGTGATGGAACTGGCCAACGGTCGATCGTTCGGAGCCGTTCGGATCGCGCAGCGGTCACTGGGGTATTCACGGCACAGCACCGACCTGTTCGGATCCCGCACTACCAAGAGACAGCTCGATTCGTCCAGCAGCAGTATTCGGGTCGCGCGGCGGTCGAAGCGCCCACGCGTTGCAAGGTGCGCTTTCTTCAGATCTCCCGACAGTTAGCTGAGCAGGCTCGGTCGGCCGACGGTATTCGGATCGCGCGGCAGCGGCGCGCGGTATGTCTTCGTTTCGTCCGGTGTGTTGAACCACGAGGGATGTCAGACACGGTTGGCAAACAGAGACACGAGACGCAGCTGCATGAACTCAAACCAAAAGACAACTTTTATTTTTAACAACACATGCATTTATAACTTTTACCACGAGCTCCACATCTGGAAAACCCCCTGCCCGCCCACACAGGTATCATTGGCTAAGGCGCATCGGGGCGTTGCCGATTCGGAACCGGATGGTTCGGATCGGCCATTTTACCTCCTGCTCCGCCCGATCCGAACACGAGGCGGCAAAAAATGGCGGCAAATTTAAAACGGCATCCATTACACAATATCAACACTTTTATTTACAGGTACTCCTTCGGCCAGCTGGAATGCAGGATCGTTGGTGCAACGGCACAAATACATAGTTCATTGAATATCAGTGTCCTGATCCCCTGTTTCTGGCTGAGGGTGCTGGGCCAGTCCATCACAACGCCATCTACTCCCCTCCCACGCCATCTACTCCCCCCTCCCACGCCATCTACTCCCCCCCACGCCATCTACTCCCCCCCACGCCATCTACTCCCCCCCCACGCCATCTACTCCCCCCCCACCATCTACTCCCCCCTCCCACGCCATCTACTCCCCCCTCCACGCCATCTACTCCCCCCTCCCACGCCATCTACTCCCCCCTCCACGCCATCTACTCCCCCCCCTCCCACGCCATCTACTCCCCCCCTCCCACGCCATCTACTCCCCCCCCTCCCATGCCATCTACTCCCCCCTCCCACGCCATCTACTCCCCCCTCCCACGCCATCTACTCCCCCCTCCCACGCCATCTACTCCCCCCCCTCCCACGCCATCTACTCCCCCCCTCTCCCCTCCCACGCCATCTACTCCCCCCCCTCCACGCCATCTACTCCCCCCCTCCCACGCCATCTACTCCCCCCCCTCCCACGCCATCTACTCCCCCCTCCCACGCCATCTACTCCCCCCTCCCACGCCATCTACTCCCCCCTCCCACGCCATCCACTCCCCCCTCCCACGCCATCCACTCCCCCCCTCCCACGCCATCCACTCCCCCCCTCCCACGCCATCTACTCCCCCCCTCCCACGCCATCTACTCCCCCTCCCACGCCATCTACCCCCTCCCACGCCATCTACTCCCCCCTCCCACGCCATCTACTCCCCCCTCCCACGCCATCTACTCCCCCCTCCCACGCCATCTACTCCCCCTCCCACGCCATCTACCCCCTCCCACGCCATCTACCCCCTCCCACGCCATCTACTCCCCCCCCCCACGCCATCTACCCCCTCCCACGCCATCTACCCCCCCTTCCCACGCCATCTACCCCTCCCCCCACGCCATCTACTCCCCCTCCCACGCCATCTACCCCCTCCCACGCCATCTACTCCCCCTCCCACGCCATCTACCCCCTCCCACGCCATCTACTCCCCCCCACGCCATCTACTCCCCCCCTCCCACGCTGTCACGGGATGGCCCAGCACCCTCAGCCAGGGGCGGTGCAGTGACAGTGGTGACATGGACACTTGGGTGTGGTGGCACGCACCCCGTTTTACCAGTATTTTATTTAGATGTGATTATTGTGTGGTGTGATAAAGTGTCCCCGTTGGTTTATGGTGTAATGTATTTTCCCTTTGTTTGCCTTGCTCGCCGCCATTTTCCGATCCTTGTGGCGCAGTCAGAATTCTCGATTCGGAAAATGGCCGATTCGGACCATCCGGTCCGAATTGGCGACTCCCTGAAGGCCAAGGGCCAATGGGTCCTGGGAGGGCGGGCAAGGAGTCCCATTGTATTCTAATTGTGTGCAGAGGTAATAAATGCTTGAACTGTAAACAATAAAGGGAGATCTTGCAGTGCATCCAGCTTTGACTGATGTGATTTCTTCTCCGCCGTATTTTCGTATCTGAGAGTCCCTCGCGATCTCAGAGTACGGTGTCCACCCAGGTACGATCCGAATCGAGCGCTCTGTGCCTGCATCGTGTAGCAGGGCAGAGGCGCAGCGCATGAAGATTCGGTTCCCAGAGAGACGGAGATCCGAACCGAAGGGCGCGGCCGTGTACCGCGCTTCGGTATTGCGAGGATTGCGGTAAGATCCGAATCCCTCGCCAACCCCGGAGTATCCGAAGTTTCCTTCAGCTCCGATCCGATCCGATCCGAAGAGTCTTCCATTAAGTTCCGAAGAGTTACCCGCACCGCGATCGGAAACGTTTCCCGCAAGATCCGAAACGTTTCCCACATCCGTTACGAATATTCCTCCGCAGCAGAACCGACCTCCACGGACGTCCCACACCCGTAAGGTCAGTGAACCAGCTGCTCGGGACGCTGAGTGCCGTATGGCTCAGTGGTCGGGCTGGTTCTAGGCAGGGGTCCCCTCCACCGCCCGCTAACCCTTCCCCAGGGTCACGCCAGGCCGCACGAGACGCCGAGTGCGCGTCACTCGGTAGTCGGGCCAGCGGTAAGCGACGGGGTCACGCAGATTGAGCACACCCGCAGGCGGAACAACATCTCCATTCCGTCATACTGGTGGCAGCGGTGGGATCGCTCTCTGCAGACCCCTAGGAGACCTACGCCATGGTGGTGTACACCTATTATGACCGGGACACCCTGCGTGGGATGTTGGAGAACCGGGGAGGAACGCCGGGTAACAAAAAGAGGAAGACCCTGATCAAGGAACTGACCAGGATGGATCAGGACGGGGTGGCGACGCCCGTCCCCAGCCCTGTCCGCGCAGAGGTGGAGGAAGATGCGGGCCTCAGAGAGTTGCGGCGTCGGATTGCCCTGCTCGGTGATGCCCCAGCGGAGGGGGCCAGATATCAAGTGCTTCGGGAGTTCTACCGGGAAGTCGAGCAGGAGAAGGAATGCCAGCACGAGCTGCGGTTGGCAGAGCTCCGCGGAGCGGAGCCAGAAGATTTGGACCCCGAACCCTACCCCGTGGAACCCTGGGTCGAGGCTCACAGCTCGACTGGAGCTTCACCTGGGGAATCTGAACCCCAGTGACTACGCTTGCGGGACCTCAGCTCGCCTGGAGCCTGTACTGAGGACGTCACTATATCCCAGCGACCCTCGGATGAAGACTCACAGCCCGCCTGGAGCTGCATCCGAGGACGCCACATTCCCCACTGAGGAGCGGCTGCTCCTGTGCTGGCACCTTCGCCGACATGAAGGTCGTGTTGGCAAGAGAGCTGCAGGAGCCTGGAGCAGGACCAGAGGTCCACAGAGGAGCTGTGGTTACGAGGCCCTGGACCATGAGCGGGACTGCCATGGGGTGTACATTCCCTCCGACGCTGTCGTCCATCGAGTGCAGTACGATGTGCGAACAGCGTTCCTGCAGGGGCGGGCCCCAGAGGAGTGGGAGGACGAGCTCCGGAGTCTGGTGCAGCAGGAGATCGCACTGGACGCCGCGTACCGCGCGCTCAGGTGGCTAACCGCCTCCCCGACAGTGCGCCCTAGTGAAGGCAGTTCCACTGCAGGGCCTCGCTACGGAGGTACGGGGCTGCTCTACGAGGGCATGGCCGCCGACCCCGAGTTTGGAGAGGAGACAGAGGAAAGGATGGAAGACATCCTGGAGCGACGGGAAACTGGAGATCCCGTCAGACAGCAGGGACTCAGTGTTTGAGGAGCTGGAGTCCCTAGCAGAGCGGAGTGGGAGCTCGAGGTGGCTTATCGGAGACTGTTGGACGGCGTTCCGCAGTCGAGCCTGAGCTCCCCGTGGTGGGACGGGTCGGCGGAGGAAAGTCGACAGTCCCCAGGTTTGGGACCTATGGGAGGCCGAGGGGACCCATGGGTGCCCGTGGGGTTTCGACTGAGGAAGTTACCCCCTTCACCCCGCAAGAGGACAGGGTGGCCGAGGCCACGGGTCCAGCGGGGGAGGAGACGGATGGTCTCCCGGGGATGGTTGTGCGCAACCATTGTTTGCCCCGGGGGTGAAGTGACCATCCTTCCCCAAGGAGATCTCCAACCAGCAGAGGAGCTGGCTACGGGCAGAGCGCCGCTGGTCTCTGCCCACTACTCAAAGTCTGCCAGGTGGGGCAGACAGGTGGTTCCCCCGGGCTGAGTTGTGCGCAACTGCTGATGGGCCTGGGGGGAAGGAAACCATCCTCCCGCAAGGAGATCCCCACCCAGCGGAAGAGCTACACCAGGGCAGAGCGCCGCTGGCCTCTGCCCGTCTCTCCCAACTTGCCCCGAGGGGCAGAGTGAGGATGACCCGTGCAACTGCGGTTGCATCCATTTGTCTCCCTTGTCGGCTACCAGGAGAGCAGTCAGGTTTGGCCCTACTTGCTCCTTCGTTGCCGTGTCCGTACCTGGCCATCCAGTAGAAGAGCTGGCAACGGGGCAGAGCGCCGCTGCCTCTGCCCATTTCGGCAACCTTGGGAGGGGGGGCCCCACTCTGCGCAGCCACGGTTTCTTCCCACGGCTGACCTGGGCACCCGGGGCATGTGCATTTAGCACCCGGGTTCCCCGGGTGAGCGGTAGCCCTGGAGGGAACACAGGAGGCCCGCCGGCCCAGAGGATCCCTCTCGCCCAGCCGGGGAAGCCTAAGGACATGGGGTCCCGACCAGCTGGCAGGCCGGCCGCAAGGCCAAATGGAGAGGCCTGGTGACTCGCCTCCCCAGACTGACTATGGGCCTGGGAGCACCGACTTCCGGTGATCGGTGCAGACCCGTGTTGCGGGAGACCAGTGTCCGGAGGCTCGGGCAGGCTGCGAGGGGCGTGTGCGGGACTGGTGACCAGGGGTGCTCAGCCACATGGCCGGTGGGTGCGCAGTGACAGTGTGGTGTGACACGTGACAGTTTTGGGTGTGGTGGCACGCACCTAGAGTTTACCAGTATTTTATTTAGATGTGATTATTGTGTGGTGTAATAAGTGTTCCCCGTTGGTTTATGGTGTAATGTATTTTCCCTTTGTTTGCCTTGCTCGCCGCCATTTTCCGATCTCTTGTGGCGCAGTCAGAATTCTCGATTCGGAAAATGGCCGATTCGGACCATCCGGTCCGAATTGGCGACTCCCTGAAGGCCAAGGGCCAATGGGTCCTGGGAGGGCGGCCAAGGAGTCCCATTGTATTCTATTGTGTGGCAGAGTTGTTAAATGCTTGAACTGTAAACAATAAAAAGGCAAGATCTTGCAGTGCATCCAGCTTTGACTGATGTGATTTCTTCTCCGCCGTATTTTCGTATCTGAGAGTCCCTCGCGATCTCAGAGTACGGTGTCCACCCAGGTACGATCCGAATCGAGCGCTCTGTGCCTGCATCGTGTAGCAGGGCAGAGGCGCAGCGCATGAAGATTCGGTTCCCAGAGAGACGGAGATCCGAACCGAAGGGCGCGGCCGTGTACCGCGCTTCGGTATTGCGAGGGATTGCGGTAAGATCCGAATCCCTCGCCAACCCCGGAGTATCCGAAGTTTCCTTCAGCTCCGATCCGATCCGATCCGAAGAGTCTTCCATTAAGTTCCGAAGAGTTACCCGCACCGCGATCGGAAACGTTTCCCGCAAGATCCGAAACGTTTCCCACATCCGTTACGAATATTCCTCCGCAGCAGAACCGACCTCCACGGACGTCTCACACCCGCAAGGTCAGTGAACCAGCTGCTCGGGACGCTGAGTGCCGTATGGCTCAGTGGTCGGGCTGGTTCTAGGCAGGGGTCCCCTCCACCGCCCGCTAACCCTTCCCCAGGGTCACGCCAGGCCGCACGAGACGCCGAGTGCGCGTCACTCGGTAGTCGGGCCAGCGGTAAGCGACGGGGTCACGCAGATTGAGCACACCCGCAGGCGGAACAACATCTCCATTCCGTCATACACGCCATCTACTCCCCCCTCCCACGCCATCTACTCCCCCCTCCCACGCCATCTACTCCCCCCCTCCCACGCCATCTACTCCCCCCTCCCACGCCATCTACCCCCTCCCACGCCATCTACTCCCCCCTCCCACGCCATCTACTCCCCCCCTCCCACGCCATCTACCCCCTCCCACGCCATCTACTCCCCCTCCCACGCCATCTACTCCCCCCTCCCACGCCATCTATCCCCCCTCCCACGCCATCTACTCCCCCCTCGCCATCTACTCCCCCCGCCATCTACTCCCCCCCTCCCACGCCATCTACTCCCCCCTCCCACGCCATCATCTACTCCCCCCCTCCCACGCCATCTACTCCCCCCCTCCCACGCCATCTACTCCCCCCTCCCACGCCATCTACTCCCCCCCTCCCACGCCATCTACTCCCCCCTCCCACGCCATCTACTCCCCCCTCCCACGCCATCTACCATCCCCCCTCCCACGCCATCTACCCCCCTCCCACACAATCTACCCCCTCCCACGCAATCTACTCCCCCCTCCCACGCCATCTACTCCCCCCTCCCATGCCATCTACTCCCCCCCAACACCATCTACTCCGCCCCCACTCCCCCACCAAAGGGTCAATGGACACTCCAAACCCCAAATATATGGAGGAACCCCTAAAAACACACCCGTACACCCTGAATATATGGAGGAACCCCTAAAAACACACCCACAGCCTGAATATATGGAGGAACCCCTAAAAATACACCCACACACCCTGAATATATGGAGGAGCCCCTAAAAAGACACCCGCACACCCTGAATATATGGAGGAGCCCTAAAAACACACCCGTACACCCTGAATATATGGAGGAACCCCTAAAAACACACCCACACACCCTAAATATTTTACACCTCTGAAAGAAAGACATTAAGAATATATGTTTCCCCAGGCCTGGGATAAAATGTAGGAATAGAGCACCGCGCCACGTATCATATATAGCTATATGCAGGAATAAAGCACCGCGTGCCACTATAATATATAGCTTAGATGCAGGAATAAAGCACCGCATGCCACGTATTAATATATAGCTTATATGCAGGAATAAAGCACCGCGTGCCACGTATAATATATAGCTTATATGCAGGAATAAAGCACCGCGTGGCACGTACAATATATAGCTTATATGCAGGAATAAAGCACCGCGTGCCACATATAATATATAGCTTATATGCAGGAATAAAGCACCGCATGCCACGTATAATATATAGCTTATATGCAGGAATAAAGCACCGCGTGCCACGTATAATATATAGCTTATATGCAGGAATAAAGCACCGCGTGCCACGTATAATATATAGCTTATATGCAGGAATAAAGCACCGCGTGGCACGTACAATATATAGCTTATATGCAGGAATAAAGCACCACGTGCCACGTATAATATATAGCTTATATGCAGGAATAAAGCACCGCGTGCCACGTATAATATATAGCTTATATGCAGGATAAAAGCACCGCGTGCCACATTTAATATTATAGCTTATATGCAGGAATAAAGCACCGCGTGCCACGTATAATATATAGCTTACATGCAGGAATAAAGCACCGCGTGCCACGTATAATATATAGCTTATATGCAGGAATAAAGCACCGCGTGCCATGTATAATATATAGCTTATATGCAGGAATAAAGCACCGCGTGGCACGTACAATATATAGCTTATATGCAGGAATAAAGCACCGCGTGCCACGTATAATATATAGCTTATATGCAGGAATAAAGCACCGCGTGCCACGTATAATATATAGCACTATATTGCAGAATAAAGCACGCGAGGAACGTACAATATATAGCTTATAGCAGGAATAAACACCGCTGCCATGTATAATATATAGCTTATATGCAGAATAAAGCACTGCGTGCCACGTATAATATATAGCTTATATGCAGGAAATAAAAACACGTGCCACACAATATATAACTTATATGCAGGAATAAAGCACCCCTGCCACATATAACATATACACATATTGCAAAAGTACGGAGGAACCCCTAAAAAGACACCCACACACCCTGAATATATGGAGGAACCCTAAAAACACACCCACACACCCTGAATATATGGAGGAACCCCTAAAAACACACCCACACACCCTGAATTTTGGAGGAGCCCCTAAAAACCACCACACACGCTGAATATATGGAGGAACCCCTAAAAACACACCCACACACCCTGAATATAGAGGAACCCCTAAAAACACACCCACACACCCTGAAAATATGGAGGAGCCCCTAAAAACACACCCACACACCTGAATATATGGAGGAGCCCCTAAAAACACACCCCACACAGCCTGAATATATGGAGAACCCCTAAAAAACACCCACACACCCTGAATATATATATGGAGGAACCCCTAAAAACACACCCACACACCCTAATATATTGGAGGACCCCTAAAAAAACACCCACACACCCTAAATATTTTACACCTCTGAAAGAAAGGACATTAAGAATATATGTTTCCCCAGGCCTGGGATAAAATGTAGGAATAGAGCACCGCGCCACGTACAATATATAGCTTATATGCAGGAATAAAGCACTGCGTGCCACATATAACATATACACTATATTGCCAAAAGTATTCGCTCACCTGCCTTGACTCGCATATGGATGGGTGAGCGAATACTTTTGGCAATATACAGGGTTATTCAGAGAGCGTGAAAAGCAGGAGAGAATGAAAAATTCTAGGTCTAAATAGCTGATATGGAAAGTGAGATGAAAGGGAGAATTTTTCTAGTTTGGCTATTTTGACCTAGAATTTTTCATTCTCCAGTCATTCTCCTGCTTTTCACGCTCTCTGAATAACCCTGATAGTGTAGCTTATATGCAGGAATAAAGCACTGCTGTTACATCCTCAGCCCCTGCTGTGCTTCCTGGGGGGTCTGGGCATGGTTCGGTGCAAAGGGCTGGTCAATTGCTAGCACCTTGTACTGGCCAAACGTCCTCTGAAGGGGCAGGGCCTGGCATGGTTACGAGGAGCCACCGGGTTTAAAACAGGGTGCGAGGTGCCATCTACTCCCCCCTCCCATGCCATCTACCCCCCCACGCCATCTACTCCCCCCCCAACACCATCTACTCCGCCCCCACTCCCCCCCACAAAGGGTCAATGGACACTCCAAACCCCAAATATATGGAGGAACCCCTAAAAACACACCCGTACACCCTGAATATATGGAGGAACCCTAAAAACACACCCACAGCCTGAATATATGGAGGAACCCCTAAAAACACACCCACACACCCTGAATATATGGAGGAACCCCTAAAAATACACCCACACACCCTGAATATATGGAGGAGCCCCTAAAAAGACACCCGCACACCCTGAATATATGGAGGAGCCCTAAAAACACACCCGTACACCCTGAATATATGGAGGAACCCTAAAAACACACCCACACACCCTAAATATTTTACACCTCTGAAAGAAAGGACATTAAGAATATATGTTTCCCCAGGCCTGGGATAAAATGTAGGAATAGAGCACCGCGCCACGTATCATATATAGCTTATATGCAGGAATAAAGCACCGCGTGCCACGTATAATATATAGCTTATATGCAGGAATAAAGCACCGCGTGCCACGTACAATATATAGCTTATATGCAGGAATAAAGCACCGCGTGCCACGTATAATATATAGCTTATATGCAGGAATAAAGCACCGCGTGGCACGTACAATATATAGCTTATATGCAGGAATAAAGCACCACGTGCCACGTATAATATATAGCTTATATGCAGGAATAAAGCACCGCGTGCCACATATAATATATAGCTTATATGCAGGAATAAAGCACCGCGTGCCACGTATAATATATAGCTTACATGCAGGACTAAAGCACCGCGTGCCACGTATAATATATAGCTTATATGCAGGAATAAAGCACCGCGTGCCATGTATAATATATAGCTTATATGCAGGAATAAAGCACCGCGTGGCACGTACAATATATAGCTTATATGCAGGAATAAAGCACCGCGTGCCACGTATAATATATAGCTTATATGCAGGAATAAAGCACCGCGTGCCACGTATAATATATAGCTTATATGCAGGAATAAAGCACCGCGTGGCACGTACAATATATAGCTTATATGCAGGAATAAAGCACCGCGTGCCATGTATAATATATAGCTTATATGCAGGAATAAAGCACTGCGTGCCACGTACAATATATAACTTATATGCAGGAATAAAGCACCGCGTGCCACATATAACATATACACTATATTGCCAAAAGTACGGAGGAACCCCTAAAAAGACACCCACACACCCTGAATATATGGAGGAACCCTAAAAACACACCCACACACCCTGAATATATGGAGGAGCCCTAAAAACACACCCACACACCCTGAATTTATGGAGAAGCCCCTAAAAACCACACACACCCTGAATATATGGAGGAACCCCTAAAAACACACCCACACACCCTGAATATAGAGGAACCCCTAAAAAGACACCACACACCCTGAAAATATGGAGGAGCCCCTAAAAACACACCCACACACCCTGAATATATAGAGGAGCCTCTAAAAACACACCCACACACCCTAAATATTTTACACCTCTGAAAGAAAGGACATTAAGAATATATGTTTCCCCAGGCCTGGGATAAAACGCAGGAATAGAGCACCGCGTGCCACGTATCATATATAGCTTATATGCAGGAATAAAGCACCTCGTGCCACGTATAATATATAGCTTATATGCAGGAATAAAGCACCGCGTGCCACATATAACATATACACTATATTGCCAAAAGTATTCGCTCACCTGCCTTGACTCGCATATGGATGGGTGAGCGAATACTTTTGGCAATATACAGGGTTATTCAGAGAGCGTGAAAAGCAGGAGAATGACTGGAGAATGAAAAATTCTAGGTCTAAATAGCTGATATGGAAAGTGAGATGAAAGGGAGAATTTTTCTAGTTTGGCTATTTTGACCTAGAATTTTTCATTCTCCAGTCATTCTCCTGCTTTTCACGCTCTCTGAATAACCCTGATAGTGTAGCTTATTAGCAGGAATAAAGCACCGTGTGCCACGAATCATATATAGCTTATATGCAGGAATAAAGCACTGCTGTTACATCCTCAGCCCCTGCTGTGCTTCCTGGGGGGTCTGGGCAAGGTTCGGTGCAAAGGGCTGGTCAATTGCTAGCACCTTGTACTGGCCAAACGTCCTCTGAAGGGGCAGGGCCTGGCATGGTTACGAGGAGCCACCGGGTTTAAAACAGGGTGCGAGGAGTTGCCTCGTCGCCCTGTCGTGGAGTCTGATTCCCGCATCGCTACCATTCATTAGAGGTGCCTTGACGCTGGCGGGCGAGCTTAGTCTTATAATGAAAGAGAACAGTGAAGCACCTTCAGAAAAGGATTAAACGTACACACTACACATTGAATATGGGGGTTCTCCTAAAAACCTGAAGACATATATTATAGATAGTCAATGGAGCGCCAGCGAACTGGATGTACGGTTAATCATTATACATGTCCAATAAATGTCTTCCATCGGTTCGAAGAAAACTCCTCCTCCAAATAAGGGAAATTTCTGCGGAAGAGATAAGATATAATAGCGCAGTATGTCAGTCCACCATAAGAAGAAAATAAAGCGGTTGTAATCCTACTCACATTTTCTTGAGCCTAACCTTGGCTCTAGGATGGATAACAATTATGGGTCTTCAAAGGATGTTCAGGTGCCCATATACCCGCAACAGGATTCTTCAAACGTTTTCCCCTGCAGTGGATCAAAAAAATATACCAACGCACTTTCTGGTGCAATACCGTTAAAAATAATGGAAAGTGGGTACTCATATATGATTGCACTCACATGTTAATGAGCCACATTGGCTCCAAGATATCGCATGGGAATATTAAGGCAATTCCAAAACCTTCTCTTTATCACGTTACAGGAAGCAGCAGTAGTTTAAAAATAAAATAAATTTATTGATACATATTGATTCCCGCATCGCTACCATTCATTAGAGGTGCCTTGACGCTGGCGGGCGAGCTTAGTCTTATAATGGCCATTAATAAGAAACCAAACCTCTAATTGTGTTTAGTTTCACACGGTATAATGGGAATAAGCGCAGATGACATCTTTTTGTTTGTTATGTTTCAAAAAAGTATTTAGTCAGCCACCAATTGTGCAGGTTCTCCCACCAAAAGTCCATCTCAATACTTTGTTATATATCCTTTGTTGGCAATGACAGAGGTCAAACGTTTTCTGTAAGTCTTCACAAGGTTTTCACACACTGTTGCTGGTATTTTTGCCCATTCCTCCATGCAGATCTCCTCTAGAGCAGTGATGTTTTGGTGCCGTCGCTGGACAACACGGACCTTCAACTCCCTCCAAAGGGTTTCTATGGGGTTGAGATCTGGAGACAAATATGGTGAGACTTCATGGGGTTCCCCTGGGAATAGTATCTGACAGAGGAACCCAATTCGTTTCTGGCAAGGGTTTTGTGACAACCTCGGTATCACGTTAAGTTTCTCCTCGGCTTATCACCCACAGACGAATGGGGCTGCAGAGAGAGCCAACCAGAGTGTTGAACAATATTTGCGTTGTTTTGTCTCAGAAAAGCAAAGTGAATGGGCAGACCTGTTACCCTGGGCTGAGGTTGCACTAAACAACTCAGTGAGTGAAACTACAGGTCACTCACCGTTCCATACGGTTTATGGTTATGATCCTCCCATGCTTCCCTCCATATTCCAAGGTACTGCAGTGCCAGTCTTGGATGAGCATCTGAATAATCTGAAAGAGACATGGGAAAGGGTTAAGGAAATCATGGAGGTCAATATCCAAAAGCAAAAAATAAAAGCTGACGGATGTAGAGGTCCGGTTTATACGGTTGGGGACAAGGTATGGCTGTCGACTCGTAACAAATTGTTGGTGCCATCCATGAAGATGGCTCCCAGGTTTATTGGTCCTTATAAAGGTGTTAAGACGCATTAACTCTGTCTCCTATGCTTTGGCTTTACCCCCATAGCCTCTTGAAACCTTTTACCTGTAATAGGTACACCAGAGTCACTGCTCCACCACCGCCTATCAAGTCCCAGGGTAAGGAGGAGTACGAGGTTCGTGCCATCTTGAGGTCCCATGTGGTCCGTGGTGTTCTTCTATACCTGGTAGATAGAGAGGGTTATGGGCCTGAGGATCATTCCTGGCCGCCAGCCAGTGAGATCCATGCGCCATGTCTGGTTCGCCAATTTCATGTGGCCCATCCTTCTGCGCCTGGAGGTCGTTCTGAGTCTGACCATCGGGGGGGTTCTGGTACATCCTCAGCCTGTTGTGCTTCCTGGGGGGGTCTGGGCAAGGTTCGGTGCAAAGGGCTGGTCGTTTGCCAGCACCTTGTACTGGCCAAATGGCCTCTGAAGGGAGCGGGGCCTGGCATGGTTACGAGGAGCCGCCGGGTTTAAAACAGGGTGCGAGGAGTTGCCTCGTCGCCCTGTCGTGGAGTCTGATTCCCGCATCGCTACCATTCATTTACATTGTCTCTCTGTTGCCAACCCGTTTTCTGGATACGATCCCTGCTCCTGTTATTTGACCCGGCCTGATTTCTGACTATTCTCTGCTGCTTGATTACGATCGCCTGTGTGATGCTTCGGTGGTTTAACCCCATGCTTGCTGCTGGAGTGTTTACACGCTACTGGGGAAGTGTTCTTTCTCATCGGTGGGTTTTGTCAGTGGCCTCTCTAAGTGCCTATACCCAACCAAGGATTCCCAGATTCCCCTATTATCATGACGGGGAATCATAATTATAATAAAGACACGGTGGCAAGTATTATGCTATCTTTTCTTTACTAAGCCGATAGCAGCAAAGAACAATCTCTCAAATACCAAACAAAGTATTTAGAGAGAGAAAAAAAACACATTTAAACAATATATAACCATAACAGGTAACAATGGTGTCACGGAACGGACCTGAGCGCTCCTTCCAGCGAGCCACGTGACTAAAAACTCAGACAATTTTAAAGACCATTTTTTCCTTTTATATTTCGGTTGTGCGTTTAAGTGTATGGACATTTTATTTCATTTCTAGATGTGGTTTTACTGGTGTGGTTTTTATTAGAGTGTGAGGTATTAACATGTATCCTGTATTGTATGAGTGTGGATTCAGATGTGAAATTGTGTGATGCATTTAAATGTATTATATTTTTCCTTGGTTGCTAGGATTGAAAGGCTGTGTTGAAATTCAATTGTATGCTAATTAATGTGTGCATTAGCTCTCTGTGCGTGTGTAGTCTGCTGATGTAAGAATGTCATTGTATGCAAATCCGATTGTCTCATTCAAGTCTGGACATGTCTGAGGGTTACCAAATGCTTTTGTGTTGTGTGTATAAATGCATCTGCCCAAACCCTTCATAAATCAGTCCCTGTTTTAAAGTCATACAGCCTCGTCTGGTGAGTTATTTCAGGGCATATCACATTGCACCTAGAAGGCACTCAGCGGCCTTCTACATCACGTCTATCCCAGGAAAAGGAGCCTCAAGTCAGCCCAGCAGCCACCTCCACACCAACAAGAGGTCAGTAAATCAGGCTGCTCGAGACGCCGAGTGCCGAGCCACTCGGTAGTCGGGCCGGACGCCATCAAGGGGGTCAGATAGGAGCAGGACCGCAGGCGGACACCCCATTCCGTCACAAATGGTACAGTCCAACTCCTTAAATCCTCTGACAACCATTGGCTCCTCCTCTTTTCTGATGCGAGACGCGTTACTCATCTTCTTCTTTAACAAATCGAACACCGGAAGAGCTTCATTCTTTCATGAAAACCTCGAACATGTAGTTCAATCCTTCCGTGACAAACTCCAACACAAGGCTTAAGTTGCCAGAGAAAACAACATATTAGAGATCACCAGCGCTTACTGAAAGAACGATCGAACGATCTATAACCTATTGAACACTTAACATTCAGGTCAGATATCAGGGTGGGAACAAAATTCCAACATTTGGGCGGGATAATACTCGCCTCCGTGTCTTTATTATAATTATGATTCCCCGTCATGATAATAGGGGAATCTGGGAATTATCCCACAAGACACGGAGGCTCTTATTATGCGAGTTCAAAGCTTAAGCAACTAATGAATGTGAGACACTGGTTTAAAATAAAACTCCCTAAAGGTGGATTCCCTGGACCAGTCCGCTGTCTTTAAGATGTCCTCAAGACGACATCCACGGAAAAAAGCTCCTGAAGCAGAAGCACTCCGGGAAGAATGAGCTCCAAACACGGAGACGTCCACACCAGCTTCTGATATGATCCATTTAACCCACCTAGCGAGTGTGGTCAGGGCAGCCATCAGAAATGATGGGGGCCCCCTTACTAAACCTCACGATGGGGCCCCCCGGGGCATAAATAATGTACCAAATTAAAATATATATATATATATCACCACAGCGAAAATACAGTAAAACTGTCAGACAATTTTATTATTGAATTTTGCTGCTAATACTCATCTCATCTCGGCGAGCAGCAAAGAAAAGAGGAGGAGCCAATGGTTGTCAGAGGATTTAAGGAGTTGGACTGTACCATTGTTACCTGTTATGGTTATATATTGTTTAAACGTGTTTTTTCTCTCTAAATACTTTTGTTGTACTTGAGAGATTGTTCTTTGCTGCTATCGGCTTAAGTAAAGAAAAGATAGTATAATACTCGCCTCCGTGTCTTGTGGGATAAATCACGTTCTCCAGCCACATATATTGTTTCAATCCGCGATTGCAAAGTCCTGCTTATTTAATGTGGATTGTCAGTGTGCGCTTACCAGCAACAATACTCGTTACTGTTTGTATGACAGACCCCGAAGTGTATGTGTTGGTTCTTACCATCTGAAGGTACCGCACTGACCTGCTCACGATTATTAGCAAACGTTAAAGCAAATTATTTCCTGACTGCCCTGCAGCCCGCGCAATTCACCAACTGTCTGGTTTATCTGTGTTTCTCTGTTTGTGCTCTAAGTAGTCTATCGGTCTCGAAACCTTTAGTGCTTAGTAGCGACTCAGTCTATCGTTCAAACTTGTTGCCACAAGTGTCTGATTCTGTGAATTATAAATCGGTGTTTAAACGTCAAAAAGGTTTATCAGTCCTTTAGTGAGCGCTACGATCCCCGTTACAGCTGCGTGCCACATATAATATATAGCTTATATGCAGGAATAAAAGCACCGTGTGCCACGTATAATATATAGCTTATATGCAGGAATAAAAGCACCGCGTGCCACGTACAATATATAGCTTATATGCAGGAATAAAAGCACCGCAAGAAACGTATAATATATAGCTTATATGCAGGAATAAAAGCACCGCGTGCCACATATAATATATAGCTTATATGCAGGAATAAAAGCACCGCGTGCCACGTACAATATATAGCTTCTATGCAGGAATAAAGCACCGCGTGCCACGTACAATATATAGCTTCTATGCAGGAATAAAGCACCGCGTGCCACGTACAATATATAGCTTCTATGCAGGAATAAAAGCACAGCAAGAAACGTATAATATATAGCTTATATGCAGGAATAAAAGCACCGCGTGCCACGTACAATATATAGCTTCTATGCAGGAATAAAAGCACCGCGTGCCACGTACAATATATAGCTTATATGCAGGAATAAAAGCACCGCGTGCCACGTACAATATATAGCTTATATGCAGGAATAAAAGCACCGCAAGAAACGTATAATATATAGCTTCTATGCAGGAATAAAGCACCGTGTGCCACGTATAATATATCGCTTATATGCAGGAATAAAAGCACCGCGTGCCACGTACAATATATAGCTTATATGCAGGAATAAAAGCACCGCGTGAAACGTATAATATATAGCTTATACTGTATGCAGGAATAAAGCACCGCGTGCCACGTACAATATATAGCTTATATGCAGGAATAAAAGCACCGCGTGCCACGTACAATATATAGCTTCAATGCAGGAATAAAGCACCGTGTGCCACGTACAATATATAGCTTCAATGCAGGAATAAAGCACCGCGTGCCACGTACAATATATAGCTTCAATGCAGGAATAAAGCACCGCGTGCCACGTACAATATATAGCTTCTATGCAGGAATAAAGCACCGTGTGCCACGTATAATATATAGCTTATATGCAGGAATAAAGCACCGTGTGTCACGTACAATATATAGCTTATATGCAGGAATAAAAGCACCGCGTGCCACGTACAATATATAGCTTCTATGCAGGAATAAAAGCACCGTGTGCCACGTACAATATATAGCTTATATGCAGGAATAAAAGCACCGCGTGCCACGTACAATATATAGCTTCTATGCAGGAATAAAAGCACCGTGTGAAACGTATAATATATAGCTTATATGCAGGAATAAAGCACCGTGTGTCACGTACAATATATAGCTTCTATGCAGGAATAAAAGCACCGTGTGCCACGTACAATATATAGCTTATATGCAGGAATAAAAGCACCGCGTGAAACGTATAATATATAGCTTATATGCAGGAATAAAGCACCGTGTGTCACGTACAATATATAGCTTATATGCAGGAATAAAAGCACCGCGTGCCACGTACAATATATAGCTTATATGCAGGAATAAAAGCACTGCGTGCCACGTACAATATATAGCTTCTATGCAGGAATAAAAGCACCGCGTGCCACGTATAATATATAGCTTATATGCAGGAATAAAAGCACCGCGTGCCACGTACAATATATAGCTTATATGCAGGAATAAAGCACCGTGTGCCACGTACAATATATAGCTTATATGCAGGAATAAAAGCACTGTGTGAAACGTATAATATATAGCTTATATGCAGGAATAAAGCACCGCGTGCCACGTACAATATATAGCTTATATGCAGGAATAAAAGCACCGCGTGCCACGTACAATATATAGCTTATATGCAGGAATAAAGCACCGCGTGCCACGTACAATATATAGCTTATATGCAGGAATAAAAGCACCGCGTGAAACGTAGAATATATAGCTTATATGCAGGAGGTATATGACACCCACAAGAAGATGACAACTTATCCTTTTCAGAAGATATTTAAGATTTCCTATTTTACAGTTTGTCTAAACGGCCAGAAATCCAGTAAATATACGAGTTGCTCCTTATCTCTTCACATTAACCCCTTGTGCTTCCCCTTCTGGGTCGGAGGAAATGCACTCAATCCATGTTTGGGTGAAATCACTGGCACCAAGCACTGACAATCCAAAACTACCCAGCCCTGGAAATAAAGTGAAGGGTTAATTTGCACCTTGCAGGCAGGTTAATGTCAGTAAAGGTGTAATTAGGGAGACAGGTGCACTCCCCCCCCCCAACTTGGTTTGTCCTGAGTTGAGTAATTGTTGCTTAAGGATAAATAACACAAGAAATAAAGTAAACAAAGCGCAGGTTTTTTTCCCCATAATGGGGCAACACAAGTACCCAGTGGCCTGTCTGCACCCCAAAACAGCCCAGGCTTCACCATGGGGGTGCACGGTCACATGGAAGAGTACCACCAGGCAAGGATGGGGGGGCAATATATCTCAAATAACTCACCTGAGACCAGAAAGTGCTTTGCATGGACCTTTCATCATGTCAGGACCACAAACCCAGGCCCTGAGACTCAAATCCAGCCCACTAGAACCAGAATTCTCCTGGCCAGCCACATCCAAACCCATTGGACCAGAATTCTCCTGGCCAGCCATGCCCAACCTATTGGGCCAGAATTCTTCTGGCCAGCTGCAGGCCTGTGGGGGCCATACTAGATAGAAGTTCAGCATATGAAAGGCCCTGTGGTTTTTCCTGAGGAGCTCAGACAGGTTTACTGGTGGTGGGTGTGAGGACTCTCATTGAAGGAGTCCAGTGCACCCCTTACATGGCCACCATGTATCAGCGCTTGCTCTGCTTTTGCCTGCTCCTGATTTTCTATTCTGTGTACTTGATTTTAGGGGGGCTTGTCTTCTCCTTCTTGGAGCGCCCTCATGAAGAGCACCTAAGGATGATGGTAGAGATGATGTGGGTGGACTTTCTTGGTGCCCACCCATGTCTGTCTGAGGAGAAGTTGGAGGATTTCTTACAGGAGGCTTTGGTGGCCAAAAGCTTTGGGGTGCCAGCCCTCCGCAACCTGTCTGGCTACCAGAACAAGTGGGACTTTGTGTCCTCATTCTTCTTCTCAGGAACCACCCTCACCACCATAGGTCAGTGACGGGCAAATTGTTTTAACTCTGACGTTTCACTGTCACAATGTGTAAAGGACACGCGGTCACATTCTGGAGAAAATAAGTGGATTCTAGAGGAACCTGGTTCAAGGTTTCAAATAAATCCAGGCTCCTCAGAAACCGACTGCGACGTGTTAACACCTGCTAATGACCCCAGTATGGGGAATCCCTGCCGGGGAATCTGTATAATGCGTGTGGTATGGGGAATCTGTATATTGTGCGCGGTATGGGGAATCTGTATAATGCGTGCGGTATGGGGAATCCCAGCCGGGGAATCTGTATAATGCGTGCGGTATGGGGAATCCCAGCCGGGGAATCTGTATAATGCGTGCGGTATGGGGAATCCCAGCCGGGGAATCTGTATAATGCGTGCGGTATGGGGAATCCCTGCCGGGGAATCTGTATAATGCGTGCGGTATGGGGAATCCCAGCCGGGGAATCTGTATAATGCGTGCGGTATGGGGAATCCCAGCCGGGGAATCTGTATAATGCGTGCGGTATGGGAATCCCAGCCGGGGAATCTGTATAATGCGTGCGGTATGGGCAATCCCAGCCGGGGAATCTGTATAATGCGTGCGGTATGGGAATCCCAGCCGGGGAATCTGTATAATGCGTGCGGTATGGGGAATCCCTGCCGGGGAATCTGTATAATGCGTGCGGTATGGGGAATCCCAGCCGGGGAATCTGTATAATGCGTGCGGTATGGGGAATCCCAGCCGGGGAATCTGTATAATGCGTGTGGTATGGGGAATCTGTATAATGTGCGCGGTATGGGGAATCTGTATAATGCGTGCGGTATGGGGAATCCCAGCCGGGGAATCTGTATAATGCGTGCGGTATGGGGAATCCCAGCCGGGGAATCTGTATAATGCGTGCGGTATATGGCAATCCCAGCCGGGGAATCTGTATAATGCGTGCGGTATGGGCAATCCCAGCCGGGGAATCTGTATAATGCGTGCGGTATGGGCAATCCCAGCCGGGGAATCTGTATAATGCGTGCGGTATGGGCAATCCCAGCCGGGGAATCTGTATAAAGCGTGCGGTATGGGCAATCCCAGCCGGGGAATCTGTATAATGCGTGCGGTATGGGCAATCCCAGCCGGGGAATCTGTATAATGCGTGCGGTATGGGCAATCCCAGCCGGGGAATCTGTATAATGCGTGCGGTATGGGCAATCCCAGCCGGGGAATCTGTATAAAGCGTGCGGTATGGGCAATCCCAGCCGGGGAATCTGTATAAAGCGTGCGGTATGGGCAATCCCAGCCGGGGAATCTGTATAAAGCGTGCGGTATGGGCAATCCCAGCCGGGGAATCTGTATAAAGCGTGCGGTATGGGCAATCCCAGCCGGGGAATCTGTATAATGCGTGCGGTATGGGCAATCCCAGCCGGGGAATCTGTATAATGTGCGCGGTATGGGGAATCCCAGCCGGGGAACCTGTATGGGGAATCCCAGCCAGGGAACCTGTATAATGTGCGCGGAATGGGGAATCTGTATAATGTGCGCGGTATGGGGAATCCCAGCCGGGGAACCTGTATGGGGAATCCCAGCCGGGGAACCTGTATGGGGAATCCCAGCCGGGGAACCTGTATGGGGAATCCCAGCCGGGGAACCTGTATGGGGAATCCCAGCCGGGGAACCTGTATAATGTGCGCGGTATGGGGAACCTGTATAATGTGCGCGGCATGGGGAATCCCAGCCGGGGAATCTGTATTGATAAGTATACTGCAAGCATATCACAGGGATGGCCACGGTCCAGTGATGAGAGATAGCTACTTTGTCACCAGACCCAATGATCATACAGGAAACAACTCGAGTGAGAATAATAGACCAGGACACAAGTGCTGTCTTGAGCGGTTCTTTTACTCTGGAGTAAATTTCATACATTCAGTAGTTTTATCAAAAATAGGAGCGTCACAAATTCATGGATTACAAACCAATACGTCAGTAATATAGGAACATGTTTTTTCTACTTTGGGCAGTACCTAGACTTACAAACATTTCCTGTCCTTGCCTAGTAGGCACGCCTAAATTGACGTCCAAGCTATATCCTATTCTAGAAATAGGAATATTCCATAGGATGCATTAACAATTAAACATCTGTGTCCCTCCCTTCCTCTCGGCTGGTCAGCCTCTCTTAGTTTATAGAGGAAATGGAGTTGAATAGAAAAATTTGCACTCCTTGATAAAAACAGGAAGCCCAGAGAAAGACCATACTCAGCATTACCTAAGGGAACACATTAGGCATTTACTGAGCAGTCAATCAGGCCCTATATATTTATATAGCTATCAAATATTACTAGAGTAGAAATATGTATTCAGTGAATTAGCTACCATATTTCAATTCCTTTCATGTATAATGTGCGCGGTATGGGGAATCCCAGCCGGGGAACCTGTATAATGTGCGCGGTATGGGGAATCCCAGCCGGGGAATCTGTATAATGTGCGCGGTATGGGGAATCCCAGCCGGGGAATCTGTATAATGTGCGCGGTATGGGGAATCCCAGCCGGGGAATCTGTATAATGTGCGCGGTATGGGGAATCCGAGCCGGGGAATCTGTATAATGTGCGCGGTATGGGGAATCCGAGCCGGGGAATCTGTATAATGTGCGCGGTATGGGGAATCCCAGCCGGGGAATCTGTATAATGTGCGTGGTGTGGGGATTTCCCCCCCTCCCCCCCGGAATCTGTATAATGTGCGCGGTATGGGGAATCCCAGCCGGGGAATCTGTATAATGTGTCGCAGTGTGTCTTGCAGAGAGCCGGGGAATCTGTATGATGGGCCACAGTGTGTCTGGCACAGAGCCGGGGAATCTGATGGGCTGCAGTGTATGATGGGCTGCAGTGTGTATTGCCGAGAGCCGGGGAATCTGTATGATGGGCCACAGTACGTCTCGCAGAGAGCCGGGGAATTCTATAGGTTTGTGTGTTACAATACATTTTATAAGCCCAATATATAGAAATAATTGATCAGATTTTACTGACTGTTTGATTCTCATGGGAAGGTTAAATTAGTTTAGGGTCTGTGTCTGTGAGAAGAAACGGATTCCAGGTCGGATGCCATAGCACTATGTATAGCTAACAATGGAAGGAAGCCAGACTGGGTGTGCTTATCCGAGCCCAAGACTATTCTCAATTTCCCAATTCTATGTGTAATATATCTAGGACAGATACAAAAACAAATCTGCAAGAGAATTCTGTTTGATTAATTAATCTTGACAGGCTGAGAACAGGATTGGCCTCCCTGTCTCAGCCGGTGAAGTATGAATTCTACGGTGTATTTGGATTGTATAAAAAGTCCAGGGATGTTTAGGGAAGTAGCAGGAAAAGGGGAGAGAAGGAAGTGTCAGAGTTTGCCCGAGCTCTCATGTCAATGCGATCTCAAACCAGCCTTATATGCAGAATGATAAAGCTCTCCTTGGTAACGTATAAATGATGTAGCTTTTTGTATTAATGTCTAATCTCTCTAACATCTAGTTTTTCCATATTATCCAGTACTAATAATTCATTTACTAAATTGCTATCAGTTAGTTACACGTGTTTATTGTTTATCCTAATAATACGAGTGACTTGTGTTATATCTACTAACCAATTTGTAGCAGGATTCTTTTGTTGTTCTTATTATTCATTATTTATAAAGCGCCAGCATATTCCGCAGCGCTGTACAATAAGCACAGTATAGACAGGGTTACAATACATTGAACAACATTTGACAAACAGTACAGGAGGAGATGAGGGCCCTATTCCCATAGGAACTCACAATCTATCAATTTGTCATGCTTTAATGTCGTTCATGTGTGTGTCTCATCACTCTAAGCCAGAGGTAACATTTACATCTGCAGCTAAAAGGGTTAATTGACTATCACAACTAATGAACTATTTGTAGCAAGGTTATTTTCAGACCATGTTTTAATGTCATGTGTGTCTCATTACTCTCAGCCAGACTCAGCATTTACATTTGAACCTTAATGGTTTAATTAATTGTGATTAGGGAACTACGGTGATGTTCCCTAATATGTGTAACAATCTTGATTGTCAGATGTGTGAATACTGTGATGTTTCAGGTTGATGCGTTAATTGAGTCATATGCATTGATTGAATTGATATGGATTTATACGTGTGTTAGTTTCTGTGATCATCTGGTTTCAAGAATGTCCTCAGGGTTTTGATGTATTTGCCTACCATTTAATTGTGTAATATATATTTATATTGTGTTCATTAACGGTTTAATAAAAGTTTTACCTATTACTTTCACCAGTCAGTGTCGTGTCCTGTTGATTAAATAATAAATTAATTGCTGATTTGATTAGGCAATACAGTTTGTAAAGTCCTCTCTGACTGTATTCTTATAATAGCGCCATCGTATTCCACAGCGCTGTAAAAGATATGTGAAGAAGGGGATGTTACATTAAAGCAGCCGTTCTAATGAGATGAAGTTGTTGCGGTGCCTGGGTGTCTTTAGGAGGGGTTTTAGTTGTTCGGTGGTTGACGCTTCCTGTATAACCATGTGATTCCTGCTGCCCGGCTCGGGCCATACCATGTATCACTTGGCCACATTGCCGTCACATTGATTTGCCCGTTCCCTGGCACCGCGGCTGTTCTGTTATGAGGCATAATTCTGCTTTGACCTCTGCGACGTGATCTCTTCCTCCGTGTATCGCATTTGTGTTTAATAGGTTTCCAAAGAAATAACTGCTTGTTTTGGGTGAATTTCTGTAAATTGTGACCTTCTTGTACCCAATGTGTTCTCTTCCCAAGGACTTGGCGCTGGCTGAATGCTCTTCGTGCAGAACCTAATGTCCTCAGGCGGCAGATATTCTGCATTTTGGGAGTTTATCCATCCTGTCATAAATCTAAAACCCTGACTTTTATTCTTCTGTATTTCTCATTTTGTCGGGGGGGGGGGGGAATACATTTCCAGTAATGGGTTTGTGTGTGTCGGCGAATCGGTTACTGGCTAAGCGATTGACACGGGTACAATGATAGAATGATGGCAGTAAGCCGGGCCTGCGTCAAAACCTGCCCATACATATGTTACTACGGTTACCCATGCCACGTGTTCCATGATGCCAAGCGTCCGCACATCTCACCCATCCCCGTGTCCTCTAAAAAGAACTAGGAGCCAGTAGGGTCACGTCTAGTGGTATCCTCCCTCTGGCTATTCCCATACACCTGCATTAGGGGTCAGCGCAGGGGGCAGGGTCACACGTCCCTCTGGCTATTCCCATACACCTGAATTAGGGGTCACCTCAGGGAGCGGGGTCACAATCTAGTGGTAACCTCCTTCTGGCTATTCCCAAAAACCTGCATTAGGGGTCAGCGCGGGGGCGGGTGTGACGGAACTGTTCTCTTCCGTCTGCCCTGGCTCTCCAGACACACTTTCGTTGCGGTCAGCCCGGCTACTGGGAGCGCTGTCCTCAGCGCCTCGAGCAGCTTGACCCGCCTGCTTCTGTTCCTCTGCCCTGGAGCTGTTATGAATTTCCATAGGGCCGCTCTGTGCCTTCTGGGGGTGATAGTGGGTACCCTGAATGAGACACCAGACGAGCTGTATGTTCCTACAGGATTCTCTGACTTTTAATGAATAAAAACGCCACCATTTATGCTGAAATCCAACAGTCATAATTTGCATAAATGACGCACCTCGTCCTACCAATATACTAATTACATTATGTCAGTTATTTACAATAAACATTCTTTATATTCTTTAGCCTTTAGCTCACACAACATTTGCATAACCTATTGTTCTAACACATCAGATTAAAGACAAACACTATCACAGATCCCTTGAATCAAACATGCAGCCAGATAAGGGTAAAAGCCCTGTTGCATAAATTACACAGCAGTAAAGCTTGTTTACTGGCTATACAGAAACACATTTACCTACAGGAATATAAGTATATTTAAAACTAAAGTTACGCCATTTTACACTAAACTAATTTAAACTAAATCCAAATGATGTAAAATATATTTAAAAACACACGATATAAATCGAACATGAAGTCTCTTGGGGTTTGAAGCATGGAGCGTTTTAAGTCAGCTCCATGACAGCGGGGTCACACATCCCTCTGGGTATTCCCATAGACCTGCATCGGGTCAGCGCAGAGGGCAGGGTCACAGTCTAGCGGTAACATCCCTCTGGCTATTCCCATACACCTGCATTAGGGGTCAGTGAAAGGGGCGTGGTCACATGTCTAGCGGTAACCTCCCTCAGGCTATTCCCATAGACCTGCATCAGGGGTCGGGGCGGGTCACACGTCCCTCTGGGTATTCCCAGTGGTGTATTTAGGTTTTGTGCTGCCCTAATTTAAATTTGACGCACCCCTTCCTGTCAAGGGCACACCTCTTCCTGGTTAATCCCCACCCTTTCTCTGTAAGCTCCACCTTTTCCTCTCTTTATATTAAAAGTGGATACCAAGTGCCTACTTGTATATTTTGTATACCATTTCAAATGTATCTATTGAGATAAAGAAAATTATGAAATGTTTAAATTCAAACATTTTTACAAAGAACAGCCACGCATGTCAAGTATACTGGATCACAGTCGCTCTAATTGGTTGAACAATAAAATCCACAGAAACGTGCACTGCATATGAGCGTGTCACAAAGCTGCACAGCAATAAAACCCACAGAAATGGGCACTGTGTATGAGCATACCAGAACTGCACAGCAATAAATCTCACGCTCATACACATTGCACATTACTGTATCTCCAAGCTCCAGGGCAATAAAACTCACAGTAAAAATGCAGTGTGTATCACAGAATCCACAGCAATAAAACTCCCAGCAATGCAATGTGCGGTGTGTATGAGTGCATCAGAATACACTGCAATAAAACAAAGCAAACCGAGTGAATATGAGCACACAGTAATTATTTATTCTATATTTACTGGCCTCCGCCCGCGGTAGGGCTGTGTGCAGAGTCAGCAGGGACTGTGTACGGACTCAGCAGGAGGTCCCTCCAGGCCACGTTAGGATCGCAGCTGTGCCTGTGCGTGGAGCCATCTTGTCAGCAGTGCGGTGCCACTGCCAGAGGGTGCACCGTGGCTTTGATTCCCTTCCCGGTGGGTGTTCAGTCCAGAATAGAGTGAGTCCATGTTAACGAAAGGGCGGGCAGCTGCGTGCGTGCGTGTCACGTGGTTCAGCCAGTCAGGTGGTACGGAGACTCAGTACCACCTGACTGGCTGGACTGTGTGACCTGCATGCACGCAGCCTCACCAGGAGCCAGGCAGCTCAATGACAAATTTCTATCACTGCAGTGCTGGTTAAGGAAAGGTCCACTTTAAACAGCAGTAAGCAGACAGGGCTTCATATTCTACTGATTCCCCCCTTTACCTGCCGTTTACTGTCATCTTCTCTCTCTGCACACAAATCACATCCCCCTTCCCTTTCCTAGAGCTGCTGCGGTGGAGGGGAGGAGCTATGGAGGGAGGAGAGGGCGATTTTTATTCTATTCGATTTTATTCCGTATGCAAACGCCCTGCTCCGCTGCTCGTTGTTTGAGAACACCGCTCAAAGCTGACACACAGTGACAGTGGCACCTCCTAGTACCCCCTAATGACACCCCAATAATCACTGGTACCTGGGGTGGCCCGCCCTCCGCTCGCACACAAGTTTGGCGAACTGCCAGCAAGTACGGTGCTGTTTGAAGGCAGTGCAAATCCCCATAGAGAAGTAATGGTTAATTTATTCAGAGAACACCAGCAAAGAAATGGCAGTGAAATGTCCTGATGTTCAGTGGTTTCAATCAGCAATTTTATTCAGGTGAACCCCATAGGTTTCAATGTTAAAAATATTCCTGTTTTTATGCAATATCTAATAAATGGTTTAAGTAATTTTTAATTATTTATTTATTTATTTTTTTCGGGCAAAATTCCCCCCCCCTTTTTTTTTTTTTTTTTTTTCTGTAACAGAACTTTTATCAATTATAGGATCTTATATGGAAATTCCAGACATTTTCGTTCAGTAGTTCTTTTGAAAACAGCAGGCCACGGGTTTGCGGTGACAGCATTCAGCGGTGGGACCCTGTGGTGAATGGTGAATTTACTGCAGGGTGGGGAAATTTTATTCCCCGAAGTGCAGGGAACTACAGAACAGCAAAATGTTGGCGTCATTTCGGTGCTTTGTGAGTAACCCATTTAGTGGTGAGGTTTTTTGCTGCCCCCTGGAAAGTGAAAGCCCTAGGCCTTGCCTACCCAGGACATGCTTGAAAATTAGTGAAATCTCAATGTATCCTTCCTGGTAAAATAATTTGCAAAAGTAAAAAAGAAAAAAAGGAATTATTTTTTAGGGGTGGGGCCACCCGGTGCGGGCCGCCGCCCCCTGGAAAGTGCCGCCCTAGGCCTTGTTGGCCTAGGCCAAAATACACCACTGGGTATTCCCATAGATCTGCATCGGGGGGGGGGGTCACAGTCTAGCGGTAACCTCCCTCTGGCTATTCCCATACACCTGCTTTAGGGGTCAGCGCAGGGGGCAGGGTCACATGTCTAGCGGTAACCTCCCTCTGGGTATTCCCATACACCTGCTTTAGGAGTCAGCGCAGGGGGCGGGGCCACATGTCCCTCTGGGTATTCTGTTGATGTTTGACACTGCTGTTGTTGAATTTGTGAGGTTTAACACAATCCCTTTTGAAAGGAAATGTTGATCATGTTATTGGTTTTAATATTTTCTCGTCTCGCTGCAGGTTATGGACATCCTTTCCCCATCTCGTGGGCTGGCAAGGTTTTCTGCCTGGTATACTCCATGATTGGCATCCCGCTGACCTTCTCCATTCTCTCCATCACGTCTCGGAACCTGTTTCTGATTTTATTTGTCAATCCGCTGCACAGCTTCCTCGGGCACGTTACGGTTTCCAGGACTCGGCTGCAGTGGATCCTGGCCTCGCTCATACTGGCCGTTATTTTGCTGCTCTTCTTTTTCATTCCTGCAGTTTTCTTTGATCTTGTTGAGGGAAACTGGGAATATCTTGACGCTTTGTATTTCTGCTTCATCTCCCTAACTACTGTTGGTCTTGGAGACTTTGTTCCTGGAGAGCAGAGTGGCCAGCGCATGCACGTCCTCTACAAGGTGCTGGTTGTCTGTAAGTGTTGTTTGAAGCGAGAGATATACTGTGTGTATATAATTATACAATGTGTATATAATGTGTGTATGTGTGTGAATATATAATTACAGAATCACCCGCACTCCAGGATTTTTCACGTTCATTCACTTTATTTGAACAAGTTTATGTCAACGTTTCAGTTCCACTCTGGAATTTTGTCCTGATGAAAGTTCCGGAGTGGAACTGAAACGTTGACATAAACTTGTTCAAATAAAGTGAATGAACGTGAAAAATACTGGAGTGCGGGTGATTCTATACATCATTTTATGTCCAAGAGGCCTTCACCAAGCACCGGGTGTGAGAAGCAACTGTGAACCGTAAGTGCAGACCAAACTGACTGTAATATATACATATATGTATAATTATAGAATGTGTATGTAATGAGATTATATATATATATATATATATATATCTCCATATCTCCTCTCGGAGTCCGAGTGGAAAGTAGATAAGCTGCAGCATCGCTAACATGATGGGGGTAACCGTGGAGCTGAGGAGGATATCGCACCTGGCAATGCAGAATAAAACGTTAAAGAAAAATAAACACCACAATGGTGACTGTAATGTCTAGAGGTTAGAGGGCCCCCCCCCCCGAAGAGCTGGAAGAATAAAAGCTATACAAACACAAAAATATACACAGGGTCACCAGATTCTGAAACTACAGGCAATGTCCAGACGAGCCATGCACACCACCAAGGGGCGATCTCACACCACCAACCAAACCCTCGCTGGCTCAATGGAGCAAATAACCCACAGTCAAGATAGATAAATGGTTAATAGCCCAGAGGTGCATTGCCTTCCTCACAAGGCCTTACCCCGGGAGCTCGCCACGTGGGCTGCGCCCTTGCCCCGGGAGCTCACTCTTCCCTTTCTGAAGCCTCTGACCTCACATCCTGCCCCAGTAACAGAATACATTGCCATTGTTTCCGAATCACAGAGCAGCAACTTCTCACAACGTCACTTCTGATCGTTCAATGGTAACGGATGGTTCACGTTTTGTGACCGGCCCAATTGGTGCGTTCCGCTGGCTAAAGCATCGCTCTGAGCTCATTAAATTCACTCGAGCATTTTAATTACAAAATATTCTGCTCTGTGTACCAACTTGGCATTCTCTGACGAACCCGTTCTGTGTACCGACTTGGCATTCTGACGAACCCGCTCTGTGTACCGACTTGGCATTCTCTGACGAACCCGCTCTGTGTACCGACCTAGCATTCTCTGATGTATCCGTTCTGTGTACTGACCTGGTGTTCTCTGACGAACCCGCTCTGTGTACAACCCTGTTCTGTATAACTATTTGGCAAGTACTAGTGACCCTGCTCTGGGCATTCATATTGACACACGTCTGACTAGTGCCAAGATCCCTGTTCCTTTTAACTGTCGGTTATATTCTGGTATCTGTTAACCCTTACTGGTTACGTGTCGCTTGGTTCCCTAAAGATAGTTAGCTGTACTGACCATCCAAGGATCGGAGGGGTAGATCGGATTCTGTATACAGGGACCAGTATCATAGACCAAGAGGGGGGTACTGTAACTTTGGGGGCTTCCAGCCTTTCCGGTGTGCTTGAGGGCAGCATGTCTGATGCTGCTCGCTCACCAACACCCGGTTTAAATTGAAACAGGCAGGGAGGTGGCTGCATGAGGTGCGGATTGAGAGGGGGGCGCGGTCTGGTGAAGGTCTTTTAAAAACCAACAGTTCCTTCTAAGCAGTGCCAGATTGTGGTTATCCATACCTGAGCTCCTTGTACCTGAATTATCTCGTGATTTAACCTGTTATTGACCTCTGCTTGTTTTCTGACTATTCTGCCTTCCGTTGCCATAGACTATTTTCTTGTACTACGTTTCTGCACTGATATCGACCGGGCTATTCCATTTGACTATTCTATACTCTGTATTCCTGATTCTGGCTCGTCTGACTACCCCGTGTTGCTGACCTGGTTTTGTATAACGACATTGTCTTTGATTAACCCTTTCTGTCTAGCTAGTATACCTGGCCAATTCTAAGGACCAGACAGTTAGGGATTCTTCTACGGCTACCCTGTTGGTAGCTTTTGGGCTCTGTGGAGTGTTGGGCTTGAAGGACTGCGTGGTGGAATCCGGGAACCGTGACAGAAATCCATAATGTTCACTAGCCGAGATTAGCAAAATCAAATCAGACGGCAAGAACAATAAGTCTACAGTATATCACCAACACAAACCAACTCCTGAAATACAATTAACCCGTTAACAGCCCACTTATGCCCACTGTCCTTGAGAATTGGCTTTGACACATTGGTCTATGGTCCCTTGGCAGGAGACCAGCATCCACACTTCTCCAACAGGTACAGAGGACATGTATAGTAGATATGTGCACAGAACAAAATTTCGTTTTGAACTAATGGATTAGTCCTAAAATGCAATTTATTTAGTTGCTATAGAAATTCGTTTTCAGTTCTTTAGTATGAAAACTAATTTCATTCATCCGAAAACCAGTGGATACAATTACTATTGTAGTGGCTCCTCAGAGGGCGGAGACACAGTAATATAAAAGCAGGGGAGAGGGAAAATATTAACCTAAATCAGTCTGAAAGCTTAGAGAAGAGATGACTTGTGCAAATTTATTTATATAATAAAATAAAGCACTTTAAATCTAGGGAAAACATTCAAATAAATCACACTGAAGGCTCATAATGACAGAGTAACTGTGAGAGCTGGATACTAAATGTATCAGACGTAAATAAACCTTTAGAACAAGCAGCACTGGGAGAGGAGAGGGACTTTATATAAAACGTGTATTCTAGATAAGGAAAGGGGCATAGTGCTCCTGGATAGGGATGAGCCGAACACCCGAGTTCTGTTCGCATTCAAACTTTTCAAATGTTCGAATTCGAACGCGAACTCCATACAAGTCAATGGGACTCAAAATTCGATTTTTAGAGTGCCCTCCAAGAGGGCATATATGCTAGATATTTGCCATAAAAGGTGTATGGGGGTCCGGGTAGTGCCCTGGGGGACAGGAAACCAGGACAAAAAGTTAAAAAAAAAAAAAAAGGTTTTTAAAGGGACAGTGCGTTTTCCATGAAATAAGGGTTAAAAATAAAAATGAAAAATTCCTTCAAATATCATGCCTAGACGATCCCCATAACCTGCCCGTGAAGTGACGGATTTCTAGGATGTATAGAAACATTTTAAAAACAAAAAAAATGACGTTTCAAATGGCAGTAAATGCTTTTCCTTTAATCTATTCATAAACAACTGCTTGGGGCGGCAGCCTGTATGAAAAGACATTTTAGGATGCACAGAAAAAGTTGTGATTTTTTTTTTGGCTAAATTATGGTGAAACTTATGCAGGCTTTGGATGAAAGTAACAATAGGTGCTTTAAAATTGGGCCTTTTAGCGGCGGCAACAGTGCCATCACACAGTAACCCCTCTGAGGATATGAATCTGGTACAGGCGTCACTGGCAGTGCACCCAAAAATTGTGCCTTTGGTGCCAGGCCAGCAAGTGCCATCATACAGTAACCCCTCTGTAGTACTGTGGAAGAGTGCAGAGGTGGACCATGCGGTCCTATATTAAAAAGATATGCATCTGGTAAAGGCGTCAGTGCACCCAGATATTGTGCTTTTGGTGCCAGGCCAGCAAGTGCCTTCACACCGTAACCCTTTTGTGGTATTGTGCAGGGTTGGACCCTGCAGTTCAAAAAATTACAATGATCTAAATGTGGCACAGGCGTCGGTGCAGCCAAATATTGTGCCTTTCATGGCAGCAAGTGCCTTCACACAGTAACCCTTTTGTGGTGTGGAAGAGTTCAGTGCTGGAGGTTTTGTGAATGCAGAAGACCTCCCCGATCTATTCCGTTACGTCAGCATCAGGGGATTGATAGCTGCTGATCCAGGACTGATTCATTTTTATAAATGTCAGCCGGTCTACAGAGTCGGTGGAAAGACGCACTCTTTTGTCTGACAAAACCTCCAGCGGCACTGAACGTCCTTTCAGAAAGCACGCTAGATGAAGGGCAACCTAGTAGCTGCATAGCATATTGGCTAAGTTCTGGCCAGTGATCCAATCTCAACACCCAGTAAGCCAGTGGATCATCTGCTGGAAAGGTATCCAGGTCTGCCCTTGCCCCTAGGTAGTCCTGCACCATATGGTGAAGACGCTGGCAATGGGTGCCTACATTTGACGTCCCTGGGCGTCGTGGACTAAAAAAATTTAAAAAGGCATCAGTCAAGCGGTCCCGGCCTTCACCACTATTCCTCTGATCATCCGCAGCCTCATAAGCACCTGTGTCATCACTTGGTAACCTACCAGTGCCTGGAAAGGTGTTACACAAGTGTTGCTTTAGAGCGTCCAAGTTTTTTCATCCTGTCCTCCCTCTCTGCGGGCAGGATGAGCTCTGCAACTTTACCCTTGTATCGTGGATCAAGAAGGCTTGCCAACCAGTAATGATCCCTCTCCTTGATAGCATGAATCCTGGGGTCCTTTAGCAGGCTTTGCATAATAAGGGAGCCCATGCAGCGTAGGTTGGAGGTGGCATTAGCTTCCGAGTCTTTCTGGTCAATGAGGATGACTGTATTGTGCACTTCCTCCTCCCAGCCACGTACTAGTCCTGGTGTTTCTGGGCACACAAAACCCTCCCTTGAGGAATCCCCACCTTCAATGCCCCCACTACTTAAATATTCCTCCTCCTCCTGTCTGATCTGAGGAGGACCTGCTGGAATGCGGTCTGCAGAAAGACTGGGGCCTTCAGAGCTAGGGAAGGCCTCCTCTTCCTCCCGCTGCTCTGCCTCTAGAGCCACATCTATAATTCCCCGCAGAGTGTGCTCCAGCAGGAACACTAAAGGAATTGTGTCACTGATGCATGCACTGTCCCTGCTCACCATCCTCGTTGCCTCCTCAAATGCATCCTTGATCATCAGCCACTGCGGGGGGAACAAGTTGACCTGAACCTGTCCTCGTGCCATACTCACACAGGTACTTGTTGATGGCCCTCTGCTGCTTGTGCAGACGCTGCAGCATTGCTAATGTCGAGTTCCACCTGGTGGGCATGTCACAGATCAGACGGTTTGTGGGAAGGTGGTATTCTCTTTGAATTTCTGCCAGGCGAAAGCTTGCTGGGAATGAGCATCTGAAGTGGCTGCAGACTTTTCTGGCCTGGTTGAGAAGCTCTGCCAGCCCTGCGTACCTGGTTAGGAAATGCTGTACCACCAGATTTAGGACGGGTGCTAGGCATGGTACATGCGTCAACTTACCCTGGCGTAGGGCTGAGAGAAGGTTGCTGCCATTATCACAGACGACCATCCCCAGCTGAAGCTGTTGTGGTGTTAACCGTCTCTGCACCTGCCCCTGCAGAGATGACAGAATTTCTGACCTGGTGTGGCTCCTGTCCCCTAAACAAACCAGCTCAAGCACAGTATGGCATCGTTTTGCTTGAGCCATTGCGTAGACCCTGTCAGGCGTCGGTTTAACGGAGGAGGAGTCCCAGCTGCAATCAGAGTTACCCAGTGAAGGAAATGTAACGACCCTGTCCATGCTCGCTGGACCACGTGTCTAAAGTCACATGCACCTTGCTGCTGACTGCCTTTCCCAATGACTCGATAACATTGTCTTCCACGTGCTGGTATAGTGCTGGAATGGCCTTGCGTAAAAAGTAATGGCATTTTGGAACCTGCCACTGTGGTACAGCACATTCAGCAAATTCACGGAATGGAGCAGAGTCCACCAGCTGGAAAGGCCGCAGCTGCAATGCGAGTAATTTTGCTAAGCTGGCATTCAGACGCTGTACTTGGATGGTTGGGAATATATTTTTTCTTGCGCTGCAGCAGCTCGGGCAATGTAATGTGACTGCATAAATCTTCAGCTGATGGGATGCTGTCACATTGTGAGGAAGGAGCTGGTACATCCATTACTGTAGCAGGCAGTGACATGGCAGGACATACAGTGGGGGTAGAGACAGATGAGGAGGACCTACGCAAAGTTTTGCGCCAACGGGATGCGTGGCAGGTGGAAATATGTCGCCTCAAGCACGTGGTACCCAAGCGTCCGGTGTCTTTTCCACGCTTGAGCCTCCTCTGACATAGATTACAAATAGCAACGGTAAAGTCTGCTGCACATTTCTTAAAGAACTCCCAGACAGCAGAGTTCCTGGATGTGTGCGTTGAGACACCTGAGCAGCTCTGACATCTGATGCCTTGGACTGGCTAGTGCTACAGTTTGTAATAGAGAATGTTGTGCCTCGTGTTTGTCTCTTCCTCTTGTCCTGACTCTCCAGACACCCCTTTGTTGCGGTCAGCCCGACTACTGGGAGCACTGTCCTCAGCGCCTCGAGCAGCTTGACCCGCCTGCTTCTGTTCCTCTGCCCTGGAGCCGTTAAGAGTTTCCAGAAGGCCGCTCTCTGCCTTCTGAGGTTGAGTGTGGAGTGTAGCATAGTTTGAACTAAAACACCAGACGCGGCTGTATGTTTTAAAACCGGATTCTCTCTCTCTCTCTGAGCTCTGAGAGTTCTGACCTTTTTTAATGAAAAAACGCCACCATTTTATGCTGAAATCCAACAGTCATAATTTGCATAATTGACGCACCTTGTCCTACCAATATCTAACTAACAATGTAATTAGCTTATTTACAATAAACATTCTTTACATTCTTTAGCCTTTAGCTCACACAACATTTGCATAATCCATTGTTCTATCACAGATCCCTTGAATTAAACATGCAGCCAGATAAGGGGGAAATCCCTTATCTGGATAATTTTATGTGCATAAATTACACAGCAGTAAAGCTTGTTTACTGGCTATACAAAAACACATTTACCTACAGGAATGCAAGTATATTTAAAACTAAAGTTATGCCATTTTACACTAAACTAATTTAAACTAAAACCAAACGATGTATTATTATATATTTAAAAACACACGAAATAGATTGAACATAAAGTCTCTTGGGGTTTGAAGCATGGAGCGTTACATCAGCTCCATGACAGGCAGTATGCTGCAGCTGCTTGGGCAACATGAGTGCCAGTTATTTGTGTGTCATCACTGGCACCCCCTTCCTCAACCTCAGAGATTGAATCAGAGCACTGTACTTGCTGCGCATCCTCAAGCAGCATGTCACTGTCATTGTAGTCAAACAATTCAGCTGACTCCTCCGTGTGTGATAGTGAGGCTACGACAGGAGTAGCTTTGTGGACATGGAGGCTGCATTAGATGTTTTGGCAGCTGAGGTGGACTGTAAAGCACTACAAGCCTGGCTGGCAGAGGACTCGGAGGATGAGGATGGCCTGGTTAGCCAATCCACCATCCTCTGTATGTTGCTGCTGCTGCTTAAGACGGCCAGCACCAGATAGAAAGGACAAGCGTGCCCCTGCAGAGGATGCACCACGTCCACCACGACCAGAGGCACAGCCTCCCGACACAGAGGCTGCTTGCCCTCTTATCTGTGTCTGGGAGCGTCTGCCTGTCCTTTTTGGTCTTTCTGACATGGTGAGTGATATATATATTAAAGATATACAGAACTCTGATTCAACTCTGGTATAAAGATTTCCAGAACTCTGGTATAACGCAGTGAGACCCCCTGATAGCTGGCAGTGAGAAGACACAGATTACAAGTCTCAGAAACCTCCTATAAATCAGTGAGACCCCTTGATGAGTGGCAGCCAGTGAGAACACACGGATTATAACAATTTCCAAATATTTTGTAGAAATTACTGAGCCCCCAAAATTCTGGCTGGCAGTGACAAGACACAGATTATCTCAATTCACAAATATTTTGTAGAAATTACTTTTACTGCGAACTCCGAACTGATCGAACAGCTCATCCCTACTCCTGGATAATATAAAATATATCAGACCTAAGCCCCTATTATGCAGAGTGGGAGGGGAGATGACACACGTTTTATAAAGTCCCTCTCTTCTCCCAGCGCTGCTTGTTATAAAGGGGCTTTTACTATCCAGCCCTCCTCTGTCATTAACTTTCAGTGTGATTTATTTGAAGGTTTTCCTTCTCCAGCTGCTTTGATCATCTTAAGTAAAGGTTTCCTCTCCTGTGCTGGCTGGCTGTGCTGCGAGTGAGTATTCTGGAGCTCTATCACAGTCCGATTTTCGGGTCGGGAAGGATTACACATACAAACCTTTTCTGTAACTTTGTGATGTTGCGCTCTTCATTGCTGGTCTCCTTCACTCAATGTAATATCACAAAAAGGACTGAAACTAAAATGTAGTGCATTTTATTTTAGTTTCTTTCGTTTTTTGTACTGAGCAGTTTCGTATCTCTTGAGTCATACGAAAACTAAATATCCCAAAATTCGGACTAAATCGTTTTAGTACTAAAACGAATGCACATGTGTGGACATGGAGGGTGAGGACACAAAGGTAGAGGGAGCTTCAGTTACAGTAAGGCTTCGTTCTGTCCACCCCATGGAGACGGCCGTGTATCTCGCTGACCCTCGGGAAGTTGCTAGCGGTTTCTCTGAAGAGCTTGCAGTCTCTGTACCTTTTTCTTTCTTCTTGTAATGACATTTTCCCTCTGTTTTCAGGTTATTTATTGCTGGGATTGGCCGCTGTGCTTCTGGCAGTGGAGATCGTGAAAAGCCTCGTAAATTGGAACCGAGTGTTCAGCTTGTTCTTGCTTGGAAGTGAGGACGTCCGAAGAGATGAGGAAGTGGAGCCAGTTCTTGACGATGATTTAGACCGCTCTTTTGTACAGAGACGTGAAGAAACCATGAGAAGAAGAGTCCCTCACTCTGTGTCCCCAAATGTGGAGAGATGCTACGGCTCCATCAGCCCCATTGCAAACTGACACATTGTGTGTGGCGCCTTTCTTCCCGGCCTTTACACAGGATGAGTGCAGCGACCTTGGCTCTTCAAATGTTTTGAAATTATTTTCCATGAGTCTGCACCAACTTAATGAGTTGTGGGGCATCATGGGAGGTGTAGTTTCAAACCACCTGCAGGGCCAAGAATGACGACCTGTGCTGTAATGCCCCATTGCCCGCTCTGCGCCCGCTTCCTCGGAGGATAACGAGCGGAGGATATCCGGAGATCACACACACATTGTGCAGAATTGATTCACGTTGGCTTCTTTGGTTTGAAATGTTCTATTTCTGTATCTCTGCTAAAGGACAGACTCTGCGCACATCCTTGTGCTATGTTACCCTATGTGCGCCTCATCCTGCCATGTTTGGGAATTCTTTTTGCTTTCCTGTTGTAGTAATGTCTGTTTTCTTGGTGAATGCCGTTTGCTCTTGTGGTCGTCACATTGCGTTTTCCTTTATTCATCTCACGTAATTCACCGTATAAACCTTCAAATGGGAAACTGTAATGATTTTATCCTCTGGAGATGAAGCGCTGCACCTCGTTCTTTCTTCCGTGTCCCTGTTTGTTTATGTTCTATTTTTGCTGTGGTTTTGTGTGATTTAATTTAAAAATCAAATCATTTAACCCTTCTTGTCCCTCGTCTACAAAACGATCAATAAAGCTTGTGCTATGAAGGAGCCCTCTGGATTGAATTGGGCGCGCTGGCAGCGCCCGCGGTGATCAATGGATTAATATCGCCAGAACTCAGCCTGTACTACGCGTGGAGTTACAAAAGTAAAGTCCCTTATTAAATCCTTCTCAAGCCGTGTGGACGGTTAGAATTAATTTTCTTGCAATCGATAGCTCTTGCTGCATGAGGTTGGACAACGTTTTAATTCTGGGCTCTGGAGCCGCTACTGGCAGGTTTGGGAATCAGAGGGCGGCGAACCTGACCATTTAAACAATCGGAGCTCCTAAAATATCAATGGGCCTGAATAAAGCTGAAATCCATTATGTGTGTGTGATGAGAGGAGGCGTCTAAGGCTTGACACACCATATGATGTCCACTACTCTCCTGGTGTTGTCAAACTTGTGTCATGCCAGCAGAAATTCCACCTGGTCACTGTGAACCTTGCCAAGGAGCAGCGAGCCAGGACCGGTGTGAGGGTCACTGTGGGGTATTGGCCTATATCCTCATGGAACATGTATGTATGGAATCCCTGCGGGGTATTGGCCTATATCCTCATGGAAGACGTATGTATAGAGGCACTGCGGGGTATTGGCCTATATCCTCATGGAACATGTATGTATATAGTCACTGCGGGGTATTGGCCTATATCCTCATGGAACATGTATGTATGGAATCCCTGCAGGGTATTGGCCTATATCCTCATGGAAGACGTATGTATAGAGGCACTGCGGGGTATTGGCCTATATCCTCATGGAAGACGTATGTATGGAATCACTGCGGGGTATTGGCCTATATCCTCATGGAAAATGTATGTATATAGTCACTGCGGGGTATTGGCCTATATCCTCATGGAAGACGTATGTATAGAGGCACTGCGGGGTATTGGCCTATATCCTCATGGAAGACGTATGTATAGAGGCACTGCGGGGTATTGGCCTATAGAGTAGACATGTGCATTCGTTTTAGTACTAAAACGATGTAGTTCGAATTTTGGGATATTTAGTTTTAGTATGACTCAAGAGAAACTAAACTGCTCAGTACAAAAAACGAAAGAAACTAAAATAAAATGCATTACATTTTAGTTTCAGTCCTTTTTGTGATATTACATTTGAGTGAAGGAGACCAGCAATGAAGAGCGCAACATCCGAAGTTCTGCACCCTCCACATGCCAATGCAGTAGGATGTTCTATACAGAGAGGGGCATTAATTAATGCAGGAGGATGTTCTAAACCTTATACAGAGAGGAGCCTTTTTTTTTTTTTTTTTTAGCCCTTTAAATCCAGTGGCTGTGAGCGCTGAGATTGGCTGCTTGTTACATTATCTCTCAGTACAATGTATCAGGCTCAGTTGTTACAGTAACTGACTGTAACAGCGCTCAGAGTTTCAGTAAAACAAGGAAATAATATTGTTATAACCTCTTATATCTAAAAATATTATTTACTAGTTTTACTGAAACTCTGAGCGCTGTGATGCAATCAGTTACTGTAACAGCTTTGCCTGACACGGGGCAGTATTACAATGTTGGTGCTAACTTAACCAGAGCTGTTGTAAACTGAAAACCTCCATAGGCTATAATGGTTCTGGGAAGTTTACAACAGCTCTGGTTAAGTTAGCATCAACTATGTAATATGGCCCACATTGTGCGGAGAGTGAGAGATACTGTAACAAGCAGCGATCTCAGCCCTCTGAGGAGCCACTACAATAGTAATTGTATCCACTGGTTTTCGGATGAATGAAATTAGTTTTCATACTAAAGAACTGAAAACGAATTTCTATAGCAACTAAATAAATTGCATTTTAGGACTAATCCATTAGTTCAAAACGAAATTTTGTGCTGTGCACATGTCTACTATAGAGTCACTGCGGGGTATTGGCCTATATCCTCATGGAAGACGTATGTAGAGTCACTGCGGGGTATTGGCCTATATCCTCATGGAACATGTATGTATGGAATCACTGCGGGGTATTGGCCTATATCCTCATGGAACACGTATGTATATAGTCACTGCGGGGTATTGGCCTATATCCTCATGGAACACGTATGTATGGAATCACTGCGGGGTATTGGCCTATATCCTCATGGAACACGTATGTATATAGTCACTGCGGGGTATTGGCCTATGTCCTCATGGAACACGTATGTATATAGTCACTGCGGGGTATTGGCCTATATCCTCATGGAACACGTATGTATATAGTCACTGCGGGGTATTGGCCTATATCCTCATGGAAGACGTATGTATATAGTCACTGCGGGGTATTGGCCTATGTCCTCATGGAACACGTATGTAGAGTCACTTGGCCTGGTTTTGGGACAGATACCCCATGACTGCAAAAAGTCAGAATGAAGTCCTTCTTCCTCTCTGAATGGAATAATTTGAGGGGGGGGGGTAGATATGTCTTCTGCTGCTAGTGGTCCATCCAGTTGCAGTGATTTGTGCCATTTGAAGGAAGATACTGTGGTGTCCATAGCCCTGAACCTGGCTCGCATCAAGGGGCACCCTGTGCAGGTATGGCCGGACCTCCTGTCATGTGTCTTGGGGGGTGCTTGGCGTTTTCCCTCTAGTCCCCTGCGTTTATTTTGTGAAAGCTATTGGTTTTTCCAGTGTTTTATGAAGACCCCACCACCTCCTGCCTTGTGGGCAGCAAAGAAGCTGGAGTTGGAGACATTCCTTGCCATCATATTGTCTTTCTGTGTCACCAGACTGCGGTGGGGATTGTGCAGTTTGGTAGGACCGAGTTCTAGGACGATGAAGCAGATTGGTCAGGTAGTGCGGTAATAACCCAGGACATGTCTGTAAGACGTGACCAGCAGACGGGGTGGATGAGGAGCACTACGAGGAGGTCCTCTCCATGTGAATGAGGAGAGTGAAAAATAAACGCCTTGTGGGTTGCATGAGTCGCCCTCCACACATCCAGCAGGCCACCAAGCTGATCTTGCCTGGAGCAAGCCCTGCTAGTAGGTAGGGAAGGGCTCGCCAGGAAACCACTTGAAACGCTGGCCCTATCAATCACAGCTGTGCGTGTCCTGCAGGCCATGCCACACTCTCTAACCCAGGCATTACCGTGAAAAAACGATGCCCGGGGAACATTTTTCAGAGCCTTCAGGACCCGGAGTAGAAGATCCTGATCAGAGGCAGAAAATGAAACCACAAAGGGACAATTCTTTGTGTGGATTGTTAACCCTTTGTGTATGGTCAGTGTGCAGGAGGACACACATGGGATCTTTGCACCAGAGTATCCAGGGGCATCACTTGATATTTTTGTCTCTTGTATGAAAGCTATATCTGCCCAATGATGAAAGGAACGCACGGGGGGGGGGGGGGTGTTACAGAATAAAGAGTGGAACCCCTGATCTAGAAACATAGAAACATAGAAAAAATGTCGGCAGATAAGAACCTTTCGGCCCATCTAGTCGCCCAATTACAAGGATACTTAACCTGGATTTATCTTTTGTTTAGGATAGCCTTATGCCTATCCCATGCCTGCTTAAATTCAATTACTGTTTTGGTCACCATCCTTATTATACAAAGTGTCCACTATATAAAACACCTCCTGCCTTTCCCACAAAGACGTAGAACTCACCAGTTACCCCCAAGCCAGCGCTTCCCAAACATCTCAAACTCCCCTTTAGGCCAGTGTGCGCACATATTGATGTGGCTACTGCTGTCCGTTGCAGCGTTGTGACGCTACGACGGGGCCAGCCAGACGCTGTTGTGCGTGCAATTTGTGCACGCACAACAGCGATCATGCTGCATCCGTGCAGCAGGGCTTTTCATCAAAGTGCTAGGACGCGCGTTGACGAAGTTGCAAAAGAGCGATTCTCCATAGGAGGATCAAGCCTTGCAGCACTGAGCTCAGCGAGGCGGCCAGACGGGCAACAGATGGGCGTCGAGTGGAAGGAACCTCTACTCTCACAAACGTTCCTTCCACTCTTCAAAATGCTTGTCTGACCCCAGTCTTAAACCTACTCAAAAATAGGGATGAGCCGAACACCCCCGTGTTCGGTTCGCATTCGAACTCGAACAATTTCAAAAGTTTGAGTTTGAACACGAACCGAACTCCATGCAAGTCAATGGGACTCAAAAGTTCGGTTTTTAGAGTGCCCTGCAAGAGGGCATATATGCAAGATATTTGCCATAAAAGGTGTATGGGGGTCCGGGTAGTGCCCTGGGGGACAGGAAACAAGGATAAAAAGTTAAAAAAGAAAAGTTTTTAAAGGAACAGTGAGTTTTCCATGAAATAAGGGTTAAAAATAAAAACGAAAAATTCCTTCAAATATCGTGCCTAGGAGGTCCCCATTACCTGCCCGTGAAGTGGCGGATTTGTAGGATGTATAGAAGCCTTTAAAAACAAAAAAATGACGTTTCAAATGACGGTAAACGGTTCTCCTTTAATCTATTCATAAACAACTGCTTGGGGCGGCAGCCTGTATGAAAAGAGGAGACATTTTAGGACACGCAGAACAAGTTTAGTGATTTTTTTGGCTAAATTATGGTGAAACGTATGCAGGCTTTGGATGAAAGTAACAATAGGTGCTTTAAAATCGGGCCTTTAGTGTCGGCAACAGTGCCGTCACACCGTAACCCCTCTGTGGTATTGTAGAAGAGTGCAGGATTGGACCCTGCGGTCAAATATTAAAATGATATGAATCTGGTACAGGTGTCAGTGCAGCCAAATATTGTGCCTTTGGTGGCAGCAAGTGCCTTCACACCGTAACCCTTTTGTGGTATTGTGGAAGAGTTCCTTGCTGGAGGTTTTGTGATTGCAGAAGAGATCCCCGATCTATTCTGTTACGTCAGCATCAGGGGATTGATAGCTGCTGATCCAGGACTGATTCATTTTTATAAATGTCAGTCGGTCTACAGAGTCGGTGGACAGACGCACTCTTTTGTCTGTGACAAAACCTCCAGCGGCACTGAACGGCCTTTCAGAAAGCACGCTTGATGAAGGACAACCTAGTAGCTGCATAGCATATTGGCTAAGTTCTGGCCAGTGATCCAATCTCAACACCCAGTAAGCCAGTGGATCATCTGCTGGAAAGGTATCCAGGTCTGCCCTTGCCCCTAGGCAGTCCTGCACCATATGGTGAAGACGCTGGCAATGGGTGCCTACATTTGACATCCCTGGGCGTCGTGGACTAAAAAAATTGGAAAAGGCATCAGTCAAGCGGCCCTGGCCTTCACCACTATTCCTTAGGCTTGTGCACTGATTTTTTTTTCGGTTCGATTCGGTTCGATTTTTCGGATGTTTAAACTTTTCGATTCGGCTCGTTTCGACCGATTTCTGTTTCGATTCGGTTCGGCTTGACTCGGTTTTTGTGTACATTTTTTTTCCAGAATATCGACCATTTTTCGTATTTTCATGTCACTTAGCTCGTTTTTTGTATCGACTTTTCGTGATTTCGGAAATTTTCGTTTTTCGGAACGTCTGTTCTCCTCGTTTCAAAGCAATAAATTTCGATTTGACACATTTCAAGTCCATTCGAAAATTCCGAAAATATTTCGTTTCGGCTCGGAAAACTTTTCGGATCTGCCATTTTCGGATCTAAAAATTTTTGGAAAATCGGCCGCATCCGAAAACACGAATCGGGAAATTTCGTGAAAATTCCGAAATTCCGAAACGCACATCCCTACTATTCCTCTGATCATCCGCAGCCTCAGAAGCACGTGTGTAATCACTTGGTAACCTACCAGTGTCTGGAAAGGTGTTACAGAAGTGTCGCTTTAGAGCGTCCTCAAGTTGTTTCATCCTGTGCTCCCTCTGTGCGGGCAGGATGAGCTCTGCAACTTTACCCTTGTATCGTGGATCAAGAAGGCTTGCCTACCAGTAATCATCCCTCGCCTTGATAGCACGAATCCTGGGGTCCTTTACCAGGCTTTGCAGGATAAGGGAGCCCATGCAGCATAGGTTGGAGGTGGCATTAGCTTCCAAGTCTTCCTGGTCAATGAGGATGACCCCATCGTGCACTTCCTCCTCCCAGCCACGTACTAGTCCTTGTGTTTCTGGGCACACAAACCCTCCCTTCAGGAATCCCCACCTTCAATGCCCCCACTGCTTAAATATTCCTCCTCCTCATCCTCCTCCTGTCTGATCTGATGAGGACCCGCTGGAATGCTGTCTGCGGAAAGACTGGGGCCTTGAGAGCTAGGGAAGGCCTCCTCTTCCTCCTGCTGCTCTGCCTCTAGAGCCACATCTATAATTCCCCGCAGAGTGTGCTCCAGCAGGAACACTAAAGGAATTGTGTCACTGATGCATGCACTGTCCCTGCTCACCATCCTCGTTGCCTCCTCAAATGGTGACCGTACAGTGCATGGATCCTTGATCATCAGCCACTGCGGGGGGGACGACAAGTTGACCTGAACCTGTCCTTGTGCCATAGTCACACAGGTACTCGTTGATGACGCTGCAGCATTGCTAATGTCGAGAGGAGGACATTCGCTGCAGTCATAAGTACATGGTTAAAAAATAAAAGTGTACTTTTAAAAGTGATACACTTTTATTTTTTAACAATGTATTTTTAACCATGAATTTATGAATGCACATATTGCTCCCGATGAAGTCTTTTGACGAAACGCGTCGAGCGTGAGCAGTCTTATCTTTATTTTTATTCATAAAATCCTTTGACTGGAGAAACTTTGGTCTTGGCTGATTGTTCCTGAAGTGCACCGGCTGTGTAGGAAATCATACCCCAGGCAGTGGCGTAGCGTGGGGGGGGGGCTGGGGGGCCGTGGCCCCGGGCGCGGTTTTGCGCCCCTAAAACTGGCCCGCGGGTTGAGGGGACCCAGAAGATGCCGGGCAGCGGGAGTGCCTGCCCGCCGCCCGGTCCTGAACAGTCCGTCCTGTTCTTGAAGGGGATGCGGCTGCGTGCAGGCGCAGCCGGTCACGTGGTCCGGCTAATCAGGTGGTACTGAGTCTCTGTACCACCTGATTAGCCGGACCGCGTGACCTGCGCACGCCTGCACGCAGCCGCCTCCCCTTCAAGAACAGGACAGACTGTTCAGGACCGGGCGGCGGGCAGGCACTCCCGCTGCCCGGCATCTTTTGGGTCCCCTCAACCCCTGCCGGAGCAATATCCAGGTGAGAGCTGGGGCAAATCCATGTGTAAACTGGGGGGCAAATCCATGTGTGAGCTGGGGGGCAAATCCATGTGTGAGCTGGGGGGCAAATCCATGTGTGAGCTGGGGGGCAAATACATGTGAGAGCTGGGGCAAATCCATGTGCTGGGGCAAATCCATGAGCTGGGGGCAAATCCATGAGCTGGGGGCAAATCCATGAGCTGGGGCAAATCCATGTGAGAGCTGGGGCAAATCCATGTGAGAGCTGGGGCAAATCCATGTGTGAGCTGGGGCAAATCCATGAGCTGGGGCAAATCCATGAGCTGGGGCAGATCCATGTGAGAGCTGGGGCAAATCGATGTGTGAGCTGGGGCAGATCCATGTGAGAGCTGGGGCAAATCCCATGAGCTGTGGCAATATCCATGTGTGAGCTGGGGCAAATCCATGTGAGAGCTGGGGCAGTATCCATGTGTGAGCTGGGGCAATATCCATGTGAGAGCTGGGGCAGTATCCATGTGTGAGCTGGGGCAAATCCATGAGCTGGGGCAAATCCATGAGCTGGGGCAAATCCATGTGTGAGCTGGGGCAAATCCATGTGTGAGCTGGGGCAAATCCATGTGAGAGCTGGGGCAAATCCCATGAGCTGGGGCAAATCCATGTGTGAGCTGGGGCAAATCCATGTGAGAGCTGGGGCAGTATCCATGTGTGAGCTGGGGCAATATCCATGTGAGAGCTGGGGCAATATCCATGTGTGAGCTGGGGCAATATCCATGTGTGAGCTGGGGCAATATCGATAACGTGTCCACAGGTTGGGGGGGCGCACAATTCTTGGCTGGCCCCGGACGCTGACAACCCACGCTACGCCACTGACCCCAGGTCCTAGGCATCCATGGAACGGTGATAACGATCTTGTTTTTTGATGTGCGTGAGTTGATTCAAATACTATTTGTTCATTTAACATGCACCTCTAAGTGATTTTAATTCTTTGTAGGATTACCATCTACCTTCTTCTTACTGCATACTGCTTACAGGTTACTGGGAGCCCGCAGAGGTAAGATCCTATCTTCATTAATAAGTTAAGTGATTCAGTGTGTGTTTTTTTTATTTGCATAGATTACAAATAGCAATGGTGCGGTCTGCTGCACATTTCTTAAAGAACTCCCAGACAGCAGAGTTCCTGGATGTGTGCTTTGAGACAACAGCGCTCTGCACCTGAGCAGCCTTGGACTGGCTAGTGCTAAGGTTGGTCATAGAGGACGTTGTGCCTTGTGTTTATTGTGCCTCCTCCTCCTCACTTGACTCCTCTGTTCGATCAGGCACCCAGGTGGAGTCAGTGACCTCATCATCATTGTCATCACCCCTATCTCCTCGTCACTGGAGCCAACTTGGCAGTATGCTGCAGCTGCTGGGGCAACATGAGTGCCAGTTATTTGTGTGTCACTGGCACCCCCTTCCTCTAGGTTGATTATACTCCCTTCCTCAACCTCAGAGATTGAATCAGAGCACTGTACTTGCTGGGCATCTTCAAGCAGCATTAATAAACAAAAATACCACAATGTATTCGGGAGCGCAAATAAAGTTAGTCCTTTATGAGTATGGAATCTCAAAGGATCTCCAAGAGAAAGTCTCTATTTGAAGATAGTCCCAGATGTTCTCAGGTCACACGATGAGGGTACCGAGTGGAAAAAGAAAAAGAAAAAACAAATTGGGCAATATCGTATGCGTTATGCAGAAGGATTGAGAAGGAAAAAAACTCACAAGTATAGAGCTGAATAGCTCAATGTGGTACGCAGTTGAGTCTCTATGGGGGACTCCACCCTCTGGTAATGGGGATTCCGGTTGCGCTGTTCACTCCAATCGGATGTTCCACAATGTACAAAACATCGAAAATGACCTCGAAGGAAAAGTGATATAGCGTAATCCCGTTTATGGATAACTATATGCCATTTTTCCTGTAGACAGGTACTCACATAATTAAGAACCTCCTATATAGGTGGTTCTGTAAAACAGCAGTAGACCACTTTGCAGGGGGTCTTAGCCTCTAGCTGGATAAGTTCATGTACTCCAATAGAGGGCAGATGGATCCCAATGTTATGGATAGTGGAGCGATGGCAAGAGGTATGAGGGCGTAAATAATATATGCATAGGCGTGGAAAAATGGGAAGTTGGAAAAAAAAGGCTTTTAATTTAAAACATATTAAAATACATAAAAGAAATGGGGTGTCAACGAGACGCGTTTCCCTTACCGAATCTGTAAGCTTCTTCAATCGTAATAAACACCCATAGTTCTGCCTCCACAATTTATACCCTCCGTAAATCACTGCCGCCGCGTTATGGCGTGCGTTCCACATCGAGCCCGTCCACATGCGTTCCAAATCACTTCCGCATGCGTTCCATCCAAGCTATTTCCGCTTGCGTTCCATCATCTGAGTGTCCGGTATAGATGATTCCTCCGATTTGTTGCGGCAATGTTTTCAGATACATCACTAACCTCTATTCAGAAGCATGTTATATTGGCCACATTCTTAGCATATTCTATATGCCCAAAACCGACAAAAGCAATAGAATGGAAAAAAGAGAGACTGAAGATGTATGTGATGCAAAAAGGGGTGCCAAAGGCCTATTGTGAGTGGTGTGTAATGGGATTATTTCAGAAAATGATTTATTTCAAAATCGGCATTTAAGCCACCTGGAATAAGGGTGTCTAGTGTGTAAATCCACCTCATCTCCGTCATAATTAATTTTCTGGTCAAATCCTCACCCCTCCAGTTACACTTAACAGCCTCTATTGCAAAAAACTGTGTACCTTTTACATTACAACCATGTGTGTCTCGAAAATGAAGAGACACACTATGTTTTTCATAACCTCTCGTTATATTGCACAAATGCTCATTTATACGGACATACAGAGGTCTTGACGTTTGGCCTATATAATTTTTACCGCATGGACATTTTAGTAGATAAGCTGGTGGATTTTATAGACGGAATTCGTTCTAGGTGAAACGAATTCACGAATCGTTCTCCTTTTATTCAAAGTTTTTCTGCATGCAATGCATTGGCCACATCCGTAGAAACCAGCCGGCATTCCGAATGGATTCCCAAGTGTGGCTTTCTTCTCAATAATATGGTTTTTTACTAGCTGACGTCCTGAACTTCTTCCACCTCTGTAGATGATGGATGGTTTATCCGACAATATTGAGTTAAGGATAGGGTCTCTCTTCAAAATAGACCAGTGTTTCTCTATTGATTTCTTAATCTCTCTGTTGTGCACATTGTAATCTAAAATAAAGGATACAGCATTTTCTTGAGTATTTTCTCGTTGTTTGTTATTCAAGAGAGTTGATCTCTTTGTTTGTAATACATCTTCCTTGATAGTTTCAAGGGTTCGTTTATGGTACCCTTTAGTCGCAAATTCGTGGATCAGTTTTTGAGATTGCAACTGGTACTGACCAACATCGGAGCAATTTCGACGGACCCTCACCATCTGTCCTTTGGGTATGCCATTAAGCCAAGGTGGGTAATGATCGCTTCTTTTGTTGATATATCCGCTCACATGGACATCCTTAAAGTGAGTTTTGGTGCAGACCTTTCCATTTTCTATGTATAGAGTGAGATCAAGAAAATCCACTGTAACTGGATCAATGGTGGATTCTAACTTAATGCCTACTGAGTTGACATTTAGGTGATCGATAAATGACTGCAGATCAATGTAGCTGCCTTCCCATACAATCAGAATATCATCTATATACCTACGGTATAGGACGAGGTTACGCCCCCAGTCATGCCCACTCCAGACCACTTGGTTCTCCCAATAGGCCATGAATAGATTGGCATAACTGGGGGCGAACCTCGTCCCCATGGCCGTACCGTTCCTCTGGAGATAAAAATCCCCATTATACCAAAAATAATTATGGGTGAGTATAAGTCGTATGCCCTCAATTATAAATTTAATCTGATTAGTCTCAAATTTTCTTGAGTCTGTAAGGAAAGCCTCCGTTGCTTCACATCCGACATTATGAGGAATTATAGTGTATAGGGAGTTGACATCGCATGTTGCCATAATATAGTTGTCTTTCCATTCAATTTTTTCTAGAAGACATAATACTGACATGGTATCTTTAAGGTAGGCACGGGTCTCTATCACTAGGGGCTGTAGTAATAGATCAATGTATTCGGAAATCCTAGATGTTATCGAATTAATACCCGACACTATGGGGCGGCCTGGAGGATTAGTTTTATTTTTATGCAATTTGGGCAAATAGTAGATGACAGGTATACGAGGGTGTTCTATTTTTAAATACTGGTATTCCCTCTCTTTGAGAATACCCGTGTCTTTGCCCCTTTGTAGGTATTCAAAAAATAATTGTTTAGTTTGAGCGGTAGGATTGCCAGGTAATAGCTGGTATGTATTGGAATCGCCAAGTAGTCTGCTCATCTCTTGGTGATATTGATCTGTATTAAGAATCACAACTCCCCCCCCCCCCTTATCCGCGGGTTTAATTACAAAATTGCTATCCTCTCGTAATTGTTTAAGTCCTGCATGTTCCTTTTTGGTCAAGTTGTTATGGAACTTTCTATTTCCAGTCTCTAGTTTTCTTATATCAGTATAAATCATTTGCTCGAACGTATCTATCTCTTTAGAGGCCATGTGGCGGGGGTAAAAAGTGGACTTCTCCTTCAATTCAGTATGTACATATGGATCTGGATGTGATTCCAATTGTCTCTCTAAAGGAGTTCTCGCGAAAAAACGTTTCAAGCATAATTTCCTTTTAAATTTTTGCAAATCGATGTAAGTACTAAAAGTACAACCTCGATTCGTAGGGACAAATTTGAGTCCTTTAGCCAATAGATCAACTTGGCCTTGGGTAAGTGTTTTTCCACTAAGGTTGAAAATACCCCTAGACTCTATATTTTTCCTCTCTTTCCTTCCCTGTACTGCTCCTCCTCCTCTACATCCTCTTCTCTTAAAGGTCTTTTCCTTGGTGTCCTCACTTGCTGTTGGTTGTTGATTATACCTTTCATTTTGTTTTTGTAGTTGGCCAAATGAGGGACTTCACTCCCCAAATCTAATCTCTCATCTCTTCGGAAGACTTCCTGATCTTCATGTTGAAGAAGAGGTGTGTATCTGTTACTCAGGGGGAGCAGTGGTGCTCTTTGTGGATCAAAATCACGGGAATTCTTCATACCTCCTCCATAGAGGTGCCGATTATTTACGCCTCTTTTCTCATAATTTTCGAAAGTTTTACGGTATGTTTCGTATGGATTACTGTCATTTCTATTTGGAGGTGGTCTTCTATCAATCCGATTCCATCTAGGGCTAAAGTTGTTCTCCTGACGGCCTCGAAAGCTATTCCTTCTCAGCGGGTTCCTCCTTCTTACTACCGTGTTCTCTTGTTTTTCTTCTTGTGGGTACATCCATCGGGACTTAGATGTTTCCTGCTGTAGGGTCCTCTCTAAGTCAACTTGTGGAGGCAAATCAACTTTAACTCCCTTTCTGCCTCTAAAGTGCTGATTGGCTGTATGATTTTGAAAAATCCACACTTTGTTAGCTGCATAGTCACCTAAGTCGCAATTGAATTTACTTTTCTTCTTGATTATAAGTTCCTTTTCTAATTTTTCTAAGGAATTTTCAATCCTATCTAGATAGTTCTTCCTTTCAGTTTCTTCTGTGCATGTGCCTATCTGTTCGAAGACCGTATTGATTTCCAAACCAAGTGACTCTAATAAGTCCTTTCTTCTCGAAATGACTACTTCTATCATGGTGAGGGAAAAGCCTTCTAACATATTACACCATGTGATCATGAATGGATCATCAATCATTTCAGGAGAAGGATCTTTGATCCATCTCAAGCCGCGTGGTATAATGTTGTCTTTAGAATAGCGTTCTAATGTATTTATGTCCCATTTCAATCTTAATTCTTTTTTTAGAAGATATTCAAGATTGTTAAATAATTTCTTCTTATCTTTATAAGAACCCAGATGTTGGTTCTCATTATGGGTAGACTGACTTTGACCAAAGATATCATTAGTGTTGTCCCCAAACTTATTTCTAAATTCCATATTGGACCTGTAGCTGCCAACACTATATGGAATATGTGCAAAATAAAAACTCAAGAGGAAAAATGACCAAGAAGGTCAGAAAGTGTTATAGGCGCTGGTGTTTCACCGTGATGAAGGAAAAAAGGAATTATACGGTTTATGCAGCTCACCGTGGGGTGTATCCCTCACCCAATAAAGAATTAATAAACAAAAATACCACAATGTATTCGGGAGCGCAAATAAAGTTAGTCCTTTATGAGTATGGAATCTCAAAGGATCTCCAAGAGAAAGTCTCTATTTGAAGATAGTCCCAGATGTTCTCAGGTCACACGATGAGGGTACCGAGTGGAAAAAGAAAAAGAAAAAACAAATTGGGCAATATCGTATGCGTTGTGCAGAAGGATTGAGAAGGAAAAAAACTCACAAGTATAGAGCTGAATAGCTCAATGTGGTACGCAGTTGAGTCTCTATGGGGGACTCCACCCTCTGGTAATGGGGATTCCTGTTGCGCTGTAAGAACCTCCTATATATATGTGAGTACCTGTCTATGGATAACTATATGCCATTTTTCCTGTAAACGGGATTACGCTATATCACTTTTCCTTCGAGGTCATTTTCGATGTTTTGTACATTGTGGAACATCCGATTGGAGTGAACAGCGCAACAGGAATCCCCATTACCAGAGGGTGGAGTCCCCCATAGAGACTCAACTGCGTACCACATTGAGCTATTCAGCTCTATACTTGTGAGTTTTTTTCCCTCTCAATCCTTCTGCATAACGCATACGATATTGCCCAATTTGTTTTTACTTTTTCTTTTTCCACTCGGTACCCTCATCGTGTGACCTGAGAACATCTGGGACTATCTTCAAATAGAGACTTTCTCTTGGAGATCCTTTGAGATTCCATACTCATAAAGGACTAACTTTATTTGCGCTCCCGAATACATTGTGGTATTTTTGTTTATTAATTCTTTATTGGGTGAGGGATACACCCCACGGTGAGCTGCATAAACCGTATAATTCCTTTTTTCCTTCATCACGGTGAAACACCAGCGCCTATAACACTTTCTGACCTTCTTGGTCATTTTTCCTCTTGAATCTTCAAGCAGCATGTCACTGTCATTGTAGTCAAACAATTCAGCTGACTCCTCCGTGTGATAGCGAGGCTACGGCAGGAGTAGCTGTGGACATGGAGGCCGCATTAGATGCTGTGGCAGCTGGGGTGGACTGTAAAGCACTACAAGCCTGGCTGGCAGAGGACTCGGAGGATGAGGATGGCCTGGTTAGCCAATCCACCAAATCCTCCGTATGTTGTTGCTGCTGCTTAAGACGGCCAGCACCAGTTAGAAAGGACAAGCATGTCCCTGCAGAGGATGCACCACGTCCACGACGACCAGTGGCACAGCTTCCCAACACAGAGGCTGCTTGTCCTCTTATCTGTGTCTGGGAGCGTCTGCCTGTCCTTTTTGGTCTTTCTGACATGGTGAGTGATATATATAGATTAAAGATATACAGAACTCTGATTCAACTCTGTTATAAAAATTGGAGATATGCTGCCAAACTCTGATTCAACTCTGGTATAAAGATTAAAGATTTCCAGAATTCTGGTATAACTCGGTGAGACACCCTGATAGCTGGCAGCCAGTGACAAGACACAGATTACAATTCCCAGAAACCTCCTACAAGTCAGTGAGACCCCCTGATGGGTGGCAGTGACAAGACACAAATTACAATTCCCAGAAACCCCCTACAAGTCAGTGAGACCCCCTGATAGGACCCCCTGATAGCTGGCAACAGTGACAAGACACAGATTACAATTCCCATAAATCTGCTAGAAGTATGTGGGACCCCCTGATAGCTGTCAGTGCGAAGACACAGATTACAATTCCCAGAAACCTCCTATAAATCAGTGAGACCCCCTGATGGGTGGCAGTGAGAACACACAGATTAGAACAATTCTCAGATATTTTGTAGAAATGAAACCCCCACAATTGCTGGTGGCAGTGAGAACACAAAGATTAGAACAATTCCCAGAAATTTTGTATAAATGAGACCCCCCCAATAGCTGATGGCAGTGAGAACACACACTAACAATCTCCTCTCAAAAAACACGTGCTGGGGCTGCAAGGGATGCCTTATATAGTGTGCTGCGGTACTTAGCTCTGTGAGCCATGATTGGGCAAAATTTGCCCAATCAGGACTCTGAGCTGTGATTGGCATAGTCTTGCACCTAAACTGTGGTCAGGTGCAGGCAGTAGCCAATTACAAGCTTCAGGCCAGTGGAAAAGTGCATTGTGGTCCATTGTGGGCGAACATGCGGCGAACACGCGGAAATGTTCATAGTTCGCGAACGGGCGATGTTCGAATCGAACTCTGAACACATCGAACCGAACAGCTCATCCCTACTCAAAAACACCCAAACTCCCCTTCCCAAACTCCCCCTACCACTACCCAATAATCTCACCTAAAATTGTGAAAATGTAAAGATTTTATCAATTGAAAAACACCTGCAAGACTTTCACTTTGTTTTGTCCCCGTGCCCTTCCTGCAGTACCTGTACCCCCCCTGCCACGTCTACTTTGAGAACCACTGCCCTAAACCCAGTGACCTAAAACTATCAAACGTGCATAAATAAAGCCCGAATCAAAGTGTAAAGCAAGGGATACCTGAAGAGGTGGTTGGCCGTCCTGCACCTGGGCAGGAGTCACTGCAGAAAGTGTCTGTGCATTTATCTCTGCATCTATCTCTGCATCTGTCTGTGTCTGTGCACCTACCTCGGGCTGCGTCAGGTGGACCTACCTCGGGTTGCGTCAGGTGCACCTACCTAGGGCTGCGTCAGGTGCACCTACCTCGGGCTGCGTCAGGTGCGCCTACCTCGGGCTGCGTCAGGTGCGCCTACCTCGGGCTGCGTCAGGTGCGCCTACCTCGGGCTGCGTCAGGTGCGCCTACCTCGGGCTTCGTCAGGTGCGCCTACCTCGGGCTGCGTCAGGTGCACCTACCTCGGGCTGCGTCAGGTGCACCTACCTCGGACTGCGTCAGGTGCACCTACCTCGGGTTGCGTCAGGTGCACCTACCTGGGGCTGCATCAGGTGCACCTACCTGGGGCTGCATCAGGTGCACCTACCTGATGATGAGTCAGGTGCACCTACCTGGGGCTGCATCAGGTGCACCTACCTGGGGCTGCATCAGGTGCACCTACCTGATGATGAGTCAGGTGCACCTACCTGGGGCTGCGTCAGGTGCACCTATCTCGGGCTGCATCTGTGCATCTATCCCTGTGTCTCTGCACCTATCTCTGTATCTGTTTATCTCTGTATCTGTCTGCATCTGTGCACCTATCTCTGGCCGCATCTATCTCTGTGTCGCTGCATCTATCTCTGTGTCTGTCTGCATCTGTGCACCTATTTCTGTATCTGTCTGCGCACCTGTCTCTGTATCTATCTCTGTAGCTGTCATTTGAAAGTTAAGTATTTGTATACACCTATTTTTTGATAGATGCACAGACGCTGACAGAACAATATATCTCTGTATCTGTCTGTGAATCTGTGTCTGTGCACCTATCTCTGTATCTGTCTGTCTGTGCATCTATCTCTGTATCTGTGCATCTATCTCTGTATCTGTGTGTGTCTGTGCACCTATCTCTGTATCTGTTTGTGTCTGTGCATCTATCTCTGTATCTGTCTGTGCACCTATCTCTGTATCTGTTTGTGTCTGTGCACCTATCTCTGTATCTGTCTGTGTCTGTGCATCTATCTCTGTATCTGTGTCTGTGCACCTATCTCTGTATCTGTCTGTGTCTGTGCATCTCTGTATCTGTTTGTGTCTGTGCATCTCTGTAAGTGTTTGTGTCTGCATCTATCTCTGTATCTGTGCACCTATCTCTGTATCTGTCTGTGCACCTATCTCTGTATCTGTCTGTGTCTGTGCATCTCTGTATCTGTTTGTGTCTGTGCATCTCTGTATCTGTTTGTGTCTGTGCATCTATCTCTGTATCTGTCTGTGTCTGTGCATCTATCTCTGTATCTGTCTGTGTCTGTGCATCTATCTCTGTATCTGTTTGTGTCTGTGCATCTCTGTATCTGTGTCTGTGCACCTATCTCTGTATCTGTCTGTGCACCTATCTCTGTATCTGTCTGCATCTGTGCACCTATCTCTGTATCTGTCTGCGTCTGTGCATCTATCTCTGTATCTGTCTGTGTCTGTGCACCTATCTCTGTATCTGTCTGTCTGTGCACCTATCTCTGTATCTGTCTGTGCATCTATCTCTGTATCTGTCTGCGTCTGTGCATCTATCTCTGTATCTGTGTCTGTGCATCTATCTCTGTATCTGTCTGTGCACCTATCTCTGTATCTGTCTGTGCATCTATCTCTGTATCTGTCTGTGCATCTATCTCTGTATCTGTGTCTGTGCATCTATCTCTGTATCTGTGTCTGTGCATCTATCTCTGTATCTGTTTGTGTCTGTGCATCTATCTCTGTATCTGTGTCAGGTGCACAGACACAGACAGATACAGAGATAGATGCACAGACACAAACAGATACAGAGATAGGTGCACAGACAGATACAGAGATAGGTGCACAATCTCTGTATCTGTCTGCGTCTGTGCACCTGTCTCTGTATCTGTGCACCTATCTCTGTATCTGTCTGTGTATGTGCATCTATCTCTGTCTGTGTCTGTGCATCTATCTCTGTATCTGTGTCTGTGCACCTATCTCTGTATCTGTGTCTGTGCACCTATCTCTGTATCTGTTTGTGTCTGTGCACCTATCTCTGTATCTGTCTGCGTCTGTGCATCTCTGTATCTGTCTGTGCACATATCTCTGTATCTGTCTGTGCACCTATCTCTGCATCTGTCTGCGTCTGTGCATCTATCTCTGTATCTGTCTGCGTCTGTGCATCTATCTCTGTATCTGTGTCTGTGCACCTATCTCTGTATCTGTCTGTGCATCTATCTCTGTATCTGTCTGTGCATCTATCTCTGTATCTGTCTGTGCACCTATCTCTGTATCTGTCTGTGCACCTATCTCTGTATCTGTGTCTGTGCACCTATCTCTGTATCTGTCTGTGCATCTATCTCTGTATCTGTCTGTGCATCTATCTCTGTATCTGTCTGTGCACCTATTTCTGTATCTGTCTGTGCACCTATCTCTGTATCTGTGTGTGTCTGTGCACCTATCTCTGTATCTGTCTGTATCTGTGCACCTGACACAGATACAGAGATAGATGCACAGACACAAACAGATACAGAGATAGATGCACAGACACAGACATACAGAGATAGGTGCACAGACGCAGACAGATACAGAGATAGGTACACAGATACAGATACAGAGATGCACAATCTCTGTATCTGTCTGCGTCTGTGCATCTATCTCTGTATGTCTGTGTTTGTGCATCTCTGTATCTGTCTGCGTCTGTGCATCTATCTCTGTATCTGTCTGTGCACCTATCTCTGTATCTGTCTGTGTCTGTGCACCTATCTCTGTATCTGTCTGTGCACCTATCTCTGTATCTGTCTGCGTCTGTGCACCTATCTCTGTATCTGTCTGTGTCTGTGCACCTATCTCTGTATCTGGTCTGTGCACCTATCTCTGTATCTGTCTGTGCACCTATCTCTGTATCTGTCTGTGTCTGTGCACCTATCTCTGTATCTGTCTGTGTCTATGCATCTATCTCTGTATCTGTTTGTGTCTGTGCATCTATCTCTGTATCTGTCTGAGTCTCTGTCTGTGCGACTATCTCCGTCTTTGTGTGTGTCCTGAGACCCCCAGCCATCGGGGGGGGGGGGGGGGGTCGGTGTGATTCTCTCCAGATACGGTGGATTGATTGCTATAGGAGGAGGAGGAAGATGTGTAAAGCAGCGCGCCCTCTGGCGGATGAAGCTGACATTACACGTACAAGTTCAGAGGGACACAGAGGCCGCTTGATGCGGGGATGTGAATCCGTCCAGTAAATACACACAAGACCAGACCCTGCTGAGCAACACAGAGGACCGGCTCGGGATGAGCTGCCGGATCCAGTGAGCGGAGGAGCTGCCAGCAGCCCGGACAGTTTACATTCAGCACCTTGGAGAGCGGCTCCACTAGCAAAAGCACCGCATGCAGCACCTCGACCAGCTCCAACCACGGTGACCAGCGAGCTCCAACTTCAGGAACGGATCCAGCACCAAGCTCAGAACTTACAGAGCTCCAGCTCCAGCACCAAGCTCAGAACTTACAGAGCTCCAGCTCCAGCACCAAGCTCAGAACTTACAGAGCTCCAGCTCCAGCACCAAGCTCAGAACTTACAGAGCTCCAGCTCCAGCACCAAGCTCAGAACTTACAGAGCTCCAGCTCCAGCACCAAGCTCAGAACTTGAAGAGCATCAAGTTCAAGACTTGGGGAGCACCAGACTCAGAACCTTAACCAGCACCGAGCTCAGTACCTGGGGTGCACCAGGTTAAGGACTTTGGCCCATACCAGACTCAGAACATTTATTTAATAGGTACACTACCTGGGGGGCACCTGGTTCAGGACCTTAGTCAACTCCTGCTCAGTACCTTATCCTGCACCAGGCTCAGTACTTTATCCTGCACCAGGCTCAGTACCTTATCCTGCACCAGGCTCAGTACCTTATCCTGCACCAGGCTCAGTATCTTATCCTGCACCTGGCTCAGTACTTTATCCTGCACCAGGCTCAGTATCTTATCCTGCACCAGGCTCAGTACTTATCCTGCACCAGGCTCAGTACTTTATCCTGCACCAGGCTCAGTACCTTATCCTGCACCAGGCTCAGTACCTTATCCTGCACCAGGCTCAGTACCTTATCCTGCACCAGGCTCAGTACCTTATCCTGCACCAGGCTCAGTACCTTATCCTGCACCAGGCTCAGTACCTTATCCTGCACCAGGCTCAGTATCTTATCCTGCACCTGGCTCAGTACTTTATCCTGCACCAGGCTCAGTACCTTATCCTGCACCTGGCTCAGTATCTTATCCTGCACCTGGCTCAGTACTTTATCCTGCACCAGGCTCAGTACCTTATCCTGCACCAGGCTCAGTACCTTATCCTGCACCAGGCTCAGTACCTTATCCTGCACCAGGCTCAGTATCTTATCCTGCACCAGGCTCAGTACCTTATCCTGCACCAGGCTCAGTACCTTATCCTGCACCTGGCTCAGTATCTTATCCTGCACCTGGCTCAGTACTTTATCCTGCACCAGGCTCAGTACCTTATCCTGCACCAGGCTCGGGACAAGAGGAGAGAAATCTCAGCACCTGGGATAGAGACCCCAATTAAAAGTGACAGAATCACAACACTCAGCTCTTCTCTGAATGGATGGCAAAGCAGCCCCTAATGGTGTGGCCACCATTGAAGACAGGATCTTAAGGATCACTGGGTATTATGGCTACTACCCGGGCTACTCCAGCCAGAAACGTAAGGCTTTTCAGATTTATTTCATTATCAGCCACCAGACATGACAAAACGTGTAACTGTGCTCTGTGTGTGAATACAATGACTGCTCTGTGTTGTGTGTTTGTGACACAGTGACTGAGCTCTGTGTTGTGTGTTTGTGACACAGTGACTGAGCTCTGTGTTGTGTGTTTGTGACACACAGTGACTGAGCTCTGTGTTGTGTGTTTGTGACACACAGTGACTGAGCTCTGTGTTGTGTGTTTGTGACACACAGTGACTGAGCTCTGTGTTGTGTGTTTGTGACACACAGTGACTGAGCTCTGTGTTGTGTGTTTGTGACACACAGTGACTGAGCTCTGTGTTGTGTATTTGTGACACACAGTGACTGAGCTCTGTGTTGTGTTTGACACACAGTGACTGAGCTCTGTGTTGTGTGTTTTTGACACACAGTGACTGAGCTCTGTGTTGTGTGTTTGTGACACACAGTGACTGAGCTCTGTTGTGTGTTTGACACAGTGACTGAGCTCTGTGTTGTGTGTTTGTGACACACAGTGACTGAGCTGTGTTGTGTGTTTGTGACACACAGTGACTGAGTTGTGTGTTGTGTGTTTGTGACACACAGTGACTGAGCTCTGTGTTGTGTGTTTGTGACAGTGACTGAGCTCTGTGTATGTGATACACACTGACTGAGCTCTGTGTTGTGTGTTTGTGACACAGTGACTGAGCTCTGTGTTGTGTGTTTTTGACACACAGTGACTGAGCTCTGTGTTGTGTGTTTGTGACACACAGTGACTGAGCTCTGTTGTGTGTTTGACACAGTGACTGAGCTCTGTGTTGTGTGTTTGTGACACACAGTGACGGAGTTCTGTGTTGTGTGTTTGTGACACACAGTGACTGAGCTCTGTGTTGTGTATTTGTGACACACAGTGACTGAGCTCTGTGTTGTGTTTGTGACACACAGTGACTGAGCTCTGTGTTGTGTGTTTGTGACACACAGTGACTGAGCTCTGTGTTGTGTATTTGTGACACACAGGGACTGAGCTCTGTGTTGTGTATTTGTGACACACAGTGACTGAGCTCTGTGTTGCGTATTTGTGACACACAGTGACTGAGCTCTGTGTTGTGTATTTGTGACACACAGTGACTGAGCTCTGTGTTGTGTGTTTGTGACACACAGTGACTGAGCTCTGTGTTGTGTGTTTGTGACACACAGTGACTGAGCTCTGTGTTGTGTGTTTGTGACACACAGTGACTGAGCTCTGTGTTGTGTGTTTGTGAGCTGTGGGACATTATAAATGTGGGATGGATTGTCCATCCCGGATCGCAGAGCTGCATTTTTTCCAGGGGTGGGGTGGTGGGGACTTTAAGGGGGCAGAGGTCCCAAACACAATGTGTGAGTGAAGATTAGCAGAGACAGTGTGTGATCTGTAGGATTCATCTTGGATTTCACACGTAGTCTTAGTAACACTGTATGATGTGGAACGTGTTCAGAAAATGTAGGATATTGTAACTGTGCTGACATATTCAGTGCATGGAAAGGTTTCCTTCCGCTATGATGTCAGAGCTCGGAATCTCATTGATTCCTGCAGTCAGGGAACTTGGCTTTATATGACCTGTCTGTATCCACATCTTATTGGAAAAGGATCTATTTTTAATGTTATCGTGTAGAACGTTGTGTATTCGAAGACCGTCTGAGCTTTGTCTCTGTCAGATCTATTCCTTCATTCAATGTCTTTCTTTATATAGTGCGTCGCACATTATTTATATACTGCGTCCAAACTAAGAGAAAAGGCGCCAGTAAACAGCGCAGCACCACGGCATGCGCGAGAAAAGTGCCCAATAAAAAAAGATTTTGTAAAATTAGGACCAAAAACCTTTCCATCCTTCCCTGCTGCTGCTCGGCATGAAATTGTTAATCTCTAACACCAAGGCGTGTCATGCACTTTACAGCCGATTCACATGTTGTCGTGTACTAACCCCTCCAAGTCCAGGTGAATTTACTACCCCCAGCACAGAGCACCCCCTGCAACACATGGAACATCCACTCCATTCAGTCAGGCATTACATGGCCAAGATACAGAGTTTCATAGAAAGTCCTGTGACCCTATTATTGTAATCCTGGTGTAAACGTAACCAGAGATATTGCAAAGCTAACAACTCCAGAGACTTTAATGGTTGTGGGATGTATCCAACAGCTGGGGTTAGGTTTTCAGCAGGGGTAGAATACAGCCCCTGTATTTACCATCCAGGCGGGGCAGATATTGGGGGACATAGTGTAAGGGACTCAGGTCAGGAGATGGCCGCCATCTTGAGCCAGGCGGCCATCTTGTTCAGAACATTGGTTCACTTGAATCTAAATAAGTAGATATTAGCTGAAATTAGGATGTAGCTTGCATAGAATCTTTGGAATGTGTTAAACTAACAGTAAGGCAATTAAACTAACGAGGATCCGGCCGATGCTGGCACGAAGTGACAGGATGGAGAATAGTTACTTCAAGGTCAGAGAGCCAGAGTCCGAACAAAGGGAAATGTGAAAACCAGACGAGGCCTTATCTAGGATATACAATAAACAAGTCCTAGGGAGGTGGGCACAAGCAGGATCCAGAGAAAGTGGTAAATCCTCCATTGTCAAAATATCATGAAGTCCGCCAATTTATGACCAATGTGTGGAATGTCTTTGTATTCAATTAAGGGAGGTACGGACCCACGTGGGGTGGGATAGTGTCACCGTCGGGTGGGCTAATTGGGATGTACCTAATTATGTATTCGGGGTATAAAACCCCATGTTCGAATGTAATCTGGGCTCAGTCCTTGCGATTCAATCCGGACTGTGCAGGTGACGTCACAATAAAGTTTGCCTTTCCTGAAGAGACTCGTGTCCAGACAATCCTTGTCCGTGCCGGCCCGGCCTATTCCCAAGTGAACCAGGTGGATTCTGGTAACAATAGTGCTGCTGCTGGTAATGCTATATTAACAAAAGATATCCTGTGCGAGTCGGACATAATGACCCAACAGGTTGTAGGCCTGTAGCATCTGCAATGATCTGCTAGCTGGGTGCCAAGGAACTATGGGAAGTGTAGTCTAAGAACACGCAAGTCACAATGACTAACAATGCATGGAACCAATAGTGAACAGACACATTCAAATCGCTTCAAGCCACATGGACGCCGCCAAAATGACCGAAATCTGAAAATCATGTCTACACATCCCATTCCTAAAAGTAATTAACCAGTAAATGAAAGTTTCCCCATAATTAAGACGGCTCATGACATCCCGTGCGAGGAACGCGTTTGCACATGTGTAAGAAGCAGTATTCACGTATTTGTTTGTATCGGTAACTCTTTAATGGGAATGATCAAGGCATGATGTTCCATTCATCACGTGGAGACCCGTCATTCTATGTCACGGTGTGACAGTGTTGTCGGATATAATCTCTGCACGTGAATACAACACGTTTATATATATATATTGGACTTATCAACCAAGCCTCCAATATGTCTATATTGGACTTACTGGACCTACCTCGGCAGCTATCTCCAATATATCAGGGATTATTATTTCATAAGAAACTTATACGAGACACAAATATCAATCGTTTATATCTCTTAGAAATTATCCCAAATTCTTTTAATTGTCTGTGTTTTGCTTTAAAAAATACAATAATCAATAATCGGATAAAAATATATATATATTTATTACGTATACAAAAAAGTTTCAATTCTCATATCATAAACAAAAATGTATAAACCACAATCCATCAGCATATAAAAACTAGCTTCACAATATATGTATCTCCGGTATCATTTACCTTATCAGTTAGTAACTAATACACAAATGGTTAATAAACATTTCTGCTTAATACAACATGCGTTTCCCAGCAAACAATGTTTAACCAGCCAGCTCTTAGATATATATATATATATATATATATCTACATGCTACATAAATCAACAAAAGATAAGCTAATTTAATAAGTAATAATAACTTATTTAGTGAATCCTCCCCTAATCTCGAGAATTAAACTTCTAATCTTTTGCTTTTTATTTTGTAGTTATATAATTCCCTGCTTATTCATTTTAATCACAGTAATTTACAAATTCAATATATATATTGGTATCAATCTTACAACATTTCTTTTAGGAATAAATCCTTATATCCACTTCTTTATATTTCTATCTGCAGAATAGAAATTACTTAGAATTTGGATTTTAACCGTATCCGAGAAGTCTCAGTCTACGTTGCAAGAATCTCTACAAATATATATTACATTAATCCTTACTTCATACATTACCTGTCCAATTGGATGTTGATAAGTCTGCCTTGGAATTCCTGATGTAGTAAATATTTTTGGAATGTGTGAAAATTATCGATATCAGATAATCAATGCATGTGAGTTAGAGATTTGGTGAGAGTCAGAAATTTGGTGAGAATCTTGATTGCCTCATTGTGACGGTTGTCCGCGGCCCCCCCTCCCGGCGCCTGGCAGCGGCTTCCTCGCTGCTCGCTGGCCAGGCGCCGAGTGATATCGCGGAACGCTTCCGCACACGTGGGACGCCGGGGGGCGGGGCCAGGCGTATGACGCGGACCCGCAGGGTTTAAAGCCCGGCTTCACATTCTCACTGGTGCCCTGACGTGGTAGTTACTTCCCGCAGAGCTCTTGTATTCTGTTGTAAATTATTGGCTATTCTGTGTATTGACCCTTGGCATTTGCAAACTGACCATTCTGTGTACCGACCCCTGGCATTGGCAAACGAACCATTCTGTGTACCGACCCCTGGCATTGGCAAACGAACCATTCTGTGTACCGACCCCTGGCATTGGCAAACGAACCATTCTGTGTACCGACCCCTGGCATTGGCAAACGAACCATTCTGTGTACCGACCCCTGGCATTGGCAAACAAACTATTCTGTGCATAACCCCTGGTATTGGCGTTTACTCTTCTATCTTGGTATCGAGGTCAGTCTGTGTGGCATCCTAAGCACGCATCAGACTACCTCTTCTATTGTTTAGGTCTTGGGAAGAGCCAACCATTCTAAGGTCTTGTGTACCCTCCTAGTATCGTTCTTTGTGTATACCTATCTTGACGTATTCTGTATCTGTCTAGACGTGCCGACCACTCTAAGGATCGGAAGGGTAGTGAGCGGTCTGCGTAAAGGGACCACCATCTTGGTAACCAGGGGGATCCGTGACATTACGTCAGGGCCAATGGATCCCGCAGACCTCTCTTCTCAGTTGACAAGAATTGCAGCCCGACAAGAAGAGCAGGACCACAGGATGGACCAAATTGCTCTTGCTCTGCAAACCCTGTTGAATCGATCCACTACTGGTACTGCAAGTCCTCCAGAACCAGTATTGCCTAGGGCCAGTTCGGCCTCACCCGAGGGGTGTAGGCTCAGTATGAAGGCACCCGTACGCTATGATGGTACGCCTAACTTGTGTCGGGGTTTTTTGACCCAACTAGAGATTCTATTCGAGAACAATCCAGGCTCCTGTGTATCCGATAAAGCCAAAGTAGGCTACCTAATTAACCATTTAACTGATAAAGCGTTACTGTGGGCCACGCCATTGTGGGAAAACAAAAAGCCCATCATATATGACTATGAGGGCTTTACCTCTGAACTAAAACGTACGTTTGATCCCTCTAGAAGGGCCACCAATGCAGGCAGGTCCTTATTCCACATTAAGCAAGGTAATAGGAGAGTCTCCGACTATGCCATAGAATTTAAGACCTTGACTTCTGAGGTACACTGGCCTAACGACGTTTTAACCTTGGCGTTTACCGAAGGCCTGAACGAGGCTTTGATGTTTGAGCTGGCTCCCTTGAAGTTGCCAGAACATCTGGACCATTTGGTTGATTTCTGTATTGCCATGGACGACCAAATTAGGGACAGGAGGCATTCTAGAGACAGACCCAGAAGGGTTTTGCCTCCTTTACCCTTGGTACCCAGACACACCAATACGTCAGGTACTCCAGAGCCAGAAAGAACCGATCTACCGGTCGTGGAACCCATGCAGATAGGTAGAACAGGTATTTCAGAGGCTGAGAGAACTTACAGAAGGAAAGGGGGCTCTGTTTTTACTGTGCCGGGGCAGGGCATTTTCGTCTTCAATGTCCTCAAAGACCCAGGGGTGGCAGGGGTGACACTGGCAAGCCGGGCCAGAGAACACCTACTAGCCAGGTAATCGGTTCGCTCTATGCCTCCTTTGTTGATAACGAAAAAAAAAAAACCCGGATTCTGGTGCCCATCTCCTTAACCTGGGAGGGGGTGCACCTCGAGACTGAGGCGTTCCTAGACTCTGGAGCCTCAGGTAACTTTATGGATAGAGTGTTTGCCTCCAAGAACCTCATGCCTCTAGTTCTCAAAGAAAGACCTCTAATGGTGGAGGCCATAGACGGGAAACCCTTGTCATGTCCCCATATCACCCACGACACTATAGAGGTATGCATGAAAACAGGGGTTTTGCACCGGGAAACCATACGATTCCAGATTATTGACTCTCCCTCATGCCCCGTCGTCCTAGGGTTTCCATGGTTGACTGAGCATAACCCAGTGATTGATTGGGTCCAGAGAGACATAAAATGTTGGGGTCCCAGTTGCCAGTTGAAATGCATGGGCAGGGTCACTGTTATTGGTAGCCTTAATATCGCCACAGCACCTCCTTTATCCACAGTAGTCCCTGACTGTTATCAGGCATTAAAGGAGGTTTTTTCGAAGGCCAGGACTGAGGTTTTACCACCACATCGCCCGTATGACTGTGCCATAGAGTTACTCCCCGGTACTATGCCTCCCAGAGGACATGTATACCCCTTGTCGCAAAAGGAGAACGATATTATGGAGGAATATATAAAAGAGAATCTCGAGCGTGGATTCATTAGACGGTCCTCCTCCCCAGCAGGAGCTGGTTTCTTTTTCGTCTCCAAGAAAGAGGGAGACTTGCGACCATGCATAGATTATAGAGGTTTAAACAGAATAACCATAAGAAATGCATATCCCATACCCCTTATAACAGAGTTGTTCGACCGACTGAAAGGGGCCCGTATATACACGAAGCTCGATTTACGCGGGGCCTACAATCTGATAAGGGTGAAAAAGGGGCACGAGTGGAAGACGGCTTTTAATACGCGTAGCGGGCATTACGAATACCTGGTAATGCCCTTTGGTTATGTAACGCGCCAGCTGTGTTTCAGGATCTCATAAATGACACCCTAAGGGATTTTCTGCAAACATTCGTCATAGTGTATCTCGATGACATCCTGATATACTCTCCAGATAAGGAGACCCATCACGCCCATGTGCAACAAGTGTTAAGGAGACTATTGAAGGCCGGCTTATACTGCAAATTAGAAAAGTGCCTATTTGATATAGAGATGGTGCACTTCCTTGGGTATATCATAACCCCTGAGGGGTTTCAGATGGATCCTGGTAAATTGTCGGCAATCCTCGACTGGCCCCTACCCCAAGGGCTTAAAGCCATCCAGAGGTTTCTAGGTTTTACCAACTATTATCGAAGGTTCATTAAAGACTTTTCGGCCTTGGTAGCTCCTCTCACGGCCATGACTAGGAAAGGGGTGGGAAATCAGAAATGGACACCCCAGGCCAGGCAAGCCTTCGAGGCCCTCAAACAGGCATTCACGACTGCCCCTGTTCTCCGACATCCTGATCCAGCTCTGCCTTCCAACTCGAGGTTGACGCCTCCGAACTCGGTCTTGGAGCAGTCTTGTCCCAAAGGCGGGCACCCGATAAACCTTTGCATCCATGCGGCTTCTATTCCCGGAAGTTGTCTCCGGCCGAGAGAAACTATGACATCGGTAATAGAGAGTTGTTAGCAGTTATCGCAGCCTTGGCAGAGTGGAGATACTTATTAGAGGGATCTACGGACCCAATCGTTATCATAACTGATCATAAGAATCTCACGTACATTGGAGACGCGAAACGATTGAACGCCAGACAAGCGAGATGGTCTTTGTTTCTTTCAAGTTTTAATTTCGTCCTCACATATAGACCTGGGTCAAGAAACATTAAAGCAGATGCGTTATCTAGACAGTATGAATCCTATGAACATAACGTGCAGGATCAACATCCCATTGTACCTCAGGAGAGGATTATAGCCTCTACCACGATTAGTGTCTCATCCCCTCTGATGATCCGATTGCAGACTGTCCAAGATAAGGCTCCGGGGGGAGGCCTCCCGCGAAGCTCTTTGTACCTGAGAAGGAAAGAGAAGAAGTCCTTAAGATTTACCATGACAATAAAACCTCTGGGCATATGGGGATCACCAAAACAGTGGCTAGCATCCGAAAACTGCTATGGTGGCCCACGATGCGCCGGGATATTAAAGATTACATAGCCGTGTGCGAGGTATGCACAAGAAATAAGAGTCCTAAGACAGCGCCCATTGGTTTACTCCAGCCCCTGCCTATCCCCGAACGACCATGGTCGCAGATAGCCATGGATTTTATAGTAGAGTTACCCGAGTCCAAAGGGAATACTGTTATACTCACGATTATAGATCGCTTTTCCAAAATGGGTCACTATGTTCCTCTTCGGAAGCTACCGTCAGCAGCCGAGCTGGTGCCCATTTTCATCGCCAACGTGGTCCGCATACACGGTATCCCTCTTGGGATTGTTTCTGATAGGGGGACCCAGTTTGTCTCCAGATTCTGGAGGGGTTCTGCAAGAATGTGGGAATAGACCTGTCCTTCTCCTCGGCCTATCACCCCCAAACGAACGGGGCAGCAGAAAGGCCAATCAAAATGTTGAGAAGTATCTCAGGTGTTTCATATCTGAACGACAGGATAATTGGTCAGACCTGCTACCTTGGGCCGAGTATGCCCTAAACAGTGCCGTGAGTGAAGCCAGTGGTCATTCCCCTTTCTTCACGGTTTACGGATTTGATCCTCCCGTGCTTCCCACTGCATTTCCTGATACCGCGATTCCTGCTCTGGATGAGCACTTGGCGTCATTGACTGAGACCTGGGGGAGGGTTAAACAGGCACTGGAGAGGAGCAGTATTGTCCAGAAAACGAAGGCCGATAGACGTAGGGGACCAGCACCTGTGTATCAAGTCGGGGACAGGGTTTGGCTTTCTTCGCGGAACATTAAGCTCTTAGTGCCATCGATGAAACTAGCCCCCAGATACATAGGCCCTTACAAGATACTGCGGCGACTCAACCCGGTCTCCTATGCCTTGGCACTGCCCTCCCATATCAGGATACACAACGTGTTCCACGTGAGCCTTTTAAAACCGCTTTTGTGTAATCGGTACACCAGGGCCCGTGTCCCCCCTCCTCCGGTCTCTGTGGAGGGCGAGGAGGAGTTTGAAGTTAAGGCCATTCTGGACGCCAGGGTTTCTAGGGGGTCCTTCAGTACTTAGTGGACTGGGTGGGCTACGGTCCGGAGGACCGCTCTTGGCTTCCGGCTACTGAGGTTCATGCCCCTCGCTTGGTGAAGGCCTTCTATTTGGCTCATCCCTGTGCCCCTGGGGGTCGTCCAGTGGCCGCCCGTAGAGGGGGGGGTTCTGTGACGGTTGTCCGCGGTCCTCCCCCCCGGCGCCTGGCAGCGGCTTCCTCGCTGCTCGCTGGCCAGGCGCCGAGTGATATCGCGGAACGCTTCCGCACACGTGGGACGCCGGGGGGCGGGGCCAGGCGTGTGACGCGGACCCGCAGAGTTTAAAGCCCGGCTTCACATTCTCACTGGTGCCCTGACGTGGTAGTTACTTCCCGCAGAGCTCTTGTATTCTGTTGATAATTATTGGCTATTCTGTGTATTGACCCTTGGCATTTGGCAAACTGACCATTCTGTGTACCGACCCCTGGCATTGGCAAACGAACCATTCTGTGTACCGACCCCTGGCATTGGCAAACGAACCATTCTGTGTACCGACCCCTGGCATTGGCAAACGAACCATTCTGTGTACCGACCCCTGGCATTGGCAAACGAACCATTTGTGTACCGACCCCTGGCATTGGCAAACAAACTATTCTGTGCATAACCCCTGGTATTGGCGTTTACTCTTCTATCTTGGTATCGAGGTCAGTCTGTGTGGCATCCTAAGCACGCATCAGACTACCTCTTCTATTGTTTAGGTCTTGGGAAGAGCCAACCATTCTAAGGTCTTGTGTACCCTCCTAGTATCGTTCTTTGTGTATACCTATCTTGATGTATTCTGTATCTGTCTAGACGTGCCGACCACTCTAAGGATCGGAAGGGTAGTGAGCGGTCTGCGTAAAGGGACCACCATCTTGGTAACCAGGGGGGATCCGTGACACTCATGTCTTGGGATCTGCCTGCATCGTGGTGTGAGTCTGAGTGTTGGAATCTTGGACTCTCAGAGTGTCATGTCTAATGCATTGCAGTGTGAGTCTGTGAATGCTGGAATCTCCGACTTCAGAGTGTCATGTGTAATGCATGGCAGGATGAGTCTGAATGCATTGCGGTGTGAGTCTGACCTGCTGGAATCTCCGACTGACTTGTAACCAACATTGTCACTTATTATAGCCAATCTAACGTCACACAATATTTTTGGTAATATGAATTATAATATTTACTATCCTCTAGAGGGCAGTATTGCACTTCTTAAAAATTTCACCCATTTCTTTTTAATTTTCTTATCTCGGGTCAAAAGTTCAATCTGACTTAAAGACCTTCTCTTCTCCCAGCTAGACACAATGTCTCCATCTGTCATCTTTGATTTATATCCCTACTCCCTTTTGATCAGTCCTATCAGCTGGATTCTTTTCTGGTTAACTCAACAGAATCTATTCTTTAGTAATTTTTATTATTTACCAATTATATACTTTCTACAATATTTATTGGAATATATATTTCCTACTGTGAATATAATAAAATATACCTTGATTATAAACATATATTTTGTGAATATAAATCTATATTAGAGAATATTAACTCTTATTCCTATACCCAAGAGACAAAATATCTTTTGTTTTAGAAACTTAAGACAGACCAATAAATTTAATTAGGACATGTCTTAGCACTTAACCCTAGCCTTATCACATACAAACATTCTAGATTCCTTCGTGTCTGGCACTTCTTAAAAAAATATAAAAGACTTCACCCAGGAATGAACTCTGTTAAAAAAAAATCTCGTTCATTTCTAAACCTAGAGAAATTAGAAAGAAAAACTGTCTTTCAAAACAAAATGGCTACACGCATCCATTTTAAAATTCTCCTTTTCTGTGTAATATACCTGACAGTGTCACGGTGTGATGTTTCAGCATGGTGTGACAGTGTCACGGTGTGATGTTTCAGTATGGTGTGACGGTGTCACGGTGTCATGTTTCAGCACGGTGTGACGTGTCACGTGTCATGTTTCAGCACGGTGTGACGGTGTCATGGTGTGATTGTGTCATGGTGTGATGTTTCAGCATGGTGTGACGTGTCACGGTGTGATGTTTCAGCACTGTGTGATGGTGTCATGGTGTGATGTTTCAGCACGGTGTGACGGTGTGATGTTTCAGCACGGTGTGATGTTTCAGCACGGTGTGACGGTGTGACGGTGTGATGTTTCAGCACGGTGTGATGTTTCAGCACGGTGTGATGTTTCAGCACGGTGTGACGGTGTGACGGTGTGATGTTTCAGCACGGTGTGATGTTTCAGCACGGTGTGACGGTGTCACCGTGTCATGTTTCAGCACGGTTTGACGTGTCACCGTGTCATGTTTCAGCACGGTGTCACGGTGTGATGTTTCAGCACGGTTTGATGTTTCAGCACGGTGTGACGTGTCATGGTGTCATGTTTCAGCACGGTGTGACGGTGTCACGTGTCATGTTTCAGCACGGTGTGACGGTGTCACAGTGTCATGTTTCAGCACGGTGTGACGGTGTCACGGTGTCATGTTTCAGCACGATGTAAGCGACGCACACTGGGAAATAAGGTGAATTGCAGCCACGCCGAGTATTTCTATTCACTGACTTCCCTCAAGGGTTCCTGTAATTCTGAAACAGGAGTCTGGAGCCAAGTCATCCGTCACCCAGTGATCTGGTGCCCTGCCAGCTGCACAATCAGAGGGGGCATACTGCATTTTGGCTTTCATCGGGCATTTATAACCCGGTCTATGCAGCTTTTCAGTCTTTGAATCATTATTATTCAAGATGGGGATAAAGGATTAAATATGTATATATATTTCACAGGTTTTCAGGGCAAACAATGGTTCCCTGGTGTTGCTGTATTTGCTACATGCATAAGATTAGCGATTTATTATTTACACTTGCAGCAGAGATCAATGTTTCGGTCATAGGAAGGACTTTTGTCTAACACAATGCCATCCATTCACCCGCCATACCCAGGCAGGTTTTTACCTGTTTACCCACATTCATGCACTTATCCTCCCACTGTAAACAGAACGAGCTTTATTGTCGCCATAAAATAAAACGCTTCTTTTTTCAAATTTAATTCAACAAAACAGTCAATGAATTTGGCAAAGTATTTTAAAGTTGTATTAAGGGGTTCCCAGGGATAAACGCTGGAAGTCATATTCACTATGCTGAGAGTTGTAGAGAGGTAAAAAAAAAAAAAAGAATCAGAGTCTTTGGTAGAAATAGAAGAGTTGGAAAAAAAAGGGAAAATTATCCTCTTAAATATTTTCCATCATAGATACCTTGACCTAAAATGTGAAATTCTCATAATTTCTCCACAATTCCCGTATAGTCTATTAATTCAAAGATCAGATCGAAGAAAGGTCCCATTCCTTTCCATTAGAACCTGGAATCATCAGCAGAAAAGCAGGAACCATTGTGAGGAGACCAGGAATTGGCACCAAGAGAGCAGGAATCATCACGAGGAGAGCAGGAATCCTCACGTGGAGATCAGGAAACTTCACATGGAGACCAGGACTCATCACAAGGAGAACAGGAATCATCACATGGAGAGCAGGAATCATGAGGAGACCAGGAATCGGCACCAAGAGAGCAGGAATCATCACGAGGAGACCAGGAATCAGCACGTGGAGATCACGAATCTGCACGAAGAGACCAGGAATCAGCACAAAGAGACCAGGAATCAGCACATGGAGATCACAAATCAGCACGAAGAGACCAGGAAGCAGCACGAAGAGACCAGGAATCAGCACGTGAGAGGAATCCCACAAATCAGCACGAAAGAGATAGGACCATCAGCACGAGGAGATCACCAATCAGCACGAAGAGACCAGGAATCAGCACGAGGAGACCAGGAATAAAATCAGCACGAGAGACCAGAATCAGCACACCAGGAATCAGCACGAAGAGACCAGGAAATCAGCACATGGAGACCAGGAATCAGCACATGGAGACCAGGAATCAGCACATGAGAGACCAGGAATCAGCACCCAAAGAGAACCAGGAATAGCACGAGGAGACCAGGAATCAGCACGAGGAGACCAGGAATCAGCACGACGGAGACCAGGAATCAGCAGCACAAAGAGACCAGGAATCAGCACGAGGAGACCAGGAATCCCACACGAAGAAGAGACACAGAGACCAATCAGCACGAAGAGACCAGGAATCAGCACATGGAGACCAGGAATCAGCACATGGAGACCAGGAATCAGCACATGGAGACCAGGAATCAGCACATGGAGACCAGGAATCAGCACAAAGAGACCAGGAATTAGCACGAGGAGACCAGGAATCAGCACGAGGAGACCAGGAATCAGCACGAGGAGACCAGGAATCAGCACAAAGAGACCAGGAATCAGCACGAGGAGACCAGGAATCAGCACGAAGAGACCAGGAATCAGCACGAAGAGACCAGGAATCAGCACGTGGAGATCACAAATCAGCATGAAGAGACCAGGAATCAGCAAGAAGGGACCAGGAAGCAGCACGTGGAGATCACGAATCAGCACATGGAGACCAGGAATCAGCACATGGAGACCAGGAATCAGCACATGGAGACCAGGAATCAGCACAAAGAGACCAGGAATCAGCACGTGGAGATCACAAATCAGCACAAAGAGACCAGGAATCAGCACGTGGAGATCACGAATGAGCACGTGGAGATCACGAATGAGCACATGGAGATCACGAATGAGCACATGGAGACCAGGAATCAGCACAAAGCGACCAGGAGTCAGCACAAAATGACCAGGAATCAGCACAAAGAGACCAGGAACCAGCACAAACAGACCAGGAACCAGCACAAGGAGACCAGGAATCAGCACAAAGAGACCAGGAATCAGCACAAAGAGACCAGGAACCAGCACGAGGAGACCAGGAATCAGCACGTGGAGACCAGGAATCAGCACGTGGAGACCAGGAATCAGCACGTGGAGACCAGGAATCAGCACGAGGAGACCAGGAATCAGCACGAGGAGACCAGGAATCAGCACGTGGAGACCAGGAATCAGCACGTGGAGACCAGGAATCAGCACGTGGAGACCAGGAATCAGCACGTGGAGACCAGGAATCAGCACGAGGAGACCAGGAATCAGCACGAGGAGACCAGGAATCAGCACGAGGAGACCAGGAATCAGCACGAGGAGACCAGGAATCAGCACGAGGAGACCAGGAATCAGCACGAGGAGACCAGGAATCAGCACGAGGAGACCAGGAATCAGCACGAGGAGACCAGGAATCAGCACGAGGAGACCAGGAATCAGCACGAGGAGACCAGGAATCAGCACCAAGAGACCAGGAATCAGCACGTGGAGACCAGGAATCAGCACGAGGAGACCAGGAATCAGCACGAAGAGACCAGGAATCAGCACGAGGAGACCAGGAATCAGCACGAGGAGACCAGGAATCAGCACGTGTACGATACTTTGTACAGAAAACCATTTAAAAAAAGCTAACAGGATATATGTCTGTCTGTCTAAGCGCAGCCTGTGAAAGCATTTATGGACGAGGTGACAGGTACGATTGTACAGTTTGTTTTAAGGTTGAATGAATGTTCCATTTTTATAAAGGCAATGTTTTTTAATGTAACAATTTAACGCATGGCCACAGAGTGGTGATCTGGTGATAGGACACCCGGCTGTATTTCATTGTCACAGTAACAAAGTAAAATAAGGACAAAACATAAACACCAGAAGAATGACAGTCCCCCCCCCCCATATTGGTATCAAGGTGTAAGGATTGGGGTACCACGACATACACAGGGGCAGATCACACAAACAATCAAATATACATAATACATCCACAGAGACCCACTGAAAAGCCAGAAAAACGAACACGGTGTCGATATTCCTCACTAACAAGCATACAATGCTGGAGCCACCTTTATGACTTGCCTGGTGTTCGGCCTCACGCCGCCATCGCCGCAGGAAGGCCCAAACAGGTGCTGCTCCACCATAATAGTCTGGCAGCACCTGTCATGCTTTGCCCTGGCTGTTACAGCAGGTGTTCCCTCTCATTAGTCCTGGACTGGCTATTTATATCTAACACACACCTTCCTCTAATGCTTCTGCATTGATGCGGATTGCCAGTGTCCTGCTTGTCAGCAAGGGAGCATGAAGCCTGTTTTGTGAACTCCAGCATACCCCGTCTACCAGACCCAACTGCTTCCCCTGGACTTTCTATTGGGTTACCATGCCTTGATCATCCTCCACAGCCGTGTCCTTGTCTCTGAGACGTGTCCTTGTCTCCGAGCCGTGTCCTTGTCTCCGAGCCGAGTCCTTGTCTCCGAGCCGTGTCCTTGTCTCCGAGCCGAGTCCTTGTCTCCGAGCCGTGTCCTTGTCTCCGAGCCGTGTCCTTGTCTCCGAGCCTTGTCTCCGAGCCTTGTCTCCGAGCCGAGTCCTTGTCTCCGAGCCGTGTCCTTGTCTCCGAACCGAGTCCTTGTCTCCGAGCCGAGTCCTTGTCTCCGAAGCCGAGTCCTTGTCTCCGAGCCGTGTCCTTGTCTCCGAGCCGTGTCCTTGTCTCCGAGCCGTGTCCTTGCCTCTGTCTCCGAGCCGTGTCCTGTCTCCGAGCCGTGTCCCTGTCTCCGAGCCGTGTCCTTGTCTCCGAGCTGTGTCCTTGTTTCACTCTCCGAGCCATGTCCTTGTCTCCAAGCTGTGTCCTTGTCTCCGAGCTTGTCTACTGTGCACTCCAGCGACCCCCTGCATTTACCAAAAGTCCTGCTAAGACTCAATATACCTTTGTGTAGTCTGGTTAACCCTTTTTCTGTGTTCCCTTCCTTCCTTGTCCACTGCCCGCGTCCAGCTCCACCCCAGCCCAATCCCTCGTATGTGTGTACATACATATTTCCTGTTCCTCAATAAGTCCGTTTATCGCCTGCGACCTCGCCTCCTGTGTGTCCCTGCATCCTGCTCTCGTATCCTCGCCAACCTGCGCATGACACATGGACTGCAGAGCTGCTGCTGCATATACTGTGCTTGAGGGTAACAACATATTTTAAAAGGCAGATCTTGTGTTAATTCCCTGGGAATCAATTCACTAGATCGACTGAGGTCTATAAAACGTCTCCATGAACGTGGGATCCACCTGTGACGCCGCTCTACGCCTTTTCACTTTAGCGGATGAAATATCAGGTGATCTTCCTGGAGAAAGAGGATTCTCTCCGCGAGTGTTTCCGATGGCGATTTCCTCGCATGACCTGGTTTAGATACTAAATCCTTGGTCGTGTGCTCTTTTTGGCCATATTCCAGGATTTCCCACCTAAAGCATGTACGATGGATGCTGCAGTAACAGCGTTATCTGGTTTTCTTTAAGGACCAGATGTAGTCGAGGAAAACTTGCCGAGGGGCATAATAAAACAGAAGACAACGCAGCAGTAACGTTTGTATACAATAGCATTTTGATAATATGGTAAAAATAGTTTCCGTGTTCCAAACCCCAGAGGGATCTTTCTGTTCGTGATGGCTTTTGCTGACAAGGAGTTTCAGTTTTTATATAAAAAACCATAACAATCCATATGAATCGACACGCCTCGCGACGCTCGACATACATCAACCAACAAATTCGGGAGAAGGAAAAAGCTGAAAATCGTGAAACTATAACATATCAACTAGAGATGTACATTCGTTTCGGAAAAATTCGGAATTTGGAACGAAATTTGATCATTTGTAAACAGAAGTACTTCCGAATAATGAATCGATACGAATTCAAAACGAAATTAAATGGTATATAACGAATTTATTTCGTTTAACACTGTGTCATCATCATAAAAGAAAAGTTTGAATAACTGATATCAACTATCGAATCGATCTTAACTTACAATACAAGTAATAGTCAGCAAAGGACTTTATGAAACAAATTCATTTTATTTCACTGTTTAATTTGACTCAAACACTGTGGGGTCCTATTACAATCTTCGCGCAAACGTCAGCGCCCACGCAAAAACCCATTAACGCGAGGGGTAAAACCCTTTTCACTGAACGTCGTATTACAATGTCAGCGCAACAAACGCGCGTATACGTCTACCACGGGTGAACCTGCGCGAGCTTACTGTACTGCGCGCGTCCTATACTTAACATTGTGAGAGCAAACAGGTTTGTGCGCTGGTACGCGGATAGTATCTATGCGCAGTTTGTAACGCACAGCCTTTTTATAATAATACATAATTTTAGCGACTCCTAAAAGCTGGTGTTAATGGCAAATTCTATCAACCTGCCCGAACCAAAATACAGCAGCCCAAAAAAAATACGCAGCAAAGTATAGTTACACATTCTACACATACCCAAGCAATAAAATGGAGAAGTTGTGTGTGCATTTATTATTGATGCAGCATATATGCGCAGATTGATTTTGACAGGTGCAAAAACTTAACGTGAGGCAATTGTGGTTCTTAATTCTGATTGGCTGAATCGCGTGAAAAAAACAGTCCGCACACTGATTTCTGTGCGCAATGTTGCTGCACGCGTGTTTCTGCGAGTCCGTTTCACGCGCGTTATTTTTTTGACGGATGAAAAAATGCGCGAGGATTCTAATACCAGCGTTGATTTACGCGCGTTAACGTTTAACGCTTCGAGCAAAAATTCACGTGTTGCACGTGCGTTTTTGCGTGAAGAATGTAATAGGGCCCTAAATCTGTGACACCGCTTAAAAGTTAACCCTAGCTTTTCTTTTAACAGCAAAATTTGATTAATTGGGGTTTTATCTAGTGATCCAAAACTCGAATTGCTATCAACTGTCGAATTGATATATGAAATTAGAATCGATCCGAAACTAAACGAAACACGAAGCAAAATTAGTTCCGAAATTCCTGGATGCAAGAAAATATTCCAGGTGTGTTATTATCCAATCAGTGATCAGCATTCTCAGGTAATCAGAGATCAATGGATGTAATGTTTATAGGGCGCAGGCGCATAGGATCCTGTATGGGGGACAGCAAATTGCGGAATTTGATGGAGTGAGTGTTTCTTTGTGACGTGTGTGTATCCGAAGGCTCGGAGGTACACGAGCGCAAGCGCACTTTGTGAAAATGAACGGATGTCCCATCACCGAATGTGACGTGATTGCGCAATGTGAGAAATGTTCTTTTTTGACACGTCTCGTACATTAGACGACCAGGACCGGCAGGAAATATTCTGAATAAATACTTTGTCATTTCTTGCTTTCTGTGGCCGCCGTGTCCTGCCTGGTTTCAGTGTGAGGACTATCAGGGTTTATCTATGACGGTGGCAGCAGCAGCTCCGCACGCTTTCTGATCGTTATCCACATCCACAGCTGATCCCCGGGGCCTGAACATAGAAAAACCCAAACCAAATAACCACCCCCTCAAGTCCTTCCTTGAAAACCATTTGCACCTTGATAACCGGGGCAATCACCGGCGCATTGCCTATTAGCGTCCCCGCGTGCGTCCTTTCTGTACAGGAGCCCAGCGGTGAGGCCAATGTGTCCAGAAATAACCCACACAAGCTGCTAATCTCTGGAACTTCGCCTCCTTCCCTCCCCGGGTGGAAAGATGCCACATGTGGTCGCTTATTGGTAGTCAATGACTTGTTTTCCTGCTAGGGATTGGAAACACATTTCCAGGCGCCTTCTTGGCCAAACAAGAGGAAAAATCCTAACATTCTATGCGGAACAACAAGAGGACCTCAAGGACCTCTGGTAAAAATCACGGTGAGGGAATGTGAGTCTGTTGAGTTCTCGTGTCAGTCATCTGTTTGGGTTACAGTCAACAGGTTCCTCTCCACCAAGAGACCAGGCCTGCACCAGATCATGCGGAATGAAAACGGTTCCAGGACAGTACAAGACGACGAGGTGTGAGGGAAAGCTTCCTAATTGTGCGTGGAAGTCCCACAATGCATATTTCATTGTGTTCATGTACAGATCCTGTCCTGTTTTGTTTAAATCCCCCCCCCCTCACTCATATCTTGCCAGTTAAAGCTCACCCAGACCTGGAAACAGCAAATGGTGTGAACGCATTTGCATGGCAATTCCAGTGGCCTGTCTCCCCGGGGAGTCACCATGGAGACCTAGGAATAGCCAAATGGTTTGGCCAGCTTCATTCATGTCATTGTGCTGGTGCACCTTTCCCTCCACTTCTACTAATCCCTTTGTCTTGTGGTAGCCATGATTGACGGTTCTCCTGGGCTGGGCCGGTGCTAACGTGATGGGACTGGGTCAGGATATGTAATTCTGGAGCTGATTGGACCTTGCTAAGGGCTGGACGTCCCTGGAGGGGGTTAATGGAAAGGGGGGGTTAATGGAAAGGGGGGTTGAAAAGACTAAGAATTATACCCCTATTCTCTTCTTACATCTTCTCCCATGTAAGTTACCTTCTTAAACCTACAAAACCCCCCAAGGCCCTCCCACCCCTGACCCCCCCTCCCCCCCTTCCCGTAAATAAAAACACAACAAAGTATTGGCATTTAGAAAAGGTCACGTCTTTTATTACTTAAGGCCAAATTCTTTGCCTCTAAGGCAGAATTATTATTATCGATCCTCGTATGCCAAATACGCTACGCCAGATAACACTGGCAACTGCAATGCACCACAAGCATTGCCCAGAAATAGCGCCCCACGTGGCTAAGCAGGCTGACCACACGTCTGCTCAGTGTATTTTTATGGCAGATAGCAGGCCGAGAGGATCTGCAAACCAGGAAGGCACTTGAGCTTGGCCGTACGAACCACACTCACCCCGTACCCTGCAGACCATCCCCCCACTATCGCCCTCCACGTGCCAGGCCGCCTATTTCGTCGCTCCTCCGTAACCTAAACCATGTCCATCTTAAAGCGCAATCCCCCAGCTGTGGCCGAACAAACCACCAGCTGGCTTCCTGCCACATGGTAAAGTACCCAAATCTTGGGATACTGTCTGATCGATAATAACTACTCTAACCATGCTTTTATCAAAGACAATCCCCCAACCCTGGCCGTTCAAAAAACCTCGGGCTGGCTTCATGTAACATGGTGTATCACTTGATGCAATAGGTAGACTAACCATGTCGATATTTATACAATCCCCCCAGACACGGCCATTTAAACCATGAACCAGGTTCATGCGACACGGCATATTTCTGTCACGGGGACCCAGGGGATGGGGCGCCTGGCAGCAGCTTCCTCGCTGCTCGCTGGCCAGGCGCCGAATGTAAGCGCTTCCGGGCCCGCTCACGTGGGACGCCGAGGGGCGGGGCCTGGCGCTGTGACGCGGACCCGCCGGGTTTAAATCCCAGTCTCTCCCATACACCGGTGCCCTGACGTGGTATTCACATCCCGCAGAGCTCTTGTGTTATTTTTCCTGAACGTGTCCTCTTGTGTATTGACCCCTGGCATTGGCAAACGAACCCTCCTGTGTACCGACCCCTGGCATTGGCAAACGAACCCTCCTGTGTACTGACCCCTGGCATTGGCAAACGAACCCTCCTGTGTACCGACCCCTGGCATTGGCAAACGAACCCTCCTGTGTACCGACCCCTGGCATTGGCAAACGAACCCTCCTGTGTATCGACCCCTGGCATTGGCAAACGAACCTCCTTGTGTATGACTCCTGGCATTGGCAAACGTACCCCTCTGTGTATGACTCCTGGCGTTTGCATATACTCTGTTCTAGGTTCTGCCCTTAACGTTGGTACCGAGGTCAGTCTGTGTGGCATCCTAAGCACACATCAGACTACCTCTGCTATTACTAAAGTCCTAGGGAGGACTTGTGATCTGGTCTGTACCCCTGTCTGGTATTTCCCTTTCTTTGTCTATTACCTGTTTCGTTGCCTTTATAGCTTTGCCGACCACTCAAGGATCGGAAGAGTAGAAAGGGAGTTGCATAAAGAGATTTATATCTTAGCAGTCAGAAAGATTCGTGACAATACCCTATTCCATACCCCTGTCTGGTGCTACCCCTTGTTTCTATATTGTCTGGTTATTTGTCTGTTTAGTATCACCGACCATTCAAGGATCGGAAGGGTAGAGAGCGGTCTGCGTAAAGGGACCACACTTTTGATTATCAGGGGGATCCGTGACATTACGTCAGGGCCAATGGATCCCGCAGACCTCTCTAACCTGCTGGCACGTATCGCAGCCAGACAAGAGGAACAGGACCATAGGATGGACCAGATTTCTCTCGCTCTGCAAACCCTGCTAAATCGGTCCAATACAGGTACCACAAACCTTCCAGATCCAGTGTTACCTAGGGTCAGTCCGGTCTCCCCTGAGGGACATAGGCTTAGTATGAAGGCACCCCTACGCTATGATGGTACACCAAGCCTATGTCGGGGGTTTTTGACTCAACTCGAGATTCTGTTTGAGAACATTCCAGGTTCGTGTATGTCTGATAAAGCCAAAGTAGGATATCTGATTAATCATTTAACAGAAAAAGCTTTATTGTGGGCTACGCCGTTGTGGGAAAATAAGAAACCCATCATTTATGACTATGAGGGTTTTACCTCTGAGTTAAAACGTACCTTTGATCCCTCTAGAAGGGCTACCAATGCGGGTAGGTCCTTGTTTCACATCAAACAAGGTAATAAGAGGGTCGCCGATTATGCCATAGAGTTTAAAACTTTGGTTTCTGAAGTCCTTTGGCCGAACGACGTTTTAACCTTAGCCTTTACCGAAGGCTTGAACGAGGCTTTTATGTTTGAACTGGCTCCCTTAAAATTACCAGAAAGTCTGGACCACCTGATAGATTTCTGTATAGCCATGGACGATCAAATCAGGGAAAGGAGACACACCAGAGATAGACCCAGGAGGGTCTTGCCTCCTTTACCCTCATTACCCAGACACCCCAGTACTTCAGGCGGTTCGGAGAATGTGAAAACAGAGGTACCAGTCGTTGAACCCATGCAAATAGGGAGGACAGGTATTTCAGAAGCAGAAAAAGCTCACAGAAAAGAAAAGGGGCTCTGCTTTTATTGTGCAGGGGCAGATCACTTCCGCCTTCAATGTCCTCAGAGACCCAGGGTTGGCAGGGTTGAACATAGCAGAGTGGGATTCAGAACAGGAGACACCCAGGTTGTCGGTTCTCTGTGTGCCTCCTTTGTGGATAATGAAAAAAACAAATCCAGGATTCTGTTACCGGTCTCCCTAACCTGGGAGGGGGTTCACCTCAAGACTGAGGCGTTCTTGGACTCTGGGGCCTCAGGCAATTTTATGGATAAGAATTTTGCTGCCAAAAACCTTATACCACTGGTTCTCAGGGAAAGGCCTCTAAGGGTGGAGGCCATAGATGGTAACCCCCTGGCATGTCCTTATATCACTCACGATACAGTCGATGTATGTATGAAAACAGGAGTTTTGCACCAGGAGACAATAAGATTTCAAATCATTGAATCACCCTCAAGTCCTGTCGTCCTTGGGTTTCCATGGTTAACAGAGCACAACCCAGTAGTCGATTGGGCCCAGAGAGACATAAAATGTTGGGGTCAGAGTTGTCAGTCTAAGTGCCTAGGCACAGTTAATGTGATTGGTAGCCTCAATATTGCCACAGCCCCTCCTTTGTCCACAGAGGTCCCTGAATGTTACCGGGCATTAAAGGAGGTGTTCTCTAAAGCCAGGACTGAGGTGAGGTTCTACCACCACATCGTCCATACGACTGTGCTATTGACTTGCTCCCCGGTACGATGCCTCCTAGGGGTCACGTATACCCTTTGTCACAAAGGGAGAACGACATTATGGAGGAATATATAAGGGAGAATCTGGAACGAGGATTCATTAGACGGTCCTCCTCTCCAGCAGGAGCAGGTTTCTTTTTTGTCTCCAAGAAAGAGGGAGATCTGCGACCTTGCATCGACTATAGGGGTTTGAATAGGATCACTATAAGAAATGCATATCCTATACCTCTCATAACAGAATTGTTTGACCGATTAAAAGGGGCTCGTGTCTATACTAAGCTTGATTTACGCGGAGCGTACAACCTGGTCAGGGTTAAAAAGGGAGACGAATGGAAAACGGCTTTTAATACACGTAGCGGGCATTACGAATACCTGGTGATGCCTTTTGGGTTATGTAATGCGCCAGCCGTCTTTCAGGACCTGATAAATGACACTCTAAGGGAATTCCTGCAAGAATTCGTCATAGTATATCTGGATGATATCCTGATATACTCTCCTGATGTGGACACTCATCATGTCCACGTAAAACAAGTGTTGAAAAAACTATTGAAGGCTGGATTGTACTGTAAGCTAGAAAAATGTCTATTCGACATAGTAACCGTGCAATTCCTTGGTTATATTATAACTCCTGGGGGGTTTCAAATGGATCCTAAGAAGCTCTCAGCTATTCTTGACTGGCCTCTACCCCAAGGACTTAAAGCCATTCAGAGGTTTCTGGGGTTTACGAACTATTACAGAAGGTTCATTAAAGATTTTTCGGCCTTGGTGGCCCCTCTCACGGCTATGACAAAGAAAGGGGTGGGAAATCAGAAATGGACACCTCAAGCCACTCAAGCCTTTGAGACACTAAAGCAAGCCTTTACTACTGCCCCTGTTCTCCGGCATCCAGATCCGGCTCTGCCTTTCCAATTAGAAGTTGACGCCTCCGAACTAGGCCTTGGTGCAGTCTTGTCCCAAAGGGAGGCTCCTGACAAACCCTTGCATCCATGCGGCTTCTATTCTCGAAAGTTGTCCCGGCAGAGAAGAACTATGACATTGGAAATAGAGAATTGTTAGCAGTTATCGCGGCCTTGGCCGAATGGAGATACTTATTAGAAGGGTCTAAGGACCCCATTGTTATCATAACCGACCATAAGAATCTCACGTACATTGGAGATGCCAAACGTTTAAACTCCAGACAAGCGAGATGGTCATTGTTTCTTTCAAGTTTCAATTACGTGCTTACCTATAGACCTGGGTCCAGAAACATTAAAGCAGACGCATTGTCGAGACAGTATGAGTCTTATGAACATAATATCCAAGATCAGCATCCCATTGTACCCCAGGAGAGGATTATAGCCGCTACCACGATTAGTGTTTCGTCTCCTCTAATGAAAAGGTTGCAGACCGTCCAGGGTGCAGCTCCTGGGGGAAAACCTCCCGCGAGACTCTTTGTACCTGAGAACGAAAGAGAAGAGGTACTCAACATATATCATGACAATAAAACTTCCGGGCATATGGGTATCACCAAGACTGTGTCTAGTATCAGTAAACTCCTCTGGTGGCCCACGTTGCGCCGAGATGTCAAAGATTACATTGCTGTGTGCGAAGTGTGCACAAGGCAGAAAAGTCCCAAAACAGCACCCATTGGCTTACTCCAGCCTTTGCCGATCCCCGAACGACCCTGGTCACATGTAGCCATGGATTTTATAGTAGAGCTACCTGAGTCAAGAGGGAATACAGTGATTTACGATCATAGATCGATTTTCCAAGATGGGTCACTATGTTCCTCTTCAGAAACTACCTTCGGCAGCTGAACTGGTGCCCATATTCATTGCCAATGTGGTCCGCATTCACGGTGTCCCTCAGGAGATAGTCTCTGATAGGGGGACCCAATTCATCTCCGGATTCTGGAGAGGGTTTTGTAAGAACGTGGGGATAGACCTCTCTTTCTCTTCGGCTTATCACCCCCAGACCAATGGAGCAGCAGAACGAGCAAACCAAAACGTAGAGAAATATCTCAGGTGCTTCATCTCAGAACAGCAAGATAACTGGTCAGATCTGCTACCGTGGGCAGAATATGCTATTAACAGCGCAGTGAGTGAATCCTCAGGTCATTCTCCTTTCTTCACTGTTTATGGCTTTGATCCTCCCGTGCTCCCACCACGTTTCCTGATACCACGATTCCTGCTTTAGATAAACAACTGGCATCATTGAAGGAGACTTGGGGAAGAGTGAGACGGGCATTGGAGGAAAGTAGTGCCATCCAGAAAACTAAGGCCGACAGGCACAGGAGGCAGGCACCCGTGTATCAAGTTGGGGACAGGGTTTGGCTGTCTTCACGTAATATCAAGCTCTTAGTGCCTTCCATGAAGTTGGCTCCTAGGTATATCGGCCCCTATAAGATCCTACGGCGACTCAACCCTGTCTCCTATGCTTTGGCGTTACCCCCCCATTTTAAGATACACAATGTGTTCCATGTAAACCTTCTGAAGCCGCTGTTATGTAACCGGTACACCAAAGTCCATGCTCCACCGCCTCCTGTCTCTGTGGAGGGCGAGGAGGAATTCGAAGTTAAGGCCATTCTGGGTGCCAGGCTGTCTAGGGGGTCCTTGCAGTATTTGGTCGATTGGGTGGGGTACGGTCCAGAGGATCGTTCTTGGGTACCGGCTGCGGAAGTCCATGCTCCTAGGCTAGTGAAGGCCTTCTATTTGGCACACCCCCGTGCCCCTGGGGGTCGTCCAGTGGCCGCCCCTGGAGGGGGGGGTTCTGTCACGGGGACCCAGGGGATGGGGCGCCTGGCAGCAGCTTCCTCGCTGCTCGCTGGCCAGGCGCCGAATGTAAGCGCTTCCGGGCCCGCTCACGTGGGACGCCGAGGGGCGGGGCCTGGCGCTGTGACGCGGACCCGCCGGGTTTAAATCCCAGTCTCTCCCATACACCAGTGCCCTGACGTGGTATTCACATCCCGCAGAGCTCTTGTGTTATTTTTCCTGAACGTGTCCTCTTGTGTATTGACCCCTGGCATTGGCAAACGAACCCTCCTGTGTACCGACCCCTGGCATTGGCAAACGAACCCTCCTGTGTACTGACCCCTGGCATTGGCAAACGAACCCTCCTGTGTATCGACCCCTGGCATTGGCAAACGAACCCTCCTGTGTACCGACCCCTGGCATTGGCAAACGAACCCTCCTGTGTACCGACCCCTGGCATTGGCAAACGAACCCTCCTGTGTATCGACCCCTGGCATTGGCAAACGAACCTCTTGTGTATGACTCCTGGCATTGGCAAACGTACCCCTCTGTGTATGACTCCTGGCGTTTGCATATACTCTGTTCTAGGTTCTGCCCTTAACGTTGGTACCGAGGTCAGTCTGTGTGGCATCCTAAGCACACATCAGACTACCTCTGCTATTACTAAAGTCCTAGGGAGGACTTGTGATCTGGTCTGTACCCCTGTCTGGTATTTCCCTTTCTTTGTCTATTACCTGTTTCGTTGCCTTTATAGCTTTGCCGACCACTCAAGGATCGGAAGAGTAGAAAGGGAGTTGCATAAAGAGATTTATATCTTAGCAGTCAGAAAGATTCGTGACAATACCCTATTCCATACCTCTGTCTGGTGTTACCCCTTATTCATATACTGTCTGGTTATTTGTCTGTTTAGTATCACCGACCATTCAAGGATCGGAAGGGTAGAGAGCGGTCTGCGTAAAGGGACCACACTTTTGATTATCAGGGGGATCCGTGACAATTTCCATATGGGAAACCACAGGCGGTCTTGCATGAGTAGTGAAATCACCACTCCATTGCCCCTATCTGTGGTGCTTCTGCTGCGTGACCTTTCCGACGTTGTAGAGAAACCAGCATCTCTGAAAGAGAAAATAAAACAGGGTGGGTTGGGTGGGAGTAAAAGAAAATTAGTTGCAATACCAAACTTGTCTCACGCACAGCCTTTTATAACCTCCCTTCCCCCTCCTTTCCATTGTTTATCTCCCCATTGTACCCAATCACAAAGAGCCATGTTTCCGCCCATAAAAACAAGGACACCCCCGCCTGATCCCATAGAACAAAGGAACTCACTCCCCTTTCCTCTTGTGTAATATACAGTGATAATTCTTAAACCTCCTTCGTTCCTAATTAGTCTCTCATTCGAACTAAGAATTATACCCCTATTCTCTTCTTACATCTTCTCCCATGTAAGTTACCTTCTTAAACCTACAAACCCCCCCAAGGCCCTCCCACCCCGCCTCCCCCCCCTTCCCGTAAATAAAAACACAACAAAGTATTGGCATTTAGAAAAGGTCACGTCTTTAATTACTTAAGGCCAAATTCTTTGCCTCTAAGGCAGAATTATTATTATCGATCCTCGTATGCCAAATTCGCTACACCAGATAACACTGGCAGCCAGATAACACTGGCAACTGCAATGCACCACAAGCATTGCCCAGAAATAGCGCCCCACGTGGCTAAGCAGGCTGACCACACATCTGCTCAGTTTATTTTATGGCAGATAGCAGGCCGAGAGGATCTGCAAACCAGAAAGGCACTTGAGCTTGGCCGTACGAACCACACTCACCCCGTACCCTGCAGACCATCCCCCCACTATCGCCCTCCACGTGCCAGGCCACCTATTTCGCGCCACCAAAAACGAGGACCCTCTTTTTACTGCCACCAAATAAAAAACCTGTGACCTTTACTTACCCCACAAAAGGCTCCTTATCGCGCCTTCAATGAAGAGTGTGTTCCCAGCCTTATCACTCCTTTCAATGAACTCCTCACTTCTTGCTCCTATTTCGGGGTGCTCCAAAACCATTGCCAGATAACATCAGCAAATGCAATGCACCACACATATTGCCCAGAAATAGCGGCCCCACGTGGCTAAGCAGGATGACCACACATCTGCTCAGGGGTCTCTTTATATCGCAAATAGCAAGCCGAAAGGATCTGCAAACCAGGAAGGCACCTGAGCTTGGCCGTACGAAACCACACTCACCCCGTACCCTGCAGACCCTCCCCCTACCATTGCATCCCCACGTGCCAGGCCGCTATTTCCCCACTCACAATACCTATCTCTTCTCTAGCTGTCCCCTAAATGTAGTACCATAATATCTGGCTTACCCCACTTTATCCTGGATGTCTTTACTATTCCCAATAACTGCCCCACCCCCTACCTTGCTTCCCTATCCATCTAATCCCTACTTCAATTACGCTGCACCCCGGGGTTGCTCCTCTCTTGGTGCCAGCAGCACGACTCTCCATCCAGTGCACATAGGAGTGTCCCAGGATCTGCACTCTCATTGCACGTCCTGCAAATAACCAAAATGTAAACTATTAACTGTAATGCACACACACACACAGTGTACCCGAACTGAAAAGAAACCAAAAGAAACAAGGAAACAAATTATTATTATTAAAACAAAGCAATTGTTCCCCATAAGTTTTCCCCTCATTTCTTTAATGACCTCACATATCTCCTATACGCTTCCCATTTCCATCTCCCCATCTTTTTAATTCGGTCCTTTGGGTAACCCAATTCTCCCTCAGTACCAGCAGCTCCTATCCTGAAAGAATGGGTGCAAACATAACTCCCCTTTCCACCAAGCCCCTCCGTGGCCTGCTGCGGAACCATTTTTAATTGATACCCGGACAAGTTAGTACCACCCTTGTGCCCCCAGAACATGCGACCGTTTGAAGGAGTCGCCTCCAAGTATCCCCTGATACATACCACTGGGCATACTTCCCCACCATGGGCACCTAGAGCAATTGTTTCCTCAATCCTTAGGGCAGCTGTGAAACTAAAACAAATGCTGCCCTACAAAGATTGTTATCAGCTCCATCTTATCTCCTACTTGTACTCTGCTGTCAAGATCTTCCTCACCACGAATTGTTTAGCCCAGTCCTCCTCTTCCTTTAACCGAGCAAAGTATGAAATATCACTAAATAGTTCCAAGCCGTCCTTTATTGACTTACCGCCGAACTTCAGTAGCTATTTGAACACAACATTCTGTCCTACCTCCTCTGTCCCTTTAAAACTCGATCCAACCCTTTCACTGCTTGCTCTATGGTGCCCATGTCTTCTGCAACAACAATCTCCTCTCCTAATCATTGATGCCCTCTAACTGCTCCCCATCTGGCAAAGAAATGGAGGGCAGTCTTCACCCTGAATTTTTTTTTTAAATTTTTTTATTCTTTCCTCCTCCCGGTGCCAACTGTCGGGACACATCCCACCTGTAACTGGACAATGTATCCACCACCACCTTCCTTACCCCCGGTATGTGATTTGCCGTGAAATTAATATTGCTTTTCAAACATATCAACACCAAATACCTGACATATGCTACAACCTGCGGTGATGATGCAGACAACATATCAACACCAAATACCTGACATAGGCTACAACCTACGGTGATGATGCAGACATGTTATTCAGCACTTGCACCACACCTTGAATATCAGACGCAAAAATAAAAAGGGGGGAGGAATGTTTTTTTTTTTTTGATATTTTTTATTTAGTTATTCATTTATTCATTTATTTTTTAATTCTATCCCCCACAGTGGTATTGCCCCGACGATTGGAAAATAAAAAATTCCAGAAACGCCATGCTTTGCACCCATCCATTGAATCCACTCCTGGGCCATTTGCCTGCTCACCATTTGAAATTACACTAGACCATTTGATCTTAATGTCTGGCCATTCCCCCCAAACCACCTACAATTCTCCCCGATCAACTAAATTTATTTGTTACCCCCCCGATCCTACCTCATTCTCCAGTCCCTTTGGAACCCGTTACCATGAAATCGTCCAAGTAATGTACTATACGTCTCCTCCCCGCTCTCTTCTCCACTAAGCAGTGCAAAAAAGTAGGAAGCCTTTAAAAAGGGAGCACGGGATATTGCCCACCCCAATGGGTAAACAGTTATCGATGTAAAATTAACCATCGAATTTACACCCCATTAAAAGAAAACCCCCTGGACACAGCGGTACGGCCTGAAGGCTGCATCTAGATCAAGCATAGGTAACTCTGTCCCCTCGCCAGCTACCCTTACCAAAATCACTACCTGATTGAATGAATGGTAGCTAACAGAAACATCTTCCCTACTTATTGCCTCTGCAAAGAAACGGCCGTCCCAATGTTTGTTTGTATGTATTTTCCTTACATTCCCTTGCTCTGTGTATCATGTAGAGTATTGTCTTCCCTCTGTATAGAGTAACCTCTGTATTATGATCCAGTCTTTGTATAGTGTACACCCCCCTGTAAGTAATGAATTCCTTTTGTTTTCACATGCTTCCATCAGCCCCTCCCCTCCCCCCAGCAACTAAGGTCACCAGCTCACTGTTATCTGATCCATTGTTCTTTCCCCTTGCGAAATGTAAATAACGCTGTCTCCATTTCGAGTTGAGAAAGAGCATAGATGTTCTGTACATAAGTGGCTACATTGTCCTCCATTTTATGAGTCCTCAGGGCTGGCTGGAATTCCTTATCAATAGGACCAAACTGCACATGTGAAAGTCTTTAACCTCCGTCCACAATGAAACGGATTCTTGCTTAGCATATTAATCTATAGACCCGAAGTTAAACCAACCGAACTAACCTAATGACACAGCATTTTCTAACATACAGAATCACTGTTTAGTTGATAAACCTCTTCAGAAATTATAACAGACACATTTAGATGTGTATTTGGTTAGTAATTGCTATATATTCATAAATCTGGCAGAAACCATCTGGATTAATTTAGTTGCGCAAATGTAAATTTAAACAGATTGTACAGTTACTGCTGCAGCACTTCCTCCTTGGTAGAAGCACATGTGACTTTTTGAGGTTTAAGATGGCTGCCAGCCATGCGGTCACTGATTACCTATGTTTATAAGATCATACAGATTATACAACTAATAAGGTTTGATCAAGTATTACAAAGTGAAGCAAATATCAACGAGCATATTCTAGCTAACAATGCAAATCACTAGAACGGATAAATTAGCGCGTATTTAACCCAATAGATTACCCACACACGCATATAGTATATTATCAACATAGCTTCAAATTCCCCGAATAAATACACTTAATACTTATCCACTCGCAGGCTTTATTATGATGATGGTACAAGCGTGAAATATGAGTGAGTTACTGCTCATGTTTCCTCTATTCCTGAAATAAGTCTCTCCTCTCCCTCAATAAAGACAAAGTTACCGTTCTAAATAATTATTTACTCAACTGTAGCAAGTGCTCAAAACAAAAGATTGTCATTGCTGCTGTGTCACGTTAAAATTGCAACAAGTAAAATAGTGAACTTAAATACAGTATACAAATTAATTTGTTCATCAACTTATTGCTTTGCCCTTGGGGTTACTCCAACATTATTTAAAACACACAGCTCTTTGAATAACCCTGTAAATCATAACCCACATAAAAGGCCAGCATGTGAAGCTGCTTGAGAATACACTAAAGGTGTTACTCAGCAATGGCCGTATGGTGCTTTTCTCATTCGGCACACTATAGAGTTATAGTGACTAATGTCCAGTGATTCAGTGTGTTATATCAAGTTCCTATGTGTGATTACATTCCCTTTGTGTTGTCTCCGTGTGCTTTGGCTAGGTCCTTGTGGGATCTCCGTGTGCTATGGCTTGGTTTCTGTGGGTTTCTAGTGTGTGATTACGGCGTGTTATAGCAAGTATTTATTTTACTTTTATGTTTATTATATACATACGCATATATATATATATATATACATACATACCCATATACACACACACACATTATTTTTATTTTTTATTTATTTATTATTTTTTTATTTTTATTTTTTTAATTTTCCTTAGTGTTATACTACATTAGTGATTTCAGTGTGTTCTAGAGAGGAATTTCGTGATTTCAGGGTGTATGATAGCTACATCATTAGCGTGACTTTGTGTGTTATACCGAGGTCCTACGTGTCATTTCACTATGTATAATAAGTTCCTACTGTGTGCATGTTGAGTGGCACATGCGTGTATAGTGATGCCCTGTGCTTTGTTTACGGTGTCTATATGGGTTGCTTATTATGATTTTGGCTGCATACATGGATGATTTTAAAGATACTAAAATTGGACAGTCAGTCATGCGCTATACTGAGCACATAAACTAATAAGGCACAGCCGTCCATAAACAGCCAAAGGAAAATCACTGGAAATCCTAATGCCCCTAATAACATCAAACAAAACAAATCACTGAATTCTGGCAGAGTTATCGCAGACCACTAACCCATTAGAAATTACTATCACGCAGCTGGACACCAAATGAACAAGGAATACAGTATTGCAAATTGAAACAAATATAAATAAGCGTCCACTAAATAAAACTACAAATCCATACAATGGGAAACCCACACCTATCCTTCCAATAAATAATGGAACTAGGAATATATATATATAGCAGATTTATGATAATAGAGTATGCATAACAGATTGATACAGCAAGTAATACTTATCCAGTCATTGGTTTTCATACGATGATGGTGATGGTAAAAATGGAGCTCGCCGCCGCCCTGTCTCTAAAGTTCTTAGTAAAAGAAAATTAGTTGCAATACCAAACTTGTCTCACGCACAGCCTTTTATAACCTCCCTTCCCCCTCCTTTCCATTGTTTATCTCCCCATTGTACCCAATCACAAAGAGCCATGTTTCCGCCCATAAAAACAAGGACACCCCCGCCTGATCCCATAGAACAAAGGAACTCACTCCCCTTTCCTCTTGTGTAATATACAGTGATAATTCTTAAACCTCCTTCGTTCCTAATTAGTCTCTCATTCGAACGAGTCCTTTGCGCGATCTCAGCGCACGTGGACTGAACTCTGGACTTCTGCTCCTCCTCTTCCAATCCCACTTGCAGGGACTGTGAGTTTAGCTCCCTTTTATTTTATGTATCTGTCTGTACCGTTTAGGCTGGTGTCAGACGAGCGTTTTTAAGAGCGGAAGGAACGTCCGTGAGAGTGGACGTTCCTTCCACTCTGATGCCCCTCTGGCCACTTTGCTGTGCGCAGCTAGTGTGCTCAGTGCTGCAAGGCTCGATCTTCCTATGGAGGATCGTACTTTGAAGCCACGTCTAACATGCGTGCAACAGCATGTGGCCGGCCCCATCGCAGCGTCACAACACTGCAACGGATGCCAGGAGGCACGTCAGTACAGGTGCACGTAGTGCACTTATCTCACACCAACCTTATCCCTTTTTGTGTCTTTTTATGTATTAAAGCCCTATTTAATAGCTTTCAGGTGTTAGCTGTTTGGTGACTCGTGTGATTGAGATTAGCAGTTCTATCCTGTATTTTTGGGAAACCTTTGTGTCTGGGGGTGATCTTGTCCCTTGCAAGACTTATAAGAGTGAAGCGGGTGGTGGTGGTCGTAAATCTCAGTGCTAACCCAGGTAAGGAAGGTGAACCTAGCGTGCGGAGCACAGGCAGGAAGGCAGCAGCGTCTGCAGCCGTGCTCGGGGCAGGTCACCTGCTGGCAGCCAAGCTATAGCACCCCTGGTCCTTGTAGGTGACAAGTCCAGTGTTAGGTCACACGAGGCCATTCCCTGAGACTCCGCTCATGGCTTGTAGCAATATATGGATTTCATTTCCATCCCGCGGACTTAGTGTAAATAATAAGTTCACTGGTGACTTTGCAGAAATGGGGAATTTTGTTGTTGTTGTAGAGTAAAGCAGTAATAACACAGCTGTTCTAATTAAGAATATTACGAATAGCCCGGCGGCTTCAGCAGAATCATTATTTGGGTATAAAGAATGATTTTGGACTTTTTTATTTTGCCGAGGAGTAGAAAATCCACTTCACATCTAACGAGCTTTTATTACTTTCCTTATGGATCATTAAGAGCAAAAGGAAAGCGTCAGGCGCGATGATCATAATGTGCTTTATCATTAATGTTACAATAATAATGTATGCAGTGATAACAAAACACAGCAGCGATGAATTGGAAAAGCGTCTGCAAAGGAGCAAAGCTTCGGCCAGGGACTAAATGCATTCTCCATTACCTAGAAACGGGAGTTTGGGGCTCTGGGATTCCTGTATGTTGCACGTTTATTGAAATCATCAGCTTTGCAGCACATGCAGTTGTAAAGTGAATTTATCTTTTCGAGGAGGCTTGTGCTATGTTGATATCTGCTGTTTTGCTTCTGTATATTGATATTTTTCAGATTTAAGCAATGTTTGCTTTTTAAAAAGTGCTGAAGATCTAAAACCTTTGAGTGAGAATAAAAGAATCCCTGCATATCCCTGCAGTTTATTGGCGGCCTGCATAAAAGCAGTTTATTGGCGGCCTGCATAAAAGCAGTTTATTGGCGACCTGCGTAAAAGCAGTTTATTGGCGACCTGCATAAAAGCAGTTTATTGGCGGCCTGCATAAAAGCAGTTTATTAGCGGCCTGCGTAAAAGCAGTTTATTGGCGACCTGCATAAAAGCAGTTTATTGGCGGGCGTCTGCTGATCACATGCTTTTAATAAGACAGTTTGCCAAAACAGTGATATTAAAGGAACACTCCAGGCTGAAAATCACCCCTCTTTTAATTATATTACACCTATTGCCCTGACTAGTCACTCAATATATATATATATATAATTTTTTTTTTTTTTAATGTAATACTTACCCTAAAAACGACACTTTTCCAACGGCGTTTTTACTCACCTCCCTCTACTACTTCTGCTCCCGTCGTGGTAAAGTTGGAACTTGGCTAAAGGTTTGTGTGCAAAGCGCGCATGCGCACCTATCACGTAAACCAGCCAATCAGCAGGCTTCCTCCCGGAATCCTGCTCATTCAACCGCGGAGCAGTGCGTGTTCACGAGCGGCGAGCTGGGCTGAAGCTCACCCCGCCTGCTCGTCTAAAAACTCTTAGGCGGAGGAAGAGGCGGCGGCTCCGGCTCCTTCTCCTGCGCGTTCCCGCGACTCGCCAGAGCGGTGGGACGTCATCGCGCTTGTAGCGCGATGACGTCCCAGCTTTGCCGAGAGTTCCAAAACGCGGGACCTTGAAACCCGATCGGCTGATTGACAGCTGGGAGGGCGGAGTAAAGTGCACCGCTTCTCTTAGCAATATCAGCCGATCGGGAAAATGTAGAAGGCTGGGGAAAATAATGGGATACTTCAGGCAATATGACCACCTTAGAAAGCTGAGTTGGTCATATTGCCTGGAGTATCCCTTTAAGAAAAAAAGGCAGTTTTGTTGACAATAAATAAATAAATATGCACATAGCAATCATTTGAAACACAGGGTTTATTCAAAGAGAATTGAAAAGTTACCACGTTTGGTGACTTTTTGTTCTCTTCAATTCGGTGCGACTCGGCGATTCCCATTTCGGCAACCCTGCGGTGTATTCAGCAAGCACCACAAGGCCGTCATAGTGCAGGGAAAAGCTGCCGCAAACCGAACAACACTCACCGCAAAACCGGGCGAACGCTAACCGAAACCCACAAAAACATCTGGATTAACCCTGCCGGACACGCCGGAGAAACCCAAGCAGCTGCCGATCACAGCGCAGAGCAGCCGCCGGAAAAAGCCGACACCGCAGACGAATGGAGTGACAAAAAAAAACAGTTTGCTTGAATGTTTGAAAAGTGAAACGCTATTTGCAAAGAAACTACTGAGCGAAAATGTCTGAAATTTACATATAAAATCCAATGAATAATAATAAACAGGGCTGTTAAAGAAAAAAACGATTTAATATATTTTCGCAAAAAAATCTCGAAAATTGCCTAAAAGATCCAAAATGGGATTCGCCTGAATAAACCTGTCGAATGAAACCACTGAACAGCAGGGCAATTCGGCAACTTTTCACTGCTGGTTTTTGTTCTTTGAATAGACGAAGCATTGCTTCTCTATGGGGATTCACTGCCCTCGAACAGGCACCGAACAGGCACCGTATGTGCAGGCAATTCGCCAGGATTTGTATCTGTATGTGCTGCATAATACCTGTGTATGGCAATTACAGCAACACCTTGTATCTGTATGTGCCGCATAATGCCTGTGTATGGCAATTACAGCAACACCTTGTATCTGTATGTACCGCATAATGCCTGTGTATGGCAATTACAGCAACACCTTGTATCTGTAAGTGCCGCATAATACCTGTGTATGGCAATTACAGCAACACCTTGTATCTGTATGTGCCGCATAATGCCTGTGTATGGCAATTACAGCAACACCTTGTATCTGTATGTACCGCATAATGCTTGTGTATGGCAATTACAGCAACACCTTGTATCTGTATGTGCCGCATAATGCCTGTGTGTGGCCATTACAGCAACACCTTGTATCTGTATGTGCCGCATAATGCCTGTGTATGGCAATTACAGCAACACCTTGTATCTGTATGTGCCGCATAATGCCTGTGTATGGCAATTACAGCAACACCTTGTATCTGTATGTGCTGCATAATGCCTGTGTGTGACAATTACAGCAACACCTTGTATCTGTATGTGCTGCATAATGCCTGTGTATGGCAATTACAGCGACACCTTGTATCTGTATGTGCCGCATAATGCCTGTGTATGACAATTACAGCGACACCTTGTATCTGTATGTGCCGCATAATGCCTGTGTATGGTAATTACAGCAACACCTTGTATCTGTAAGTGCCGCATAATGCCTGTGTATGGCAATTACAGCAACACCTTGTATCTGTATGTGCCGCATAATGCCTGTGTATGGAAATTACAGCGACACCTTGTATCTGTATGTGCCGCATAATGCCTGTGTATGACAATTACAGCAACACCTTGTATCTGTATGTGCAGCATAATGCCTGTGTATGGAAATTACAGCGACACCTTGTATCTGTATGTGCCGCATAATGCCTGTGTATGGAAATTACAGCAACACCTTGTATCTGTATGTGCCGCATAATGCCTGTGTATGGAAATTACAGCAACACCTTGTATCTGTATGTGCCGCATAATGCCTGTGTATGGCAATTACAGCGACACTTTGTATCTGTATGTGCCGCATAATGCCTGTGTATGACAATTACAGCAACACCTTGTATCTGTATGTGCCGCATAATGCCTGTGTATGGAAATTACAGCGACACCTTGTATCTGTATGTGCCGCATAATGCCTGTGTATGGCAATTACAGCGACACCTTGTATCTGTATGTGCCGCAAAATGCCTGTGTATGGCAATTACAGCAACACCTTGTATCTGTATGTGCCGCATAATGCCTGTGTATGGAAATTACAGCAACACCTTGTATCTGTATGTGCCGCATAATGCCTGTGTATGGCAATTACAGCGACACCTTGTATCTGTATGTGCCGCATAATGCCTGTGTATGACAATTACAGCGACACCTTGTATCTGTATGTGCTGCATAATGCTGTGTATGACAATTACAGCAACACCTTGTATCTGTATGTGCCGCATAATGCCTGTGTATGGTAATTACAGCAACACCTTGTATCTGTATGTGCCGCATAATGCCTGTGTATGGTAATTACAGCAACACCTTGTATCTGTACTGTAACAGGGATTAACACTCATTATAGCCCCCTGAATCTTATCCCTGTACAGCAGCGACTGACCCCACAGCTCTCCTGTATTCTGACACATCCCTGGCTGCTGGAATGTTGCAGTAACGTTCTCTGAGCTTTTTGTTACAGTAAGTGTGAGGGCTGTGCCTTGTAGCTTCTTTACAGTAATACAGGGGACAGGTGTGAGCTCTCACTGAGGATTTTATTTGTTCACAGGGAACACATTATTCCTGTATTTAAAGATCTGGAAATGGGGTTCATAATATAATTATTTTTTTATTATTTTAATAAATGATTATAACCTTCCCAAACCTGCACCCTAAGAACCAAAGGATTCAAAGAGCAGGCTCTGCGTTCATCTGGCTGCTTATCTTTACTGTATTCCATGCTTTGTTGCTGGTGTCCATTCTGTGGTGGTGGGGTGCTGGGGTGATGTCTCACGGGCGGCTCCCTGGCTACTTATAGATACAATGATTCAGGATCTACGTCTGCAAAAGCCAAGTTGGCTCAGAGAGATGACGAGTAAACAAATGCAGGTTTCTCCCTGCCAAACGCAGGAGAACATTTTCATGAAAGCCGTGCCATTTCGATGTGCTGACTGTAATGTATTTCTGATCTGTCGCACACCAGCGTTATCTGGATTTTGCCGCATCACTGCTGAATCACAGCGAGGCCTCCGGTACATCCTGCAAACTCATGCACAGAATCGCTGGAGCCGGGTCTCTGAGAAGTGGCTGACGAAGCAGCAAGACGCGTGTTTATATACTATAACATAACACGGCAAACTGGGGGTGTACCTCACGCAACCACGTATACAAGCGTTACCGGTCACGCAACCACGTATACAAGCGTTACCTGTCACACAACTACGTATACAAGCGTTACCTGTCACACAACTACGTATACAAGCGTCACCTGTCACGCAACTACGTATACAAGTGTTACCTGTCACGCAACCACGTATACAAGCGTTACCTGTCACACAACTACGTATACAAGCGTTACCTGTCACACAACTACGTATACAAGCGTTACCTGTCACACAACTACGTATACAAGCGTCACCTGTCACGCAACTACGTATACAAGCGTTACCGGTCACGCAACCACGTATACAAGTGTTACCTGTCACGCAACCACGTATACAAGCGTTACCTGTCACGAAACTACGTATACAAGCATTACCTGTCACACAACTACGTATACAAGCGTTAAGTGTTAAGCAGCGACTGGATGACTTCCTGCAGACACAGAATATTAAGGGTTAAGCAGCGACTGGATGACTTCCTGCAGACACAGAATATTAAGGGTTAAGCAGCGACTGGATGACTTCCTGCAGACACAGAATATTAAGGGTTAAGCAGGGACTGGATGACTTCCTGCAGACACAGAATATTCAGGGTTAAGCAGCGACTGGATGACTTCCTGCAGACACAGAATATTAAGGGTTAAGCAGCGACTGGATGACTTCCTGCAGAGACAGAATATTAAGGGTTAAGCAGCGACTGGATGACTTCCTGCAGGCACAGAATATTAAGGGTTAAGCAGGGACTGGATGACTTCCTGCAGACACAGAATATTAAGGGTTAAGCAGCGACTGGATGACTTCCTGCAGACACAGAATATTAAGGGTTAAGCAGTGACTGGATGACTTCCTGCAGGCACAGAATATTAAGGGTTAAGCAGGGACTGGATGACTTCCTGCAGACACAGAATATTAAGGGTTAAGCAGCGACTGGATGACTTCCTGCAGACACAGAATATTAAGGGTTAAGCAGGGACTGGATGACTTCCTGCAGACACAGAATATTCAGGGTTAAGCAGCGACTGGATGACTTCCTGCAGAGACAGAATATTAAGGGTTAAGCAGCGACTGGATGACTTCCTGCAGGCACAGAATATTAAGGGTTAAGCAGGGACTGGATGACTTCCTGCAGGCACAGAATATTAAGGGTTAAGCAGAGACTGGATGACTTCCTGCAGACACAGAATATTAAGGGTTAAGCAGCGACTGGATGACTTCCTGCAGACACAGAATATTAAGGGTTAAGCAGTGACTGGATGACTTCCTGCAGGCACAGAATATTAAGGGTTAAGCAGTGACTGGATGACTTCCTGCAGGCACAGAATATTAAGGGTTAAGCAGGGACTGGATGACTTCCTGCAGACACAGAATATTAAGGGTTAAGCAGCGACTGGATGACTTCCTGCAGACACAGAATATTAAGGGTTAAGCAGGGACTGGATGACTTCCTGCAGACACAGAATATTCAGGGTTAAGCAGCGACTGGATGACTTCCTGCAGAGACAGAATATTAAGGGTTAAGCAGCGACTGGATGACTTCCTGCAGGCACAGAATATTAAGGGTTAAGCAGGGACTGGATGACTTCCTGCAGGCACAGAATATTAAGGGTTAAGCAGAGACTGGATGACTTCCTGCAGACACAGAATATTAAGGGTTAAGCAGCGACTGGATGACTTCCTGCAGACACAGAATATTAAGGGTTAAGCAGCGACTGGATGACTTCCTGCAGACACAGAATATTAAGGGTTAAGCAGTGACTGGATGACTTCCTGCAGGCACAGAATATTAAGGGTTAAGCAGGGACTGGATGACTTCCTGCAGACACAGAATATTAAGGGTTAAGCAGCGACTGGATGACTTCCTGCAGACACAGAATATTAAGGGTTAAGTAGCGACTGGATGACTTCCTGCAGACACAGAATATTAAGGGTTAAGCAGCGACTGGATGACTTCCCGCAGACACAGAATATTAAGGGTTAAGCAGCGACTGGATGACTTCCCGCAGACACAGAATATTAAGGGTTAAGCAGAGACTGGATGACTTCCTGCAGACACAGAATATTAAGGGTTATAATATTTAATATGTGGGTAAAAGCTTCTTGATCCAAGGAGAATCTGACGCCATCTGGGGGCAAGAAGGAATGTTTCCCAGTGTGTTGAATATTGGCGAGCGCTTCAGACTGGGGGGTTTTCGCTTCTTCTGGATCAACAGCAGTAGGTGAGGTGTGAGAGGCTGAACCCGATGGACGCACAGCTTTTTTTAGCCTATGTAACTATGTGTATGGCATGATGTGACACTGTGACTGTGTATAGCAGCATTATGTGTCACGGTGACTGTTGTGAGCTGGGAAACAGGCAGCGGGTGCGGCTCTCTGGGGTGAGCACTCTTGAAAGGTTCAGAGACCAGACCAGTGACTTTTCTTCAAACGGTGGTACATTTATTGCAGCAACCCACAGGTTATACACCACACTGTATATTGCTCAAAATAAACACTTCAAAAGCAAAGAAAATTCCTAGCCGTGTCCCGGCACTAACTAAACATACAATAGTCCTGACTAACAACCTGTGCAAACCTAGTGTGTGTCAGGCTTCAGAAAACCAGCATAACCAACCTTGTGCTCCAGCAGATAGAGACCGTCTGCTCCCCAGACTCCAGAGCCATGTCTGTTTGCCTCACCTGCACTAAATTGCCACTGAGGCAAAGTGCAAAACCAGGTGCTTAGAGGTTCCGGAAGGTGTAAGAGAGAAATCTGGGTGACACATAAACCCCGGACAGGACCTTTCCTTGCTCTCTACATGACGCCCTGTTACATACCCTCCCCCCTTGTTTCAACCCCCTGGGTGGAACACTGACAGCTACACAAGCGTAGACTCTGGACAGAGCATCTACATTGGCCATTTTTTTACCCGGGCGATGCTTCACAGTGAAGCTGTAGTCCTGCAATGCCAGAAACCAACGGTTCACACGTCTATTGGTCTCCTTTTATAGAGCCATCCATTTGAGGAGAGCATGGTCAGTCACCAGATCAAACTGGCGCCCTAATAAATAATATCTTAAGGCATCCAATGCCCATTTAATAGCCAAACCCTCCTTCTCAATCACTGCATATTTCTGTTCATGATCGTTTAGTTTTCTGCTTAAGTACACTACAGGGTGTTCCTCACCATTATGTACCTGTGACAAAACTGCCCCTAGACCAACATCAGATGCATCAGTTTGGACTACAAAGTCCTTGGAAAAATCAGGGGAGTAGAGGATTGGCTGTGCACAAAGAGCCCTCTTCAGGACCTGGAAAGATTCCTCGGCTTCTGGGGACCATTTAATTCTTCCCTTTGGTAAGGTCTGTCAACGGGGCTGCAAGAGTTGCAACGTTTGGGATAAACCTCCTGTAGTATCCCGTTATCCTAAGGAAAGCTCTGACTTGTTTTTTACTGGTGGGACGTGGCCACTCCTGAATGGCTTCTACTTTGTTTAGCTGGGGTTTTATGACTCCACGCCCAATCGTGTAACCTAAATATTTGGCTTCCTCAAACCCCAGGGCACATTTTTTTGGATTAGCAGTGACACCTGCTCTATGGAGAGTTTCCAAGACAGCTTGGACTTGAGGCAAATGAGATTCCCAGTCAGTGCTATGTACTACGATGTCATCCAAGTATGCTGCAGCATACTGTTGGTGGGGTCTCAAAAGTTTGTCCATAGCTCTCTGAAATGTAGCAGGTGCATTTTGTAATCCTAAAGGCATCTTTTTATATTGAAACGAACCCTCAGGGGTTACGAAGGCCGTCTTCTCCTTGGCACCTTCTTTCAGGGGAATCTGCCAATATCCTTTGGTCAAGTCCAAAGTTGTCAAATAACGAGCTGTGCCCAGTCGGTCTATAAGTTCGTCTACCCGGGGCATAGGATAAGTGTCAAACTTGGTCACTGAATTGAGCTTCCTAAAATCATTGCAAAACCTCCAACTCCCATCTGGCTTTGGGACTAGGACAATGGGACTGGACCAGTCACTACTGGACTCTTCAATGATGTCTAGCTCAAACATTTTCTTCACCTCCCTAGTGATGTCTTTCCTCCTTGCCTCAGGAATACGGTAAGGTTTAAGTTTAACCCGTGCCCCTGGTTCAGTAACAATGTCGTGTTGTGTTACCGACGTCTGACCAGGCAGCTCTGAAAATTTTTCTCGTTTTTTTTATTAAAAACTCTCTGACTTACTGCTTTTGTGACTTAGACAGCGACTCAGCAATTTTTACTTCAGGGACCTGAGGGTGTTCAGTATCCAGCTGGTGGGTTATTGGGATGAACCCAGCAGCTAGCGATACTCTATCTTTCCAGGGCTTTAGCAAGTTCACATGGTATATTTGCTCTGGTTTTCTTTTCCCCGGTTGGTGAATTTTATAATTTACTTCCCCAACTCTTTCTATCACTTCAAAGGGACCCTGCCACTTAGCAAGGAACTTGCTCTCAACTGTGGGAACTAATACCAGCACCCTGTCGCCAGGTGAGAAAATGCGGACTCGAGCATCCCTGTTATATATTCTCTGCTGAGCTACCTGCGATTGAGCTAAATGCTCTTTTACAATTGGCATTACTACTGTAATTCTGTCCTGCATCTGCGAAATATGCTCAATAATGCTTTTGTGGGGTGTCTTCTCCCCCTCCCAGGTCTCTTTGGCTATGTCCAGAAGTCCGCGAGGGTGTCTCCCATAGAGTAATTCAAATGGAGAGTACCCTGTAGAGGACTGAGGAACTTCTCTGATGGCAAACATCAGATATGGAAGCAAATAGTCCCAGTTTTTCCCATCCTTGTCAACAACCTTTTTCAGCATGCTTTTTAAGGTTTTATTAAATCGCTCTACTAGTCCATCGGTTTGAGGATGGTATACCGAGGTTCGCAAATGCGTCACCTTAAACAACTTGCACAATTCTTTTGTCACTCGTGACATAAATGGGGTACCTTGGTCCGTCAGAAGGTCCTTAGGGATCCCGAACCCGGCTAAACACCTGTAATAACTCCTTAGCTATATTCTTGGCTGATGTCTGGCGTAGGGGAATTGCTTCAGGGTAACAGGTAGCGTAATCCATAATGACCAGGATATACTGATGCCCTCTGGCAGACTTCGGAAGCGGGCCCACAAGGTCCATAGCAATTCTCTCAAATGGCACCTCTATTATTGGCAAGGGTACTAAGGGACTCCGAAAATGAGGTAGGGGTGCAGACATTTGACAAACCGGACAAGATTTGCAATAGTTTTCAATATCTTTTTGTACCCCAGGCCAGTAAAACCTCTGTAAAACCCTTTCAGTGATTTTCTCAGTACCTAAATGACTCCCCAATAAGTGTCCATGGGCAAGCTCCAATACCACCTTTTTCTACGGTTTGGGGACCATTAATTGCTCAATAATTTCATTGTTCTTTTTATACACACGATATAGCATGTCATCATTACTAATGAAGTAAGGAAAAGAGAGCCTATTCCCTGGGTCAACAGGTTCCCCATTGATCATCATAACATTTTCCCAGGCCCTCACAAGAGTAGGATCCTTCCTCTGCTCACTACCAAAGTTCTCTCTATGAGTGTTAACAGGAAGGCCTTTGGATCATCCTCTGCTGTCATCTTGGAAAGGAAGCGACTGACATGGATGGGTGAGGAGTTGTCAGAAGAATCTGCAGCTTGCAGGGGAGACCTCTGTGCCAGAGTCTGCACCACCTCCGTCAGAGTCTTGCGATCGCCTTCAGCAGCAACTGCAAGCTTTTCAAATAACATTTGTGTCTGTTCCTGTACAGCACTGATCTGCTGCTGCGTGTGCGTGTGCAGCACTTGAGTTTGCTTCTGCAGAGCATTTAACATGTCCCGCTGTGTAGCATTAGCCTGTTGCTGTGCTGCATTAGCCAACACCAACTGTTTTATAACATCCTCCATTTTTTTTTTCTTTTTCACTTCAGTAACTGGCCTTTTAAATAGCAGGTTCTTGCTATCACTTGCCCGCATTCTCCACCATATGTTAGCTGGGAAACAGGTAGCGGGTGCAATTGCTCTCTGGGGTGAGCACTCTTGAAAGGTTCAGAGACCAGACCAGTGACGTTTCTTCAAACGGGGGTACATTTATTGCAGCAACCAACAGGTTATACACCACGCTGTATATTGCTCAAAATAAACAGTTCAAAAGCAAAGAAAATTCCTAGCCGTGTCCCGGCACTAACTAAACATACAATAGCCCTGACTAACAACCTTTGCAAACCTAGTGTTTGTCAGGCTTCAGCAAACTAGCATGACCAACCTTGTGCTCCAGCAGATAGAGACCGTCTGCTCCCCAGACTCCAGAGGGATGTCTGTTTGCCTCACCTGCACTAAATTGCCACTGAGGCAAAGTGCAAAACCAGATGCTTAGAGGTTCCAGAAGGTGTAAGAGAGAAATCTGGGTGACACATAAACCCTGGACAGGACCTTTCCTTGCTTTCTACATGATGCCCTGTTACACTGTGTATAGCGGCGTTATGTGTCACGGTGACTGTATAGCGGCATTATGTGTCACGGTGACTGTGTATAGCGGCATTATGTGTCACGGTGACTGTATAGCGGCATTATGTGTCACGTGACTGTATAGCGGCATTATGTGTCACGGTGACTGTGTATAGCAGCATTATGTGTCACGGTGACTGTGTATAGCGGCATGATGTGACACGGTGACTGTATATCAGCAATATGTGTCACAGTGACTGTATAGTGGCATTATGTGTCACGGTGACTGTGTATAGGAGCATTATGTGTCACGGTGACTGTATAGCGGCATTATGTGTCTCGGTGACTGTGTATAGCGGCATTATGTGTCACGGTGGCTGTGTATAGCGGCATTATGTGTCACGGTGACTGTGACACACGCAATATGTTCCCGCCTTTTGGTTCCACACAGAATTTGTTCCCTCCTTTTGGTTCCACACAGAATTTGTTCCCTCCTTTTGGTTCCACACAGAATTTGTTCCCTCCTTTTGGTTCCACACGCAGCATGTTCCCTCCTTTTGGTTCCCTTTGCAATATGTTCCCTCCTTTTGGTTCCACACACAATATCTTCCCACCTTCCACACTGAATGCAGTAAGTACCAGTGTTAGAATAAGAATTTTTTGAATGTGAGAGAGTAATAAATTTATTTATTCTGAGATAATGTCAGTGAGAGCGGTGGTCATTGTATGCAGATCTGTATTCAGACAGCAGTTCGTTGTTTTGTGTTTGTAGATGTGGTTTTGTACTGTCCATATATTATTTATGTTATCTAATAATTACTTTATTACAAGTGATAAATAATTTGTTATGGCTTCCGTCTACATATTGACTGTTTTCTCATGGAAGCCATGCGCCATTATTTATTACAGGTTATACCTGCGGGAATGATTAACTATTTATAGGCTTCTGCATTCATCCACAATTAAATTGATTGGTAAAGCTGGTGACGTCGCAGAGTGAGATGCATAAACCCACTGTGGGTGTATACAGTATAATGCAATAAACACGAGCCGCAATGAAGCCAGCGGCTTCTGGCTACATGAGTGCACAGTGGAGGTGCCAGCAGAATGGATCCAACCTGCTTGCCAATCTTTAAGGTCAGTTCCAAACAGGACAGAAAAACATTACAACCTACTATAACCCCTCACCCATATGAGAGAGTGCTGTGCTTCCTCACGGAAGCTCCTGTAGCGCTCACCCCCGGAGGAGCCGCTGAATAAACCTCGGGATAGTCTCACCGCACTATGAATTACCATACACCATCACTGTTGTGGATTTTCTATTTTATATACTTTACTAGTCTCAAAGTAGCATGGAATACACAGGTACGTTGGTATGAATTTACAGGATGCGTCACGCGGGAAAAACATGCGGCGGGAAAAGGAACGGTTAACCCCCTCAATTATTATTATTCTTTATTTATAAAGCGCCAGCATATTCCGCAGCGCTGATTCTGGAGTGTAAGTCCCGTGAAGTAGATCAAAATATATATATATATGTGTAGCGCTCACTCCCGGAGGTGCCACTGAATTTAAACCTCGGGTCAGTCTCCCCGCACTAGGGACTAAATATACACCAGCACTGTTGTGGATTTTATACGTTATATAGTTTACTGATCTCAAATAAACTGGCATATATAAAGCAGCACGGTATACATATATATTTACAGGTGTTCGTAATACGAGAAACGCGTAGCGGAAAAGGAAAATAAATATTAACCCCTTCGTTGTTGGAATGTGAGTCCCGTACAGGTTGTGTCCCAAAAAGGTGTACGTGTATGCGTGTGTTGGTACCCGGGTACAAGATTCAACTGGCCAGTGAATAATTTACAGGTGTCTTCGACTAGTCACGTTGGGGCCCTGTAGGTTTAGACAAACTTGCAGCGTGCTCTATCATTTTTACTGTGACCGGGAAGGCCTCTCACACATCCACCAGATACTCTGCGCTCTGCTCGACCCAGGACGTCTCTCCGCTTGACTTGACTGGGACTCTGTGCCACCGGATCCGCTTGTCTTGCTTGTCCGTTTCTGCCACAAGATGCTCAGCTCACCGCTTGCACTCCCATTAGGTCATCTGCGGTCTCCTAACTCGGGGTCCTTCAGCTACTCTGTATCTGTATAAACTTATCAGCGGTGGATCGCTAGGTCTCTGACAAGTAATGTGAACCGATCTCCAGCTCCGCAAGGCCGCACCTGCGCTCCGGCCTGGTCACGATCGTTGTCTGTCTCACGTGCGTCTTGCTCTCCTCACTCCTCGGCGCGCTCTGGGTTTCCTCTGAACGAGGCTGCGGATGTAAGTCTGTTTCTCCCCACCCACTTCCGGTTCCCAGCACAAATCATGCTGGAAAACATAGTCCCATTGTCCAGTGTCTCTTACATTGCGCTTGTCTCCCTCTGGTGGCCAAAAATAAGTACTACAGCAACAGTGTTTTAAACCAGCGCTACATATGCAATGTCTAGGGTACCCGGGTACTGTGTTCAACTGGCCAGTGAACGAAAAGAGCAATCTTCGACTAGTCACCGTTGGGGCCCTGTGAATTGAATCAATATAACGAGTGTGCGTTTTCATTTCGGAACCGTGGGCCTGGAGGCCTCTCACCCATCTGTCGAACGAACTGTCCAGCACTCGATGCCTTGACCAAAGGATCTTTCGCCGCGTTGAACTTTGTGCCAACAAGTCTGCTCCCCGCTTGCCGAATCTTCGCAACTGGAACAAACGATCCGCTGCCTGCACTCCCAATCGATCGTCGCAGCCTCCTAACTCGGGGTCCTGCCGGAACCAGCTTGTCCTCCAAATCTCTTGCGGCGTATGTAGGTCACAGCACGATCTCTGTCCCGATCTCCAGCATGAATGAGACAGCGTCCCCACTCCGGCCTGGTTGTGATCCTTGACAGCTCCAACATGCGTCCTTGTCACGTTCCATCCTTGGAACCCCTGAACCTGCACTTAGCATTCATTGTCTGCAACCAGCTTTCATATCACAACAGACATTCTGGAACTCCCCTAGTGGCTTGCTTCAGGAACTGCTCTTTCTGATCCAGCACTGGTTCAAGTATACAAGTAGTTAAAACACCAAGCACGTCACACCACACACCAAAATAAAGGCACCACGCCCACCTCTGATCCTCGCTTCATCACTGTGCTTCATTCCCCACAGAGAGAAGTGCTGTGCTCTGTGGCTCCTGTATAACCCCAGTCTTGTCTGGAATCCCTATCCCAATATCTGTTCCTGTATTTCAAACCACTCACCAAATCCTTGGACTCCAGCAACCGCACTTACCATCTTCAGCAATCTGGTCAGTCTGTTCTTTCCATCCACCTCCACCCATTCCTGTCTCTGTGCAGTATACTGCACTTGGGCTCAACCATCCCCCTCGTACTCTGGTGCCACCCCGGTACCAGTACGTGACAGATGATGAAGCCTGACAATGAGCCTGCAGTATTGCCCCTTGTGGTGGAGTTAATCCAAAAAGCCTACCAGGAGCTTTTTCACCACCTAACTGACTTTGTAAAGGAGCTGCTGCAAAATATTCTAGGCACCTCAACTAAGGTGTGCACTCCTACCAACAAACGCCATGATCCCCTGTCTCCTGAAGAGCGTGTCAGGAGACAAAACCACAATCTCTGCCTGTACTGCGGTGCTGAATCCCATTGGATTTCCAGCTGCCCAAAAAGAAACCCCAGATCTGCGGTTGTCCAACCAGCACCTGTGTCAAAATCTGCTGTTCGCTCCAAGCATGCTCCTGTGTGTAGAACTCTACAACAACCTCAGGCTCCCAGGCCTGCTACAGGTACTGTGTCTAAACCTTTCAGCCCTAAACCGGCTCCCCTGCATAATCCTGCTCCCAGGAGACCTCCTGTGTCTAAGAGACTTGCTGTCCCTAAACCAGTACCTGTACCCAGACCTGCCCCCAGAAAGTCAGTGCCCGTTGTGCCCAGAAGAAGGGTGTCTCTGGAGTCCACCTCTGAAGACGATTTAGAAAGCCCTATGGAGACAGAAACCACCATGCCCGTGGAATCAGAAACTGTCTTTCCTGTGGACTTCGAAAGTACGTCGGTGGAACCAGAACCTCCAATCCCTATGGAGATTAACTGCATCCAGACTTCGGGTGTAACAACCACCCCCATCACTCCCAGCCTGCAAGATCCGGCGATCCTTGAGTCTGAAGGTATGGGTTATGACCCCCTCTATAATTTTATACCACTCGGTTATATAGCTTCTGACGACTCAGATCCAGAGACGTTGTTGAGGGAAACTGCCCAGGACAGCGCACTCACCAGTCAGGATGTGGTAGGGGTTGCCACCCAGGTTTCAGACCCTGTACCACCTGGCTGCGTGTATGCCTCTAATGGAACTCTGGTTCGCCTAGAAGACCGAGCGAGATTTGAAGAGGCATTGAAGATCAAGGAAGCTGCACACCAATCCAATAACACCACTATGGTGGCGACAGCTACTCCCATCACCCTCAGCCAGCAGCCCACGCTCTATAAGCCACACCTGGACTTTATGCCCCCTAGTGGTTCAGATTCAGAGTGGAAAACGAGTGAAGAGGACTACCTGCCTACCTGTGTGCCCACCGATACAAGGTATGGCATGCCCGGCAGACCAATAATCGCTGCAAGAGTAGAACTTGCAATCCATGGAGAGTCAGACGATTACTGGGAGACCGATGACTCTGAAGCTAAAAGCCTGCTACAGACCGCACGGCGCAGCAAAGGGCCACCTGGTCAACGACGTGATTATGTGGGCAACATCGAGGTGACCGATCCTGTTGTCCTCAGCACCCAGACGGATGAGACCTATACGAGGAAGTCTAAATCTAGGGCGCGGAGACAACAAAGGAAGAACCGTCTCCAGGCCAGTGTTGCAGGTTCCACCATTGGAATTGTGGCGGAATGGATGTTGTCCGCCTGCGGGTGTGCTCCTATCTGCGTGCCCCACAGCGCTTACCGCTGGCCCGACTACCGAGTGGCACGGCACTCGGCGTCTCGTGCGGCCTGGAGTGACCCTGGAGAAGGGTTAGCGGGCGGTGGAGGGGACCCCTGCGTGGAACCAGCCCGACCACTAAGCAACACGGTACTCAGCGTCCCGAGCAGCTGGTTCACTGACTTTGTTGGTGTGGGGGAACGTCTGCGGAGCGCTCGTACGGATACGGAGATCGGATCTCCCTCGGGTGAATATTCGGATCTTATGGGGGATCTCTGTCGAGTGAATATTCGGATCTTTTAGGGAATCTCCGTCGAGTGAATATTCGGATCTACTCACATGCCGCTCGATATACCGAAGCGTGGTAGACGGGCCACGCCTTCGGATCGGATGTCGGAGCCTTGGTCGAATATTCCTAAAACCGATGGTCATACGCTTTACCTCTGTCCTGATGCAAGATGCAGGCACAGGGTGTTCGGTTCGGATCTTATCTCAGGACGCTGCACTCTGAAGACCGCGCGGGATCTCAGAAAATACGGCCGAGAATAAAAGTCACCAGTCGAAGCTGAATGCACTGTATAATCTGCTTTATTTTTACACAACACATGTATTTATAAACATTTGCACAGAGTCATAACAATGGGAATCCCTGCCCGCCCACACAAGTCCCATTGGCCCTCGCTGGCAGGAGGCACCGGGACCGATTCGTATTGGCGGTTACGAATCGGGGAGTTGCCGATTCGGACCGGATGTCCGAATCGACCATTTTGCGATTCGACCGGATGGTCCGAATCGGCCATTTTCCGATCCGATCATTCTGACCGGATGCACGAGGCGCTGGGAAAATGGCGGCGGGCAAGGCCACACAAAGGAATTTTTATATTACATTTCGCAATACACAAATGGGGAAACTTTTATTACACCAACACACAACCTGACCTGCACTGCATTCATTGTCTGCAACCAGCTTTCATATCACAACAGAACATTCTGGAACTCCCCTAGTGGCTTGCTTCAGGAACTGCTCTTTCTGATCCAGCACTGGTTCAAGTATACAAGTAGTTAAAACACCAAGCACGTCACACCACACACCAAAATAAAGGCACCACGCCCACCTCTGATCCTCGCTTCATCATTGTGCTTCATTCCCCACAGAGAGAAGTGCTGTGCTCTGTGGCTCCTGTATAACCCAGTCTTGTCTGGAATCCCTATCCCATATCTCTGCTCCTGTATTTCAAACCACTCACCAAATCCTTGGACTCCAGCAACCGCACTTACCATCTTCAGCAATCTGGTCAGTCTGTTCTTTCCATCCACCTCCACCCATTCCTGTCTCTGTGCAGTATACTGCACTTGGGCTCAACCATCCCCCTCGTACTCTGGTGCCACCCCGGTACCAGTACGTGACAGTCCTACACCTCTCGTTGCTCCGCTCACACTCCCCACGGAAAACACGAGGCTGCCGATGTATATCCTCTGCTGTGCCCAACCCACTTCCTGTCCTCACGCCAAGGGTGCTGAGAGATGGAGTCCGCTTTGTCCAGCATAGTCCACAACGTCTCCAGCACTATCTCCCCCATGTGGCAGCCATAGTCCAATGCTAATATTAAAGCAGCGCTACACTCCTATCAGGTCTATTCACTAAAGGGTGAAACTCAGGAGAATGACCGGAGAAGTGAAAATTCTAGGTCAAAATAGCCAAACCAGAAAAATTCTCCCATTTATCTGACTTTCCAAATCACCTATTTGGTCTAGATTCTTCTCTTCTGCCAGTTCTCCTGAGTCGCACTTTTAGTGAGAAGATGGTAAGCACCGGGGTCTAGGACGAAAAACGATGCGTGGCGTTTGTGAATTCATTCTAGATAATAAACATGTGCACAACGAATATAATAGTTTCGGATGCAATCGTTACGTTTGTTAATTCACTTCACTGCCTTTGTTATGTTACCATGATTCGTATTTCGTATTGATTCGTTATTTGGGTTTGATTCGTTATTTGGTTTTGCTTTGTTATTTCGGAATGGTGAAACGGATGAAAATGACTGTTAGATTAGGGTTAAAAACTACGGTAATCCCCCTGTCTTTGGTGCTGAGATAAGTTTCAGCACCAAGGACAGCAGCATTGTGGGGTCCAGAGGAAAAAATCCCTCTGTACTTTGTGCTGAAATAGGTTTCAGGGGGGCGGAGCTTGGATTCCAAGGGGGACAGACGTGCCTTTCAGGAGCTCTGTAAATCGGGCTCCTGCTTACTGCTTTTTGGCTCATTAGGGCCACCTACTCCCTCCTCGGCTCCTTACATTTGGCGGGGGCACTACAGACCGGAACGCTGTCCCAGACTGGGAGTTCTGGCTGCCGCAGGTCCCTGAGATCAACGCCGCTGGCTCCCTGCTTTTCCTGGGGGCCATTTTGGGGCCTACAAGACAGAGGTGCGACGACCTGCCTTGCTGCTCTGGAGGATACACTGAGGGATCCTGCGTAGTGTGTAGAGGTGGTCTTGTGAGCTCGGGAAGCACCCAAGCACCCAGAGTGGAGATGGCAGCCTAGCGTGGGTGGCAATTTCGGGAGCCTGTGGAGATACTGTGGCCCATCGCTACCTTGCCGGGTGCGGAGCGTTCTATCCTGGTCCCGCCTAGCACCCGGATGGGTAAGAAGACAGTGAAGCGGACTGACTCGGTGCCGGACCCTGACCAGCGTGACATTCGTGACTCGCTGAGTATCGGGCGGTTGTCTGCCGCGGGTCTCCACCCTGCCTCCAGCTTATGGTTCATCAGATGAGGATGGCTTCACCTGGTCGAGGGGGAGTGGAGATGAGGCAGACCTGCTTTCCTCGGAGCCTCTGTTACAGGACCAGAAGGCCAGGAAGGCCTCTGTGAAGAGGGCTGCTAAGGCGGCTCGTCAACGGGCTGCATTATCTGCCTCTTCCGACGCTGCTGCCATTCAGACTGCCTCGTCCGCCTTCCTGGCGGCGATGCCAGGGGAGGACGTCCAGCTTGCCACTAAAGGCGATATTAAGAGAATAATGAACGACATGCGTGCAATGTGGAGTGCTGATGTGGCGGGGTTAAAGCTGAGGTGACCCTGGTGCAGGAGCAGTTGGTAGAAATTCAAGACCGAACGACGACGGTGGAGACAGCGCATACTCACCTTGCTCGTAAAGGTGGAATCTCTCCAGCTGCAAGTGGAGACTTTGTTACGTACGGTGGAAGCATTGGATGCCTGACACTGCCGGTGTAATGTCCGCATCCGGGGGGTGCCGGAATCAGTGCAGCCTGGAGACACCATGGCATATGGTATTCGCTTGGCGGGCCACCTGCTGAGACTCCCTCCCAGCGCACCAGAGATTTTTGGCTTGGCGATTCGCGTCCGGAAATCTGTGGCGGCTCCGGAGACGGTGCCACGAGATATTATTGCAGTGGCACGGGAGATACCTATGAAGCAAAAGCTGATGTCTTTGTCTTCAGCGAGGGGTGTCATTGCCTTTGAGTCCTCCATAATATCTCTGTATAATGATCTGCCTTTCTTGACACTGGCGGCACGCCGGAGGTTTCGGGAGGTGGCGTTCTGCCTTTGAGCTAAGGAGGTTTGGTACAGATGGGGCATGTGCTGTATGTTTTCGCAACCCTGGATGAAGTGTGGCCGGTCCTTGCCTCCCTGGGGATCCCCCGAGGCCTGGAAACCGCAGTAGTTAGTGCCTCGGCTTCACCCTCTCTGGATCCGGGCTGAATGGATGTCGCCTTCGTCCCTCGCCTCTGTAGAATTCGAGACTGGCTGTCCATAGTTGATTAGCAGTGTATCCCCCAAGTGCTTTTTTTTTTTTAAATTCTTTATTTAGAGAATTATACATAACAAGAAATTCACTAAATCAAACGTAGAAAAAGACAGCCGTCTAGGGCCGGCCAAACTAAGTACGGTCAGCCAGTCAGATAATGTAAGATGCAAGTAGTAACAGGTCAATAAGGGAATAATAAAAACACAAAGCAAGAAGTCCCAACCTCAGTGAAGGAAGAAAACACAAAAGAAACACATAAGCATGTAGGACTATCAACGTAAATGCCATAAATTGTCCTGATAGATTATACTCAGAGCTTATCTATAGACCAGTGACACGTAAACAGAGAAGAAAAAAGCTGGGGGGGGATAAACAATATCGCTCAGGTCTCAGTCTGGCTGAAGTTCCGGAGGGTCCGGCGAGATGCCCGCCGCTTCAAGGTCGGACCAGGCGGTTTCAGGATCAGTGATGGTGTAGGGGACATTATTATGTGTCCCCGCCAAGCCCCACCGATAACGGATCCCCCTCCGACGAAGAACCGCAGTCACAGGACGGAACCGCCTGCGAGCAAGCAGAGTCTGGAATGGAAGGTCGCGATACAAAGCCAACGTGGAGCCCTCAAATTTCACTGGATCTCTTGCACCAGGAGCAGACATAAGCTTGACCTTAAATGCTACGTCACGAAAGGCCACCACGACATCACGGGGTGTCCCCTTCGAAAGCGCCGCAGGTTTCCGAACCCTGAATACCGATCCAATCACATCTGGCTTGTCAGGAGGGAGTCCCGCCATCTGAAGGGCCAAACGAGACACATAAGCTGGGAGTTCATCCGACGACACAGAGTCCGGGATGCCTCTGACCCTGACGTTACGACGGCGGTGTCTTGTTTCCAGCATCTCCACAGAGCGGGACAAAAGCTCGACCTGGGATCTTAGACCAGCGACCTGTCCCAACAGGTGAGTATGTTCCGATAGCACTGTAGAGGTCGTCGCCTGCACTGCTGTCACCTGCGCACGGATTGTTGCAACCTCCTCCCGAACCGCCGCCACTTCAGGTTTCCACACCCCCCGGATCTCCCGGAGTTCGTCCAGGATCCTCCGAAGGTCTCTTTTCGTAAGAGGAAGATCATCATCCTCCTCCTGCCGTCGTTCCTCAGGCCGTGTCATACGGGTTTGGAGTGAGGTCGCTCTCGTTTGTTGCGGTTGGGCACCCGGTCTCAAAACGTCCTGTCGTAATGAAGCCACACTACTGCTGGCTGAAAGCTGGTGTTCCTCAGCCGAATCCCCGTCAGAGAGGCCACCAGCAGCAAGTGAGGCACTCAAAGACGCCGTCAGCGCTGCTTTTTGTTTCTTTTGCGCCCTTTTTTTTGCTGCTGCAGATAGTGGTTGGGAGTCTGGTGTCCGAGATTGTGGGGAGATCCAGGTCATCGCAGAGCTACCACCCGAGTGCCAGGGGTCCTCTTCATCTTGCGAAAAGTCATAGCCCGGGGGGAGGGAGGAGGAGATCGCATCTCCCTTCGAAGTGGACCCACCTCTCATGGAGTCCCGAATGTCCCTCTGTCTGGACCGCAGCTTCTGTGAGCGACCGGTGGGCATGTCACCAAAAGCGCAGGCACAAGGAAGAAGAGCGGTAAAAGGTCTCAGCAATCTCCTTCCAGGCTTCTAAAATGGCCGCTAGTACTAGGCCCAGATTGTGCCGCGGGGGTTAATCCGCTCCAGAGTGTCAATTTCGGGGGGTAAGGCAAACTCACCGAGTCTCCCAGTGCCCCCAGAGACCGTAGAGCGTTTCTCAAGTGCGAGCAAGCGGCGGAAATAACTTTAAAAACCGTGTTTATCACGGAGCTCCTTCAACATGCAGCCGCTCGCTTCCTCGGCTAGCTCCGCCCCCCCAAGTGTTTTTTTATCCCCTTATCCCCCTCGCCAGCAAAGCTGAGACGCCTTCGTTGAGTATTTGAGACTTTTACTTTACGTCTGTGGAGGACTTTTGTTGCTCTTCTACCTTTTTTCTACCAGATGACATTTATTTTTACCAGCTGATTCGTCTTTTCCCCCTTTTTATTTATCCCGCGGCCGTTGCCTAAGAGGACTTTCATTTTTTGATTTTCCCTATTAATATGTTGAGAGTGTTGTCGCTTATTGTTCGAGTATTTCTCTCTACTTATTGATTTTCCCCTTTCTCTCCTCCGCCGTTTGAGACATTGAGGACTACCTACGAGACCCCACCGCCATGATTGATGTATTTTTGATGTCTACTTGGCCCTGCGAGGCCTATTTTACTAGTCACTTTGACTTTCTTTTGCAAAAAAATAAACTTTTGAAAAGAAAAAAAAGAAATAGGTTTCAGAACCAAGGACAGCACCCGCTGAATGAAGCCAGACCAAAGGAAAGAAAAAAAAACCCTGTAGTTGGTAGAGAAAAAAACCTCTTCTTTAAAATAATTGGGAAAACAAAAAATTTGCCTAAAAAGACTCAAAATATTCCAAAAAATCTATGAATAAAAAGGCTTTTTTGCTGCAAATAAAAAGAATAAACAATTGAATAAAAATACATATATTATTTTACATTGATATCTATGAGATTCGCCTGTGGAGCTGAATCATTCATTTCTATGCTGGGGTGCAGTTTGGCGGTGTTCAGTAATTTGTCGCACAGAGGAATCATTTATGGTTCTCTATGGGACAATTTTACTGACGCCGAAGACCGCCGAATCGCACCAAACGGCACCATATGTCGCTGTCAATGGTCTGTGGTGCTGAATACAACAGATTCAAGGTCAGCAACACGGCCAATGTACAGGTGCTGAGCCTGACTGAGTGAAGCCGTAACGGTATAACAAATCGATTCGTAAAAACTAAATCAATTCCTTATATACCATTTTGTTCCAGACAAAATCAATTCATTATATACCTTTTCATTACGGACAAAATCAGTTCGTTATATACCGTTTTGTTACGTACAAAATCAATTCGTTATATACAGTTTCGTTCCGTACAAAATCAATTCAATATATATTGTTTCGTTCCGTACAAAATCAATTCATTATATATTGTTTCGTTCCGTACAAAATCAATTCATTATATATTGTTTCGTTACGTACAAAATCAATTCGTTATATATAATTTCGCTACGTACAAAATCAATTTGTTATATACCGTTTCGTTCCATACAAAATCAATTTGTTATATACCGTTTCGTTACGTCCAAAATCAATTTGTTATATACCGTTTTGTTTTGTTCCAGACAAAATCAATTTGCTATATACCGTTTAATTTGCTCCGGGCAAAATCAATTCGCTATATACCGTTTCGTTCCAGACAAAATCAATTTGTTATATACCGTATAGTTCCAGACAAAATCCATTTGTTATGTACTGTTCCGTTCCAAACAATAGTGTAATTCTGTGCTGATTCTCAGTCTGCTCAGCTCTTCCCACTTATAAATAGTTTGCATGACCAAATGGCGAGCCTCTTTTAAACTCTGTATTTCTTCTATCCACAGCCACTACTCACCACCATTTTTTCCCCTCTGCTGTCCCACCCGCCCACCCACCTATCTTATTTATTTAGCCTCCGTTTCTCAGCTGCTTCAATCCTCCCTCGGTTTAACCTCATCATGCCCAAGCTCTTGGTCTATCATTATGCAGTGTCTGCTATATTCTCTCTGGTAATTCTCTCCACACGCCCCCTGTTCCCTTTTTGTTTCACTTGCCTCAGTCCCTTAGATTGTAAGCTCACGGGATGTCTACCTGAGCACTTGTATAAAGTGCTGCATTAGCAGGACAATTATCCTACGGGCAGGGTTGCCTGTTCCGGGAAGAACAGTGGAAATTCCTAGTGGCACAGTAATTAGATGTTAGTTTGTGGTATAGCTCAGATAATAACAAGGTTAATGGCATGTACCATAGATACAAGGTGCAAATGCAAATCACAGAGGATATAAAGTGCTAGTGCAATATCCTGAGTGTGCTAACAGGGTACAGATGCAAAATACCCTGGGTACCCAGGGTACAGATGCAAAATACAGATGCAATACAATTAAAGTGCACGTGCAACAATTCAGATGGGAGATAATATAGCAAGGCTGTTGGAGACAGGATGATAATGGCTGATAAAGTCCAGAATAATTAGGACTATCTGCCAAATGGAAGTCATAAAAAGTCTTTATTGATAATTAGTCCGGTTCCTAAGTGGATGGGTGCTGCATCAAAAGTGCTCAAGAATATTGTCAATATTACCCTTTCCACAAATATGGCGAGTCCGTTGAAAGTGTCCGTTCTCCTAGTAGTCTTGATGGGCTCCGGAATGGGGGATATAATGAGAGAAGAGAGGTAATAGTGTGGTACCGTCTATATGTAAAGTGCAATAGATTTAGAAAAATGCACACTTACAAGATCCAGAGCCTTTTGAATCCAGGCTCTGGAGTGGAGCGCCTTGTGCCTAAAATTAGGGTGGTCACTGCCCTTCTTTACACGGTCTTCTTATTCGACCTCAGATGGGGGGACATAAGAGCAAAAAAGAGACAGCGCTCTCATAGCATGGCAGCAGCCTTAAAATCGTATGTTGAAAGAGATAGGAGTCACACTCACCAATTCAGGAGCCTTATTGATCCAGGCTCAACTGTTACGCATATGGTGCTCCTTAGCGGTGAGCTCCTAAACCTCTTTGGCTGCTTGCTCTGCTTACTCTGCGTCCAGGTCGTTGATAGGGTATCTGTGGTACTTATGATAGTAATTATTCGAACATCCCCACCAATAATAGATATGAAACCCTGGAAAACCATGTGGATTTTCACCAGGCCCACAAATCCCCAATCAGAAACCTCAGTACACTCAGACGAGGCTGGTCTCTAGGCAAAAGACCCTATCAAGAAGGGGATGCCGATCAGGAAGACTTAAACAAAGCAGAGTGGAGGGATCTACAACCTAACAAACACACCCCTCACAGATGCGCAAACCAAACTTCTGAAGAAAGGCCTGAAATATGCCCCCACAACTCATATGGACATCTTTGATGTCTATATAGATCTCCAGAAATTTAAAAAGAACCTCTGCTTGAAAAAATACTTTGAAAAGAACCCTATAGAAAGAGCGAACACAATGCAATTTTACCAGCGCACACACCCCTAAAGGAGAAATCAACCTTTTATCCCAAATACCTCATCTCACAGGAAATAAACACCTTTGAGCAGATGGTCATGGCAGATTTAGGGAAGCTCAAAATATCCACTAAAAGGGACAACCTCACTAGAAGGGAAAAAGGAGCCCTGAAAGAACTGGCCTCGAATGAGTCAATAGAAATTAAACCGGCAGACAAAGGTGGAGGTGTAGTCATTATGACCGCAACCTACTATACAGACGAAGCCAACAGGATCCTTGGTGACGTAGGAACGTATAGACGACTAAACAAGAATCCGACGAAGGAGGTACACTGCAAATTTGACGAATACCTAGAACAAGGACATACACTAGGTATCCTTAACAACCACGAATTTAAATATTTGAAGGTTGCACATCCTAGAACCCCTGTCTTCTACTTCCTACCGAAGATTCACAAAGACCAAAGTAAACCGCCAGGAAGACCGATCATTTCCGGAGTCGGCTCAATATCAAGCCGGGTATCAGAATACCTTGATCACCAACTTCAGCCCTATGTCGTTAATACAATAGCACATTTAAAAGATACGACCGACATCCTAAATATTTTGAAAGAAGTGATTTGGCAAGATGATTTCCTACTAGTTACTAGCGACGTACAATCTTTGTATACTATTATTCTGCACAACAAAGGGCTAGAGGCCATTGATTATTTTTTAAAACAAGCCGACACACTGCAACCAGAACAAACTGTTTTTATTTTAGAAGGCATTCGTCTGATTTTAGAAAACAATTATTTTTATTTCAATGACGATTTTTTTCTGCAACTCAACGGCACTACAATGGGAACCCGATTTGCCCCATCATACGCTAATCTTTTTATGGCCCACTGGGAGGAATCCTTTTTATCTCTATATCCCGACAATCTAGTATGCTACAAGAGATAGATTGACGATATTTTTTTAATCTGGAAAGGAGGGGAAAATCTTTTACGGGAGTTTTTAAAAGTATTGGATCAGAACAATAGGGGAATTAAGCTAACAACGACATGGAGCAATACACACATCAACTTTCTAGACTTGAACATCTACATTCAAGACAACAGAATAAGAACTGAAACATTATTTAAGACTGTGGATGTGAATAGTTTTATCGAGAAAACCAGTTGCCACTTACCCCAATGGCTAGACGGCGTACCAAAAGGTCAGTTCCTACGTATTAGAAGGAACTGCACAGACCTTAACGCTTATGACAAACAGTCAACCAAACTGAAAGAAGATTTCGTCGAAAAAGGATACGATTTGGACGCACTAGAAGAAACCAGATCCGGAATAAGAAATATGCAACAAGATGACCTACTGAAGAAAAAGAAGAATAAAAGCGAATACGCGGGGTTTAATTCCAACGTACCATTCATTTTCACCTACAATGCACAGAACAGAACAATCAGGAAAACGATAAGAAAATACTGGCCGATCCTGAGAAAAGATCCGATACTGAAGGACCTCCTACCAGAGAACCCAAGGATAATCTGCCACGGTGTGAATAATTTAAAAATGAAACTCACACACAAACATACACAGAAAAACACCGCACGACCCAATCATTTTAATATTCATAAAGGCTTCCATCAATGTGGCAATTGCCTAAACTGTAGGAATACACGAAGCAAGAAACAAATTATCACAACACTGGATGGAATTACGGGACCCTTAAAAACTAAGGATGTCATTACTTGCTTTACGAAAAATGTGATATACCTACTCACATGCCCGTGTGGCCTGAAATATATACGCCGGAGCACCAGACCACTTAATGTTCGCGTGCAAAAACATATTAGGAATATCAGAAATGGACTTGAGAACCATAGCGTCCCTCTACATTTTAAACTTAAACATGCCCAGAACCCGGAAAGGCCTAAAATTTGTCGGGATAAAGAAGGTTGAGACACCTTGGAGAGGCGGTAATTTTGAGAAAATAATTGGACAAGCCGAAATGAGCCTGATTTTCAAATTGGATACTATGCAGCCTCAGGGCTTAAACGCTGATTTCGAACTTTGCCACTTCCTCAACTAACCATTTAATATCCCACCTCTATTAGTACAGACGACCCTTTGGACCATCCCTTTTTAAATGTGAGCTTATTGATCGAGACATACAGTTTCTTCATTCCTTACCATAACCCACAAGCTCTCCCTTTACTATATTTCATATTTTTAAATTATTTTTATATTTTTATACTATTATATATATATCTGTATCTTCTACACCTTTTTAGACCCCTCCACTTATTTGGTCTTTTTACTAGTTTTTTACAAGCACCTTGCATCTTGTGCTGGTATATATTTATGTATATAATTTTATAGTCCGTTGAATGCCAGTACGCTAGGACTTTTTAATGCATTGTTTATTATCCTCAACAGGGACCTATGTATTACCATATCCTTTTTTATCCATTTTTTTGCATGTTTTTATGATCTTCTATCATTGTTTTTCACCAATTATAATAAGCCAATTTTCTGGTTCATTGAATGCCAACCGCTGAGATCTTTCAATATACTGTACATTATCCCTAACAGGGACCTATGTATCTATTACCAATTTTTTCAATCAATTTATCCCTTGCATGTGTCTTTATAATATACCACTGTACAATATCCCCAAAGAGGGATTTTTCGCCCCCTCTGACTGTATATTTGTAACTATATTGAGCCATCAAGACCATTCCGGACCTCTAATCGTACCATGAACGCATCCAGCACTAACTAATATGAAGTGGAATGCATTCTAAGTGGTGGAACGCAAATCAAAGATGGCCGTGGCGCCGAACGAAGACGTCATCGGCAACACGTGACCGCACACACCCGGAAGTCAATCGCGAATGGTTTCTAAACACCACCCACACTCCCCAGTTAAAAAGGGGACCCCGGGAAGGCTTCAGATCCCCCCACTTTTTACACATACCGACTGAGGAAGGTGCTTGTTGCACCGAAACGCGTCTTGACCCCCCCCTCTACTTTTTAGCTTGAACTTGCACTTTATTTATTTGTGCAAATATTACAAACATATTTTTTCCAACCCTCATATGAGAGTAATTGAGCTCATTTAACACTCATGATAGTATTAACAAGATAAAAAGCTGGTATAAGTACCACAGATACCCTATCAACGACCTGGACGCAGAGTAAGCAGAGCAAGCAGCCAAAGAGGTTTAGGAGCTCACCGCTAAGGAGCACCATTTTCGTAACAGTTGAGCCTGGATCAATAAGGCTCCTGAATTGGTGAGTGTGACTCCTATCTCTTTCAACATACGATTTTAAGGCTGATGTCATGCTATCAGAGAGCTGTCTCTTTTTTGCTCTTATGTCCCCCCATCTGAGGTCGAATAAGAAGACCGTGTAAAGAAGGGCAGTGACCACCCTAATTTTAGGCACAAGGCGCTCCACTCCAGAGCCTGGATTCAAAAGGCTCTGGATCTTGTAAGTGTGCATTTTTCTAAATCTATTGCACTTTACATATAGACGGTACCACACTATTACCTCTCTTCTCTCATTATATCCCTGTAACGGGGAGCCCCCTATAGGGTGAGGGGGAACCCCCAATCTGCAGAGATGAAGCCTTAAGGACAGGTATACAGCTTCCAGGGAACAAACCAAGATATTAACAGAAACTAGAGAGATCCCTAAGCCCTGACTGAGATCCTTGAAAGGTGGTCTCGAAATACTAACTAGGCTAGGTTTGCAAGATGAATACAACATAAACCAGACAGACAATAAATGCAGGTATACAGATTCCAGGGAACAAAGCAAGATATTAACAGAAACTAGAAAGATCCCTAAGCCCTGACTGAGATCCTTGAAAGGTGGTCTCGAAATACTAACTAGGCTAGGTTTGCAAGATGAATAAAACATAAACCAGACAGACAATAAATGCAGGTATACAGATTCCAGGGAACAAAGCAAGATATTAACAGAAACTAGAAAGATCCCTAAGCCCTGACTGAGATCCTTGAAAGGTGGTCTCGAAATACTAACTAGGTTTGCAAGACAAACAAAACATAAACCAGACATACGATGAATGCAGGCATACAGATTCCTAAGCACGGTACAGTACAAGGGACAGACAGAAGAGAGATCCAAATACAAGAGCCAAAGGTCATACACGGAATATCATACTAGAGGGGTCAGGCAAGAGAGGGATCCTAAATACATGAGCCAGAGGTCATACACAGCAAATCAAAGTAAACCAGCATACAGGGACTAGGCATGAAAGACTATCCTGGTCCAAGGATCAAGGGGAGTCCTGGTCGTACTTAAAGGGCAGAACAGGTCATGTGACCGCAGGCAATAAGCCCAACAGATGGCCTGCAGGCAGAAACAAAAATAAACAGGAATCCCTGCTACCACCAGCAGGGGGCAAGGCCGAGACGTGACATAACCCCCTCCCTTACGGGTGACCTCCTGGGCACCCAAGAAAGAAAACATGGATGGCCTTGAAAACGGACAAGACCAGTCACCAGTACCATTGGAATCCCACTCAGACTCAGAGTAGTCAGCATGTGCCTGAGCAAGCAAAGCTCTTTCATAAACCTCCAGGTCCTCTCTGCAGATCACTGCACCATTAGAGGCCCGTACACAACCCTCGGCAACCGGGCTAGGGTCTTGTACCGAGGGTCCGACGGCATGAGTACCTTGGACCTTGAACGGAGTGAATCATCAGTCCCAGGTTGTTTATGGTTAGTCCTCTTGCGTCTCCTGGACCGTGATCTAGGAGTTCCGTCCACACCATGGTACATAGAGGTATTAGAGGTACTGCCAGATCCAGTGACGGTAGTCGTGCCCCGAGATTGTATATTACAACCCACAGTGGAACCACTAGACACAGTGGACTTACTGTCTACCCCAGAGACAATGACCTTGCCATTAAACGTGGCCCCGACCGATACAGTACAGGGTGTGTGCATGACTGGTACACTCTCGGGATATGGGACATCACCCGGACATGGTACAGTTGGCGCCACAACAGTCTTACACCTCTCCCCAGGAGGAGTATATTGTGGATCATCTGAATCAGAGTCTTCCACCAGCCCTTTCAGAATGTCAGGGTGTCTCTGGAGCACTACCCAGTGCCTCTCACGCATCCAAAAGCCAGAAGGCGTCCGTATATATTCCGGGAACACAATGTGATTTAGGGATCTCAATACCCTTTAAACCACCAGCTTGCTGAATTTCCCTGATTACTGTGCGGAGTAAGGCAACCTCGGACTTAGAGGGTGTAGTATCAATGGAACCAGAACAAAGTGTGGCAGTTTCAGAACCAGATTGGCTAGGGTTGATCACCTTTTCTTGTCTTCTCTTAGAGCAAGACATAGACTTTGTGACCACCTCACAAGGCTTGACAATGGTGGGGACAACACTGGACTCACTGTGGGGCAAGGGCACAGTGGTCTCATGTGCCAATCCAGGCACATCGGCCTCATAAAACGTGGTCACAGCGGTCTCGTCTAACCTGGGTACAGCTGTCATTGCTGACGTACAGCTTGTCCCGGACACCACTGGCAAGGTACCAGCCTCAGGCATCACGAATGACATATTGTCAGTACCCGACATGGCTGGCTTCTCATTACCAGTACCCGACATGGCTGGCTTCGTGCCAGGGGAAGTAGACATGGCTAGCTTCGTACCAGGGAAGCAGACATGGCTGGCTTCGTGCCAGGGGAAGCAGACATGGCTGGCTTCGTGCCAGGGGAAGCGGACATGGCTGGCTTTTCATTGCCAGTGGGAACAGACATGGCTGGCTTCGTGCCAGGGGAAGCAGACATGGCTGGCTTCGTGCCAGTGGATACAGACATGGCTGGCTTCGTGCCAGGGGAAGCAGACATGGCTGGCTTCGTGCCAGGGGAAGCGGACATGGCTGGCTTTTCATTGCCAGTGGGAACAGACATGGCTGGCTTCGTGCCAGGGGAAGCAGACATGGCTGGCTTTGTGCCAGTGGATTACAGACATGGCTGGCTTCGTGCCAGTGGATACAGACATGGCTGGCTTCGTGCCAGTGGATACAGACATGGCTGGCTTCGTTGCCAGGGGAAGCAGACATGGCTGGCTTTGTGCCAGTGGATACAGACATGGCTGGCTTCGTGCCAGTGGATACAGACATGGCTGGCTTCATGCCAGTAGATACAGACATGGCTGGCTTTTCATTGCCAGTGGGAACAGATATGGCTGGCTTTTCATTGCAGTGGGAACAGACATGGCTGGCTTCGTGCCAGTAGATACAGACATGACTGGCATTTCATTACCAGTAAGAACAGGCATGGCTGGCAGCGTGCCAGTAGCTACAGACATGGCTGGCTTTTTGCCAGGGGAAGCGGACATGGCTGGCTTTTCATTGCCAGTGGGAACAGACATGGCTGGCTTCGTGCCAGTAGATACAGACATGACTGGCATTTCATTGCCAGTGGGAACAGGCATGGCTGGCTTTTCATTACCAGTGAGAACAGGCATGGCTGGCAGCGTGCCAGTAGATACAGACATGGCTGGCTTTTTGCCAGGGGAAGCGGACATGGCTGGCTTTTCATTGCCAGTGGGAACAGACATGGCTGGCTTTTCATTGCCAGTGGGAACAGACATGGCTGGCTTCGTGCCAGTAGATAAGACATGACTGGCATTTCATTGCCAGTGGGAACAGGCATGGCTGGCTTTTCATTACCAGTGAGAACAGGCATGGCTGGCAGCGTGCCAGTAGATACAGACATGGCTGGCTTTTTGCCAGGGGAAGCGGACATGGCTGGCTTTTCATTGCCAGTGGGAACAGACATGGCTGGCTTCGTGCCAGTAGATACAGACATGGCTGGCTTCATGCCAGTAGATACAGACATGGCTGGCTTTTCATTGCCAGTGGGAACCAGATATGGCTGGCTTTTCATTGCAGTGGGAACAGACATGGCTGGCTTCGTGCCAGTAAATACTGACATGACTGGCATTTCATTGCCAGTGGGAACAAGCATGGCTGGCTTTTCATTACCAGTGAGAACAGGCATGGCTGGCAGCGTGCCAGTGGATACAGACATGGCTGGCTTCGTGCCAGTAGAAACAGACAAGGCTGGCATTTCATTGCAGTGGGAACAGGCATGGCTGGCTTTTCATTACCAGTGAGAACAGGCATGGCTGGCAGCGTGCCAGTGGATATACAGACATGGCTGGCATCATGCCAGTGGATACAGACATGGCTGGCATCGTGCCAGTAGATACAGACATGGCTGGTTTCGTGCCAGTAGATACAGACATGGCTGGCATCGTGCCAATAGATACAGATATGGCTGGCATCTCATTGCCAGTGGGAACAGGCATGGCTGGCTTTTCATTACCAGTGAGAACAGGCATGGCTGGCAGCGTGCCAGTGGATACCAGTGGATACAGACATGGCTGGCATCGTGCCAGTGGATACAGACATGGTTGGCAGCGTGCCAGTGGATACTGACATGGCTGGCAGCGTGCCAGCGGATACAGACATGGCTGGCAGCGTGCCAGTATATACAGACATGGCTGGCAGCGCGCCAGTGGATACAGACATGGCTGGCAGCGTGCCAGTGGATACAGACATGGTTGGCAGCGTGCCAGTGGATACTGACATGGCTGGCAGCGTGCCAGCGGATACAGACATGGCTGGCAGCGTGCCAGTATAATACAGACATGGCTGGCAGCGTGCAGTATATTACAGACATGGCTGGCAGCGCGCCAGTGGATACAGACATGGCTGGCAGCGTGCCAGTGGATACAGACATGGTTGGCAGCGTGCCAGTAGATACTGACATGGCTGGCAGCGTGCCAGCGGATACAGACATGGCTGGCAGCGTGCCAGTATATACAGACATGGCTGGCAGCGCGCCAGTGGATACAGACATGGCTGGCAGCGTGCCAGTGGATACAGACATGGCTGGCAGCGTGCCAGTATATACAGACATGGCTGGCAGCGCGCCAGTGGATACAGACATGGCTGGCAGCGTGCCAGTGGATACAGACATGGCTGGCAGCGTGCCAGTGGATACAGACATGGCTGGCAGCATGCCAGTGGATACTGACTTGGCTGGCAGCGTGCCAGCGGATACAGACATGGCTGGCAGCGTGCCAGTATATACAGACATGGCTGGCAGCGCGCCAGTGGATACAGACATGGCTGGCATAGCTTTCCCAACCGGAGACACTGCAACCTCACTGGGAGACGAGGGCATAGTGATCCCATGATTCAACAGATTTGAGGTGGCTATTCTGCCAGTGTGGATGCCTATGGAGGACACACCAGTACCTCCATAGCGATACCTGGATACATGGTTCCCCTGCCATTGCTTAACAGGTTTTAATACACAATGTTCAATAGTGTGATTTGGATCTGCACAATAAAAACAGAGACCATACAACCTGCGTCTTTCCTTCTCCGATATGGGTTTGCAAGTAGTGCAGGGTGGTGCTGCATCGTTAGCTGCAGCAGGTGATAGGCTCAGAGCCTCTATTAACCTCTGCAGCTCTTTCAGCATAGCAAGCACCAAGTTCAATACAGCTTCATACATATGCGACATACCTGCCAGCTTCTATTCTGGGACCAGGATAATGTAACGGGGAGCCCCCTATAGGGTGAGGGGGAACCCCCAATCTGCAGAGATGAAGCCTTAAGGACAGGTATACAGCTTCCAGGGAACAAACCAAGATATTAACAGAAACTAGAGAGATCCCTAAGCCCTGACTGAGATCCTTGAAAGGTGGTCTCGAAATACTAACTAGGCTAGGTTTGCAAGATGAATACAACATAAACCAGACAGACAATAAATGCAGGTATACAGATTCCAGGGAACAAAGCAAGATATTAACAGAAACTAGAAAGATCCCTAAGCCCTGACTGAGATCCTTGAAAGGTGGTCTCGAAATACTAACTAGGCTAGGTTTGCAAGATGAATACAACATAAACCAGACAGACAATAAATGCAGGTATACAGATTCCAGGGAACAAAGCAAGATATTAACAGAAACTAGAAAGATCCCTAAGCCCTGACTGAGATCCTTGAAAGGTGGTCTCGAAATACTAACTAGGTTTGCAAGACAAACAAAACATAAACCAGACATACGATGAATGCAGGCATACAGATTCCTAAGCACGGTACAGTACAAGGGACAGACAGAAGAGAGATCCAAATACAAGAGCCAAAGGTCATACACGGAATATCATACTAGAGGGGTCAGGCAAGAGAGGGATCCTAAATACATGAGCCAGAGGTCATACACAGCAAATCAAAGTAAACCAGCATACAGGGACTAGGCATGAAAGACTATCCTGGTCCAAGGATCAAGGGGAGTCCTGGTCGTACTTAAAGGGCAGAACAGGTCATGTGACCGCAGACCAATAAGCCCAACAGATGGCCTGCAGGCAGAAACAAAAATAAACAGGAATCCCTGCTACCACCAGCAGGGGGCAAGGCCGAGACGTGACAATCCCCCATTCCGGAGCCCATCAAGACTACTAGGAGAACGGACACTTTCAACGGACTCGCCATATTTGTGGAAAGGGTAATATTGACAATATTCTTGAGCACTTTTGATGCAGCACCCATCCACTTAGGAACCGGACTAATTATCAATAAAGACTTTTTATGACTTCCATTTGGCAGATAGTCCTAATTATTCTGGACTTTATCAGCCATTATCATCCTGTCTCCAACAGCCTTGCTATATTATCTCCCATCTGAATTGTTGCACGTGCACTTTAATTGTATTGCATCTGTATTTTAACCCTGTTAGCACACTCAGGATATTGCACTAGCACTTTATATCCTCTGTGATTTGCATTTGCACCTTGTATCTATGGTACACGCCATTAATCTTGTTATTATCTGAGCTATACCACAAACTAACATCTAATTACTGCACCACTAGGAATTTCCACTGTTCTTCCCGATTCTACCTGCACAACCTCTCGAGAGCCTGTGTTATCCCCCAGTTGGCAGCAACCACTTAATACTAACGCCTCTAGATACGAGCGCCTCCACCGAACCCCTTTATTGCCTGTTCCTTATGTTTTATTTGTTTTGTCATCTGTCTGTGCTTCCCCATTGTAAAGCACCTCGGAATCTGTTGGCGCTATATAAGTACTGGTAACTAACTGATTTGCGTGGAGAATGTAATAGAGCCCATAGTGTGGTATTATTGCATGGTATTATTATAGTGTGGTATTAATGCATGGTATATTATTATAGTGTGGTATTATTGCATGGTATTATTATAGTGTGTTATTATTGCATGGTATTATTATAGTGTGGTATTATTATAGTGTGGTATTAATGCATGGTATTATTTTAGTATGGTATTATAGTGTGTTATTATTGCATGGTATTATTATAGTGTGGTATTATTATAGTGTGGTATTAATGCATGGTATAATGCATGGTATTATTATAGTGTGGTATTAATGCATGGTATTATTATAGTGTGGTATTATTGCATGGTATTATTACAGTGTGGTATTATTATAGTGTGGTATTATTATTATAGGGTTATATTATTGCTTGGTATTATTATAGTGTGGTATTAATGCATGGTATTATTATTATAGTGTGGTATTAATGCATGGTATTATTATTATAGTGTGGTATTAATGCATGGTATTATTATAGTGTGGTATTATTATAGTGTGGTATTATTGCTTGGTATTATTATAGTGTGGTATTAATGCATGGTATTATTATTATAGCGTGGTATTAATGCATGGTATTATTATTATAGTGTGGTATTAATGCATGGTATTATTATTATAGCGTGGTATTAATGCATGGTATTATTATTATAGTGTGGTATTAATGCATGGTATTATTATAGTGTGGTATTATTATAGTGTGGTTTTATTATTATAGGGTGGTATTATTGCTTGGTATTATAGTGTGGTATTAATGCATGGTATATTATTATAGGGTGGTATTATTATAGTGTGGTATTATTATTATAGGGTGGTATAATTGCTTGGTATTATTATAGTGTGGTATTATTGCATGGTATTATTATAGTGTGGTATTATTGCTTGGTATTATTATAGTGTGGTATTATTGCATGGTATTATTATAGTGTGGTATTATTGCATGGTATTATTATAGGGTGGTATTATTGCTTGGTATTAATGCATGGTATTATTATTATAGTGTGGTATTAATGCATGGTATTATAGCGTGGTATTATTGCATGGTATTATTATAGTGTGGTATTATTATTATAGTGTGGTATTAATGCATGGTATTATTATAGGGTGGTATTATTGCATGGTATTATTATAGTGTGGTATTATTGCATGGTATTATTATAGTGTGGTATTATTGCATGGTATTATTATAGTGTGGTATTATTATAGGTGGTATTATTGCTTGGTATTAATGCATGGTATTATTATTATAGTGTGGTATTAATGCATGGTATTATAGCGTGGTATTATTATAGTGTGGTATTATTATTATTATTATTATTATTATTATTCTTTATTTATAAAGCGCCAGCATATTCCGCAGCGCTGTACAATAAGCACAGTATAGACAGGGTTACAATACATTGAACAACATTTGACAAACAGTACAGGAGGAGATGAGGGCCCTATTCCCGTAGGAACTCACAATCTGGGAGGGTTGGGGTTGGAAACAGGAGGAGAGGACTGTAAGGTGAGAGTGATTGATGGTTGTGTCAGTGAGTTGGGGGGTAGGCTTCCCTAAATAGGAATGTTTTAAGGGAGCGTTTGAAGGAAGAGAAGTTAGGGGAAAGTCTGACAGTACGAGGGAGAGCGTTCTAGAGAGTGGGGGCTGCGCGTGAGAAATCCTGCAGTCTATCATGGGAAGAGGTGATGCGGGGAGAAGCTAGGCGCAGGTCACTGTTTGACCTTAGGGAGCGGGCTGGGGTGTATTTGGTGATTAGTGAGGACAGGTAGTGGGGAGCTGAGTTAGTGAGGCTTTTGTAGGTAAGGATAAGGATTTTGAACTTAATTCTGCAGTGGATGGGGAGCCAGTGAAGGGACTCGCAGAGGGGAGCGGCAGAGACAGAGCGGCGGGTGAGGTGAATTAGCCTGGCGGAGGCGTTCAGGATGGATTGTAGGGGGGAGAGGTGGGACAGAGGGAGGCCAGATAAAAGATTATTGCAATAGTCGAGTCGGGAGATTACCAGGGCGTGTATGAGTTGTTTTGTGGCGACAGCGGTAAGAAATGGCCGAATTCTGTAAATATTACGCAGTTGGTATCGGCAGGAGGAGGAAAGAGACTTGATGTGGGGGATGAAGGAAAGAGCAGAGTCAAGTGTAACTCCAAGACAGCGAACTTGGTTTGATGGGGAGATGGTGATACCCTCCACCGTGATCGAGAAGTCAGGAGGTGGGGCGGCATTAGAGGGAGGAATAAGTAGGAGCTCAGTCTTTGACATGTTGATCTTTAGGTGGTGGGAGGCCATCCAGGAGGAGATGCCAGATAAACAGTCACTGACTTTGGAAAGGACAGGGGGAGAGAGATCAGGGGTAGAGAGGTAGATCTGAGTGTCATCAGCGTAGAGGTGGTAATTAAAGCCAAAGCTGTTGATGATTTTGCCCAGGGAGGAGGTGTAGATGGAAAAGAGCAGAGGACCAAGGACAGAGCCTTGAGGTACACCAACAGATAGAGGCAATGAGGAGGAGGAGTTACCAGCAAAGGACACACAGAAGGACCTGTTGGATAAATAGGAGTCAATCCAAGCAAGTGCAGTGTCACCGAGACCCAGAGAGTTGAGGGTCAGTAGAAGGAGGGGGTGGTCAACAGTGTCAAAAGCAGCCGAGAGGTCAAGCAGGATGAAAATAGAATAGTGGCAGTGTTTTTTAGCAGTTAGGAGGTCGTTGGTGACTTTGGTGAGGGCAGTTTCAGTTGAGTGTAGGGGACGGAAGCCAGATTGCAGGGGGTCAAGTAGGGAATTGGAGGACAGGAAGATGGAGAGGCGGTTGAAGACTAGTTTTTCTAAGAGCTTAGAGGTAAAGGGAAGCAGGGATACAGGACGGTAGTTGGATGGAGAGTTGGGATCTAGGGATGGTTTCTTTAGTAAAGGGTAACTAGCGCGTGTTTGAAGGCGGATGGAAAGGAGCCAGTGGAGAGAGATAGGTTGAAGATGTGTGTGAGAGCAGGGGTGAGGGAGGAGGAGAGGGGAGGAATTAGATGTGAGGGAATGGGGTCGAGCGGGCACGTGGTGAGATGTGAGGAGGACAATAAGGAATTGACTTCCTCCTCAGTGGTTGGGAGGAAGCGGCAGAGGGTGGCAGATGGGACCTGTGGGAGTGGAGGTGGCAGATAACTATCTTGTGTTGGGATGTTGCTTCTGATAGTTAAAGTTTTACTGAGGAAGTAGTCTGCCAGGTCTTGAGCGCTGAAGGCAGCTGAGGGGGGAGGTGCAGGTGGGTAGAGGAGGGTGTTGAAGGTGGACCAGAGCCGTTTAGGGTTGGAGGACAGCGTAGATATAAGAGATGAGAAGAAGGATTGTTTGGCCAAGTGGAGGGCAGAGGTGTATGACCGGAGAATAAACTTGAAGTGAACAAAATCAGCTTCAGAGCGGGATTTCCTCCAGGCACGCTCTGCGGTGCGGGAGCATCTTTGCAGGTAGCGAGTCTGGAGGGTGTGCCAGGGCTGAAGCTGGCGGCGTGGGGCCTTACAGAGTCGAAGAGGAGCAAGAGTGTCTAGAGCAGAGATAAGCGTAGTGTTGTAGTGATTAGTGGCAGCATCAGGGCAGGTGAAGGATGAGGTATGAGGGAGGTGGTGAAGTAGGTTGGAGAATTGATGGGGGTCCACAGCCTGTAGATTTCTGCGAGTGTGTGTGCGGGGTGGGGGAGCAGGGTGTTTAGGAAGTCCAGATAGGTTGAAAGAGAGAAGGTGGTGGTCAGAGATGGGGAAAGGGCGACAGTTGAACTCAGAAATGGAGCAGAGGTTGGAAAAGACAAGGTCAATAGCGTGACCATCGCGGTGGGTAGGGAGGAGGGAGGATTGTGTGAGTCCAAGGGAGGACGTGAGTGAAAGAAGTTTGGAGGCAGCAGGGGCGGAAGGATCGTCAATGGGAATGTTGAAGTCCCCGAGAACTAGGCATGGAAGATTAGAAGACAGAAAGTGAGAGAGCCAGGTAGCAAAGTGGTCAAAGAACTGGGAGGTTGGTCCCGGTGGGCGGTAGATGACTGCCACCCTGAGGGCCAGAGGAGAGAACAGGCGGATGCAGTGTGTCTCGAAGGAGGAGAAGGAGAGGGATGGGGGTGGAGGGAGATGCTGGTAGGTGCAGGTGGGAGAGAGCAGGATTCCGACCCCGCCACCATTTCTCTCACCCGGTCTGGGGGTATGACTCAAGTGTAGACCGCCATGTGAGAGAGCAGCAACGGAGGCCGTGTCAGAGGGAGTTATCCAGGTTTCAGTTAAAGCTAGGAGGTTGAAGGAGTTTGAAAGGAAGAGGTCATGGATTGCTGTGAGTTTGTTGCACACAGAGCGAGCGTTCCAGAGGGCGCAGGAGAAAGAGGACAGGCGCTGAGGGATTATGGGGATGAGGTTGCTGGGCTTGCAGGGAGGTGATTTATGTGCGATGGAGATAGGATGAGAGGGAAGTATTGGATGTGTTGTGGGGCCAGGGTTAGGGGATATGTCACCTGAAGAGAGTAGCAGCAGGAGGGTGAGAAAGAGAAGGTGGGAATGGGATTTGTGGGAGTGGGAGTGATTGGCAGCGCGAGAGTTAGAGGGAGACCATGTTCTGAGGAAACAAAGGAGCTCATGCGAGGCCATCATGTGGGACGAGAGGAGGGAGGGAGAGATGCAGATAGTGTAGGGGTCGGTGGTAGAGGGGCAGGAGTTCCATTTAAGGAGAAAAGTAGAAGTAAAGAGTAGAAGCGTGAGAGAAAGCATGATATAGACGTGCGTTTACCCAGAGTAAAAGTGGGCCTTGCAGTTCCTTCCTCCAGTCCCGCAACTCCAGGAAACAACTCTGGATGTCCACTTAAGAATGCCACTTGGGGATGTCACAAGAGCCAAGGCTCAGTGGAGCTGGTCTTAAATGTTATAAAGGGCGGACTGTTTACTTTTTAACTGCCTAAATGCAAACACCTGAAGCTGGATGGGCTGTGTCAATAGGGCAGGAGATTCACATGCTAATTAGCAAAGCACATGGTGGAGAAAAACAAAAATAAATATAAATAAAAAATACCAATATGCAGGCGATCAGATGATCAGATGAGATGTGGGTGTCTGAATAATGGGTGATAATGTCTTACCAGCAAAAGTATGCAGGCGATCAGATGAGATGTGGGTGACTGTGGATGATGGGTGATAATGTCCTACCTGTGGAGAGAGGAGACACAGGACTTAGGGATCGTGATGGCGTAGGGGATATTATTATTATAGTGTGGTATTAATGCATGGTATTATTATAGGGTGGTATTATTGCATGGTATTATTATAGTGTGGTATTATTATAGGGTGGTATTATTGCATGGTATTATTATAGTGTGGTATTATTATAGTGTGGTATTAATGCATGGTATTATTATAGCGTGGTATTATTGCATGGTATTATAGTGTGTTATTATTATAGGGTGGTATTATTGCATGGTATTATTACAGTGTGGTATTATTATAGTGTGGTATTATTATTATAGGGTGGTATTATTGCATGGTATTATTATAGTGTGGTATTATTATAGTGTGGTATTATTATTATAGGGTGGTATTATTGCTTGGTATTATTATAGTGTGGTATTAATGCATGGTATTATTATTATAGTGTGGTATTATTGCATGGTATTATTATAGTGTGGTATTATTATTATAGGGTGGTATTGCTTGGTATTATTATAGTGTGGTATTATTGCATGGTATTATTATAGGGTGGTATTATTGCTTGGTATTAATGCATGGTATTATTATTATAGTGTGGTATTAATGCATGGTATTATAGCGTGGTATTATTGCATGGTATTATTATAGTGTGGTATTAATGCATGGTATTATTATAGGGTGGTATTATTGCATGGTATTATTATAGGGTGGTATTATTGCTTGGTATTATTATAGTGTGGTATTAATGCATGGTATTATTATTATAGTGTGGTATTAATGCATGGTATTATTATAGCGTGGTATTATTGCATGGTATTATTATAGTGTGGTATTATTATTATAGGGTGGTATTAATGCATGGTATTATTACAGGGTGGTATTATTATAATAAACACAAAAATAATATACAGAACGGGAACCGAACAAGGACACACTGCAGGACACACTGCAATTTTTGAAGCCTTTCAAACCTACTATTTCCACTTTTTATGGCTTACCCAAAATCCATAAAAATAGAACCGCTCCACCTGGTAGACCTATAGTTTCTGGGACCAATTCTCTTACCCATCATGCCAGTACTTATGTTGATCGTATACTGTACAGTATTGTCAAAAAATTGCCTTCTTATGTCCGTGACTCTAAACAGATTTTGAGAGAATTGGAGGGCAGCTGTATTCCTGCTGAGGCATTGCTATGCAGCCTCGATGTCGTATCATTGTACAGCTGTATCCCACATGAGTAGGGTGTACGATGTGTTAAGACCTTTCTTTCTCGTCGAGGGGAGACTCACTGCGAACATACTAAATTTGTTATCAATTTGTTGGAATTCATTTTGTTCCATAATTATTTTATTTTTGATGGCAAGTTTTATCTACAACTCGTTGGAACTCCAATGGGTTCTCGTTGTGCACCCTCTCTTATGCTAATTTATTTCTTGGTCTTTGGGAGGAAATCATCATTAACGACCCTCCCGCAGCCGACTTTAGACCATTCAGCTTTAGCTGGCGGCGGTATATTAATGACATTGTGGTCATCTACTGATATCGAGTTCAATAGATTTGTGGACCACCTTAATACCAATGACTTTAATCTTAAATTTACTTGTGAAATTCAGCAATCAGTATTGAATTTTCTTGACATTTCTATCAACAAAGGTACTGAGGGGGAGTTGGCCTCTACTTTATATCGCAAACCCACCGCATCCAAAATCTACTTATGTGGTCAAGTCACCATCCATTGCCACTGCATCGTGATATTCCCACGGGTCAGTACTTACGACTCAGACGGACTTGTAGCACCATTGAGGGTTTCCAAATCAAGGCTAAGACTCTACGTCTGTCCTTTAAGGATAAGGGTTATCCTAATAGAGTGTTAAAAAATGCCTATAAACGTGTCTTACTTACTGATCGTCATTTATTATTACAGGGCAAACCCTGTGTACGTAATTCTGATACCATCAGAATGATCGCTGATTTTGATCAAGGGTGGCAAGCGATCGATGATATTTGTTTGAGGTACTGGCCTCTACTAACTCAAGACCCACATCTCAAAGAGGCTCTCTCTCATAGACCTAGCATTACAGCCAGGCGTTGTACCAATCTTAATGATCGACTGGTACATAGCCACTTTCAGCCACCACGTGACAGTACCTATACGTGGCTCTCTAATACATTGCTGGGTATGTTTAAGTGTGGCAGATGCAGCGCTTGTCCCTATGTCTGTAATAAGCCCAAGGAGTTTCATAATCACAATAACTCTAGAGCCTACACTGTGCGCCAATTCTTGAATTGTAACTCTTGTGGCGTTGTCTATCAGCTCATTTGTCACTGTGGCTTAAAATATATTGGCAAAATGATCCGCCCCCTTAAGACTCGTATCTTGGAGCATGTTAGGGCTATTCGGCTAAACAAGGATACCCCAGTGGCTAGACATTTCCAGACTTGTTGTGTATGTTCTCTCAACAATTTCAAATTTGTTGGTATTGAGCAGATCAAACTTGGCCCCAGAAAGGGCAACCTCGACACTAAGCTACTTCAACGTGAAGCTTTTTGGATTTACCAATTAAATACACGTACTCCCTCTGGACTTAATGAAGGGTTTACTTTTGCCCCTTTTGTCTGATTTATTTATTTAACTTCACATTATCCAGTATTTGTTCTATATTATATATCCTGTATGTTTGTATATTCCTTCTTCCACATGTGTGTCCTTTTGACATTTATCTACGTCCTGATCAGCCGCTGATTTAGAGGTCTTACAGCACCGATGTCCGCCCCCTCATCCAGTTTAAATATTGCGCACATACACATCTTCTCATTACTGGTTTAAGCGGCCGTATCCATTAAATTCTATGCCGCTGTATTCCATTCTTAGCAGGCTATTGTAACATATTCTGCCCGTTTACTTTGTGGCAGTATTTCCATACAAGGGGCATGCCTTTCATCTCACTACGGATTGGCTGCTGTAGTCACATGGTGTACCGGCGTGCATTGAGCCGCCCACCATCTCCCTTTGCTGCTCGTGTGCCTTATGATTGCGGGTTTGGAGGCGGTTTAGCTCTCAGGTGCTCTTCATTCATTAATTACATCTGCCTTTATATTCTGCCATGGCTGTTGGACTGTAAAGCTCAGGATTAAGCCCATATCGGGCGAAACGCGTCGAGCTATGTCCATTTTTGCTTGGTTTTAAATCTTTCCTTTTCCATTGTGTGGGGGGTTATTTCGGACTACCCTGGTGGGCTTCTTTATTATATTCTATTACATTGTCCAGATCAGAGGTGTGTAGGCGGCTCGAACCGCCGAGGTAATCAGACAGTCATCCTCGTTTATGGTCTCTGTTGGCTGGATTCTTTGTTGCCGTCAGGGACTCCCATGAGGTGCCGTCCCCCCCACTTAATTGTGTTGTTTTTAACCGTCTATTTGTGTGGTCTATTTACTTTTTCATTAAAATTTTTATATTTCTGGGACACCTTCCCTGCACTTTGTGCAATTGGTGGTTTATGGTATTATTATAGCCTGGTATTATTGCATGGTATTATTATAGTGTGGTATTAATGAATGGTATTATTATTGGCTGGTTTTATAGTATGTATTTGAATAAATGTATCTTTGTTACCGGTTCAAAGGAAATAGGCCAATCATGACATTCTTGGGCATTCTTATCTTGCCAGAGGATAGAGAATCGCCTTGAGACCTGCGTCTTTTGAAAATCAGGGATATAAACCCAGGATGAGCGGCTTCACTAAGACAATGAAGGTGTCAGTTATCGCCGAGGGCTCCAGGGAGACGCAGCTTCACTTTCCTGATTCCTCCTGTCTTATCCCTCCTTCTCGCTGTAATCTGTGACCTGATTCCTCCCAGTTCCCGCTGCAACATACTCATTACCAGAAACTTTGTGTCCCTTTACTTTGCTGGGGCAAAATGTGTATCCCCCCCCTGACCTCATGTGACGGGGGCAAAATGTGTATCCCCCCCCCTGACCTCATGTGACGGGGGCAAAATGTGTATCCCCCCCCCCTGACCTCACGTGATGGGGCAAAATGTGTATCCCCCCCCTGACCTCACGTGACGGGCAAAGTGTGTATCCCCCCTACCTCATGTGACGGGGGCAAAATGTGGTTCCCCCCCTGACCTCATGTGACAGGGCAAAATGTGTATCCCCCATACCTCATGTGACGGGGCAAAATGTGTATCCCCCCCCGACCTCATGTGACGGGGCAAAATGTGTATCCCCCCCCTGACCTCATGTGACGGGGCAAAATGTGTACCCCCCCCCCCTGACCTCATGTGACGGGGCAAAATGTGTATCCCCCCATACCTCATGTGACGGGGCAAAATGTGTATCCCCCCCCCGACCTCATGTGACGGGGCAAAATGTGTGTCCCCCCCTGACCTCATGTGACGGGGCAAAATGTGTATCCCCCCCCGACCTCATGTGACGGGGCAAAATGTGTATTCCCCCCCCGACCTCACGTGACAGGACAAAGCGTGTATCCCCTCTGACCTCATGTGACGGGGCAAAATGTGTATCCCCCCCGACCTCATGTGACGGGGCAAAATATAAAATCCCCCCTGACCTCATGTGACGGGGCAAAGTGTGTATCCCCTCTGACCTCATGTGACGGGGCAAAATATAAAATCCCCCCTGACCTCACGTGATGGGACAAAGTGTGTATCCCCTCTGACCTCATGTGACGAGGCAAAATGTGTATCCCCTCTGACCTCATGTGTCGAGGGGCAAAATGTGTATCCCCCCCCTGACCTCATGTGACGGGGCAAAATGTGTATCCCCCCCCTGACCTCACGTGACGGGGCAAAATGTGTATCCCCCCCGACCTCATGTGACGGGGCAAAGTGTGTATCCTCCCCTGACCTCATGTGATGGGGGCAAAATGTGTATCCTCCCCTGACCTCATGTGATGGGGGCAAAATGTGTATCCCCCCCGACCTCATGTGACGGGGGCAAAGTGTGTATCCCCCCTGACCTCATGTGACGGGGGCAAAAATGTGTATCCCCCCCTGACCTCACGTGGCGGGGGCAAGTGTGTATCCCCCCCCCTGACCTCACGTGACGGGGCAAAATGTGTATCCCCCCCCTGACCTCACGTGACGGGGCAAAATGTGTATCCCCCCCGACCTCATGTGACGGGGCAAAATGTGTATCCCCCCCCTGACCTCACGTGACAGGACAAAGTGTGTATCCCCTCTGACCTCATGTGACGGGGCAAAATGTGTATCCCCCCGACCTCATGTGACGGGGGCAAAATATAAAATCCCCCCTGACCTCATGTGACGGGGGCAAAATGTAAAATCCCCCCTGACCTCATGTGACGGGGGCAAAATGTGTATCCCCCCCGACCTCACGTGATGGGACAAAGTGTGTATCCCCTCTGACCTCATGTGACGAGGGGCAAAATGTGTATCCCCCCTGACCTCATGTGACGGGGCAAAATGTGTATCCCCCCTGACCTCATGTGACGGGGGCAAAATGTGTATCCCCCCCCTGACCTCATGTGACGGGGGCAAAATGTGTATCCCCCCCCCTGACCTCATGTGACGGGGCAAAATGTGTATCCCCCCCTGACCTCACGTGACGGGGCAAAATGGTATCCCCCTGACCTCATGTGATGGGGCAAAATGTGTATCCCCCCGAACTCATGTGACGGGGCAAAATGTGTATCCCCCCCCTCATCATGACGGGCAAGGGGAATGTAAAATGTATCCCCCCCTGACCTCACGTGACGGGGCAAAATGTGTATCCCCCCTGACCTCATGTGATGGGGGCAAAATGTGTATCCCCCCTGACCTCATGTGATGGGGGCAAAATGTGTATCCCCCCCGACCTCATGTGACGGGGGCAAGTGTGTATCCCCCCCCTGACCTCACGTGACGGGGCAAAATGTGTATCCCCCCCCCCTGACCTCACGTGACGGGGCAAAGTGTGTATCCCCCCTACCTCATGTGACGGGCAAAATGTGTATCCCCCCTGACCTCACGTGACGGGGCAAAGTGTGTATCCCCCCTGACCTCACGTGACAGAACAAAGTGTGTATCCCCTCTGACCTCATGTGACGGGGCAAAATATAAAATCCCCCCTGATCTCACGTGATGGGACAAAGTGTGTATCCCCTCTGACCTCATGTGACGAGGCAAAATGTGTATCCCCTCTGACCTCATGTGTCGAGGGGCAAAATGTGTATCCCCCCCTGACCTCATGTGACGGGGCAAAATGTGTATCCCCTCTGACCTCATGTGTCGAGGGGCAAAATGTGTATCCCCCCCTGACCTCATGTGACGAGGCAAAATGTGTATCCCCTCTGACCTCATGTGTCGAGGGGCAAAATGTGTATCCCCCCCCCTGACCTCATGTGACGGGGCAAAATGTGTATCCCCTCTGACCTCATGTGACGAGGGGCAAAATGTGTATCCCCCCCCCTGACCTCACGTGACGGGGCAAAATGTGTATCCTCCCCTGACCTCATGTGATGGGGGCAAAATGTGTATCCCCCCCGACCTCATGTGACGGGGGCAAAGTGTGTATCCCCCCCTGACCTCATGTGACGGGGGCAAGTGTGTATCCCCCCTGACCTCACGTGACGGGGCAAAATGTGTATCCCCCCCTGACGTCACGTGACGGGGCAAAGTGTGTATCCCCCCTACCTCATGTGACGGGCAAAATGTGTATCCCCCATACCTCATGTGACGGGCAAAATGTGTATCCCCCATACCTCATGTGACGGGCAAAATGTGTATCCCCCATACCTCATGTGATGGGGCAAAATGTGTATCCCCCACCTCATGTGACGGGGCAAAATGTGTTTCCCCCCTGACCTCATGTGACGGGGGCAAAATGTGTATCCCCCCCCTGACTTCATGTGACAGGGGCAAAATTGTATCCCCCCCTGACCTCATGTGAAGGGGCAAAATGTGTATCCCCCCTGACCTCATGTGACAGGGGCAAAATGTGTATCCCCCCCTGACCTCATGTGACGGGGCAAAGTGTGTATCCCCCCCTGACCTCAGGTGACGGGGGCAAAATATAAAATCCCCCCTGACCTCATGTGACGGGGCAAAATGTAAAATCCCCCCCCGACCTCATGTGACGGGGGCAAAATGTGTATCCCCCCTGACCTCATGTGACGGGGCAAAATGTGTATCCCTCTGACCTCATGTGACGAGGGGCAAAATGTGTATCCCCCCCCCTGACCTCATGTGACGGGGGCAAAATGTGTATCCCCTCTGACCTCATGTGACGGGGCAAAGTTTGTATCCTCCCCTGACCTCATGTGACGGGGGCAAAATGTGTATCCCCCCCGACCTCATGTGACGGGGGCAAAGTGTGTATCCCCCCTGACCTCATGTGACGGGGCAAAATGTGTATCCCCCCCCCTGACCTCATGTGACGGGGCAAAATGTGTATCCCCCCCCTGACCTCACGTGACGGGGCAAAGTGTGTATCCCCCCCTGACCTCACGTGACGGGGCAAAATGTGTATCCCCCCCCGACCTCACGTGACGGGGGCAAAGTGTGTATCCCCCTACACCTCATGTGACGGGCAAAATGTGTATCCCCCATACCTCATGTGACGGGGGCAAAATGTGTATCCCCCATACCTCATGTGACGGGGCAAAATGTGTTTCCCCCCCCTGACCTCACGTGACGGGGCAAAGTGTGTATCCCCCCTGACCTCACGTGACGGGGCAAAGTGTGTATCCCCCTGACCTCATGTGACGGGGCAAAATGTGTATCCCCCCCTGACTTCATGTGACGGGGCAAAATGTGTATCCCCCCCTGACCTCATGTGACGGGGGAAAAATGTGTATCCCTCCTGACCTCATGTGACGGGGCAAAATATAAAATCCCCCCTGACCTCATGTGACGGGGGCAAATGTGTATCCCCCCTGACCTCCTGTGACGGGGGTAAAATGTGTATCCCCCCCCTGACCTCATGTGACGGGGGCAAAATGTGTATCCCCCCCTGACCTCATGTGACGGGGGAAAAATGTGTATCCCTCCTGACCTCATGTGACGGGGCAAAATATAAAATCCCCCTGACCTCATGTGACGGGGCAAAATAAAATCCCCCTGACCTCATGTGACGGGGGCAAAATGTGTATCCCTCCTGACCTCATGTGACGGGGCAAAATTAAAAATCCCCCTGACCTCATGTGACGGGGGCAAAATATGTATCCCCCCTGACCTCCTGTGACGGGGGTAAAATGTGTATCCCCCCCCTGACCTCATGTGACGGGGGCAAAATGTGTATCCCCCCCCTGACCTCATGTGACGAGGGCAAAATATAAAATCCCCCTGACCTCATGTGACGGGGGCAAAATATAAAATCCCCCCTGACCTCATGTGACGGGGGCAAATGTGTATCCCCCCTGACCTCATGTGACGGGGGCAAAATGTGTATCCCTCCTGACCTCATGTGACGGGGCAAAATATAAAATCCCCCCTGACCTCATGTGACGGGGGCAAAATATAAAATCCCCCCTGACCTCATGTGACGGGGGCAAAATGTGTATCCCCCCTGATCTCATGTGACGGGGGCAAAATGTATCCCCCCTGACCTCATGTGACGGGGCAAAATGTGTATCCCCCCCGACCTCATGTGACGGGGGCAAAATGTGTATCCCCCCTGATCTCATGTGACGGGGGCAAAATGTGTATCCCCCCCGACCTCATGTGACGGGGCAAAATGTGTATCCCCCCCTGACCTCATGTGACGGGGCAAAATGTGTATCCCCCCTGACCTCATGTGACGGGGCAAAATGTGTATCCCCCCCGACCTCATGTGACGGGGCAAAATGTGTATCCCCCCGACCTCATGTGACGGGGCAAAATGTGTATCCCCCCTGACCTCATGTGACGGGGCAAAATGTGTATCCCCCTGATCTTATGTGACGGGGCAAAATGTGTATCCCCCTGACCTCATGTGACGGGGGAAAAATGTGTATCCCCCTGACCTCATGTGACGGGGCAAAATGTGTATCCCCCCCTGACCTCATGTGATGGGGGCAAAATGTGTATCCCCCCTGACCTCATGTGACGGGGCAAAATGTGTATCCCCCTGACCTCATGTGACGGGGCAAAATATAAAATCCCCCCTGACCTCATGTGACGGGGGCAAAATGTGTATCCCCCCTGACCTCATGTGACGGGGCAAAATGTGTATCCCCCATACCTCATGTGACGGGGCAAAATGTGTATCCCCCTGACCTCATGTGACGGGGCAAAATATAAAATCCCCCCTGACCTCATGTGACGGGGCAAATGTGTATCCCCCGTGACCTCATGTGACGGGGGGCAAAATGTGTATCCCCTGACCTCATGTGATGGAGCAAAATATAAAATCCCCCTGACCTCAGGTGACGGGGCAAAATGTGTATCACCATGACCTCATGTGACGGGGCAAAATGTGTATCCCCCCATACCTCATGCGACTGGGGGGGCAAAATGAATAATATCTTGTATAAACGCCCTTCATGGGGTATTAAGACTCCGGTGATGATCAGAATCTGCTGCTTCCTCGATGCGATTTTCAATGCACCTTCAGACATGGATATTATAAACGGTATCTAGAAGCTTTGTATGACGCGGCTTCTCTGAATTGGATAATCATTACCGCGTAGATAAATTGGCGTGATGTTTTAGAGGTTTTATGGGCGGTTTTCAGGTTCTCTTCTTATTTAGGTTTATGCATTCTTTTTAGTATGTTATGTAAGTGTAGCGCTACTCCCGCGAGAGCCGCTTTAGTTTGACGGGCCTTCTGTTTCACTCCAGTGATTACCCACCTCCACCTTCAGCACCAAGTAATACCAGGACAAGATTACTTTAAATAAAAAGGGGTTTATTAGGACTAGCGAGCAAACCCTTTGTAGGACAAAGTAATCAACAGTATAACAGTATTGAAAGAGTTAATTTAGCATTACTATTCAACTCCATGATGAATGAACAAGACAGCAATCTTTACCATACTTCAGTGCAGTTGATTATCAACTATAATCAACGTAACCAATATCAGTAAACTGTCTAAACCTTATACATAGAAACATAGAAAAATGTCGGCAAATAAGAAACTTTCGGCCCATCTAGTCTTCCCAATTACATGGATACATTACACATTCTGCCTAACCACTGGCTAGTGGAAATTATACAAACATTCAAGATTGCTAGCGGTGGGGCCCTTGATTCGATCGTTGGGTACCTTTAACATGAAAGCATATTTGTATTCCACAAAGTGAGAAAGAAATCTTCGCAAAGTGTCACAGAACAACAAGATTTGTAACTGCAGCGATCCTCCTTTTAGCTGCAACTGCGCGGTCAGTAGAACTAGCCCAGACAATAAAGTTAGCAATATCAACTCACGCAGGATGGCCGAACACCTCTCTCCATTTGGACGGTAGCTTGATCGCTATCTCTTAGCGCTGGAATCACTCAAGGACAGCCGGATTTCTTATCCGCTGAATGTACTCGGTCGCTCCCTCTGTCACTGGAATACACACGAAGGCAGACGGACCCCTTCTTCACTGGATGCACAAGGACAGCCTGAGGCACGATCCGATGGTACTGGCAACTAGGGATGAGCTGTTCGGTTCGGAGTTCGATTCGAACATCGCGAACTACGAACATTTCCGCGTGTTCGCGAATTGCGAAAATTTCCGCGTGTTCGCCGCATGTTCACCCACAATGCACTTTTCCACTGGCCTGAAGCTTGTAATTGGCTACAGTCTTGCACCTGACCACAGGTCAGGAGCAAAACAGGTGCAGGACTATGCCAATCACGGCTCAGAGTCCTGATTGGGCAAATTTTGCCCAATCATGGGCTCACAGAGCTAAGTCCCGCAGCACACTATATAAGGCTTCACACAGCCTTCAGCACGTGTTTTTTGAGAGGAGATTGTTGTGTTAGTGTGTGTTCTCACTATCAGTCTGCCACCAACTATTTTGGGGGTCTCATTTCTACAAAATATCTGGGAATTGTTCTAATCTTTGTTTTCTCACTGCCACCAGCAATTTTGGGGGTCAGACATTTATATAAAATTTCTGGGAATTGTTCTAATCTTTGTGTTCTCACTGCCACCAGCAATTGTGGGGGTCTCATTTCTACAAAATATCTGGGAATTGTTCTAATCTTTGTTTTCTCACTGCCACCAGCAATTTTGGGGGTCAGACATTTATATAAAATTTCTGGGAATTGTTCTAATCTTTGTGTTCTCACTGCCACCAGCAATTGTGGGGGTCTCATTTCTACAAAATATCTGGGAATTGTTGTAATCTTTGTGTTCTCACTGCCACCAACTATTTTGGGGGTTAGTCATATATACAAAATATCTGGGAATCTCTCTGATTTATAGGAGGTTCCTGGGTATTGTAATCTGTGTCTTGTCACTGCCACCCATCAGGGGGTCTCACTGATTTATAGGTGGTTTCTGGGAATTGTAATCTGTGTCTTGTCACTGGCTGCCAACTATCAGGGTGTCTCACTGAGTTATACCAGAGTTCTGGAAATCTTTCACCTTTATACCAGAGTTGAGTCAGAGTTCTGCAGCATATCTCCAATTTTTATACCAGAGTTGAATCAGAGTTCTGTATATCTTTAATCTATATATCACTCACCATGTCAGAAAGACCAAAAAGGACAGGCAGACGCTCCCAGACACAGATAAGAGGGCAAGCAGCCTGTCGGGAGGATGTGCCTCTGGTCGTCGTGGACGTGGTGCATCCTCTGCAGGGGCACGCTTGTCCTTTCTAACTGTTGCTGGCCGTCTTAAGCAGCAGCAACATACAGAGGATTTGGTGGATTGGCTAACCGGGCCATCCTCATCCTCCGAGTCCTCTGCCAGCCAGGCTTGTAGTGTTTTACAGTCCACCTCCACTGCCAAAGCATCTAATGCAGCCTCCATGTCCACAGCTACTCCTGCCGTAGCCTCACTATCACACACAGAGGAGTCAGCTGAATTGTTTGACTGCAATGACCGTGACATGCTGCTTGAGGATGCGCAGCAAGTGCTCTGATTCAATCTCTGAGGTTGAGGAAGGGAGTATAATCAACCTAGAGGAAGGGGGTGCCAGTGATGACACACAAATAACTGGCACTCATGTTGCCCCAGCAGCTGCAGCATATGCCAAGTTGGCTCCAGGGACGAGGAGATAGGGGGTGATGACGATGATGAGGTCACTGACTCCACCTGGGTACCTCATCGAACAGAGGAATCAAGTGAGGAGGAGGCACAACAAACACGAGGCACAACATCCTCTATGACCAACCGTAGCACTAGCCAGTCAGAGGCATCAGATGTCAGAGCTGCTCAGGTGCAGAGCGCTGTTGTCTCAAAGCACACATCCAGGAACTCTGCGGTCTGGGAGTTCTTTAAGAAATGTGCAGCAGACCGCACCGTTGCTATTTGTAATCTATGTCAGATGAGGCTCAAGCGTGGGAAAGACACCGGACGCTTGGGTACCACATGCTTAAGGCAACATATGACCACCTGCCACGCATCCCGTTGGCGCAAAACTTTGCGTAGGTCCTCCTCACCTGTCTCTACCCCCACTATATGTCCTGCCATGTCATTGACTCCAACCTCCACTGACAGGGATGATGCTACAGTAATGGGTGTACCAGGTCCTTCCTCACAATGTGACAGCATCCCATCAGCTGAAGATTTACGCAGTCAGATTCCGTAGCCCCAGCTGCTGCAGCGTAAGAAAAAATATAGTCCCAACCATCCCCAACCCAACCACAGCGTCTAAATGCCAGCTTTGCAAAATTACTCGCATTGCAGCTGCTGCCTTTCCAGCTGGTGGACTCTGCTCCCTTCCGTGAATTTGCTGAATGTGCTGTACCACAGTGGCAGGTTCCAAAATGCCATTTCTTTTCACGGAAGGCCATTCCAGCACTATACCAGCACGTGGAAGACAATGTTATGGAGTCATTGGGAATGGCAGTCAGCAGCAAGGTGCATGTGACTTTAGACACGTGGTCCAGCAAGCATGGACAGGGCCGTTACATTACCTTCACGGCACACTGGGTAACTCTGCTTGCAGCTGGAAGGGATCCAGGATGGGGCTCTGTGCTGGAGCTTGTTCATCCACCCCGCCTCCAGAAAGCTGCTTGTAAGAGGTCTGTCTGCTCCACCACCTCTTCCTCCTCCTCCTCTGTCTCTGGCGAAGTGGCAGTTAAACCGACGCGTGGCAGGGGCTACGCAATGGCTCAAGCAAAAAGATGCCATTCTGTGCTTGAGCTGGTTTGTTTAGGGGACAGGAGCCACACCGGGCCAGAAATTCTGTCAGCTCTGCAGGAGCAGGTGCAGAGATGGTTAACACCACGCCAGCTTCAGCTGGGAATGGTCGACTGTGATAATGGCAGCAACCTTCTCTCCACCCTACGCAAGGGTAAATTGATGCATGTACCATGCCTAGCACACGTCCTAAATCTAGTGGTACAGCATTTCCTAACAAGGTACCTAGGGCTGGCAGAGCTTCTCAATCAGGCCAGAAAAGTCTGCAGCCGCTTCAGACGGTCATTCCCAGCAAGTGTTCACCTGGCAGAAATTCAAAGAGAATTCCACCTTCCCACAAACCGTCTGATCTGTGACATGCCCACCAGGTGGAACTCGACATTAGCAATGCTGCAGCGTCTGCACAAGCAGCAGAGGGCCATCAATGAGTACCTGTGTGAGTATGGCACAAGGACAGGTTCAGGTCAACTTGGTTCCCCCCCCGCAGTGGCTGATGATCAAGGATGCAAGCACTGTACTGTCACCATTTGCGGAGGCAACGAGGATGGTGAGCAGGGACAGTGCATGCATCAGTGACACAATTCCTTTAGTGTTCCTGCTGGAGCACACTCTGCAGGGAATTATAGATGTGGCTCTAGAGGCAGAGCAGCTGGAGGAAGAGGAGGCCTTCCCTAGCTCTCAATGCCCCGGTCTTTCCGCAGATAGCATTCCAGCGGGTCCTCCTCAGATCAGACAGGAGGAGGATGAGGAGGAATGTTTTAGTGGGGGCATTGAAGGTGGGGATTCCTCAAGGGAGGGTTTTGTGTGCCCAGAAACCCAAGGACTAGTACGTGGCTGGGAGGAGGAAGTGCACGATGGGGTCATCCTCCTCATTGACCAGGAAGACTCAGAAGCTAATGCCACCTCCAACCTACGCTGCATGGGCTCTCTTATCCTGCAAAGCCTGCTAAAGGACCACAGGATTCGTGCTATCAAGGAGAGGGATCATTACTGGTTGGCAAGCCTTCTTGATCCACGATACAAGGGTAAAGTTGCAGAGCTCATCCTGCCCGCACAGAGGGAGGACAGGATGAAAAAACTTGGACGCTCTAAAGCGACACTTGTGTAACACCTTTCCAGGCACTGGTAGGTTACCAGGTGATGACACAGATGCTTCTGAGGCTGCGGACGATCAGAGGAATAGAGGTGAAGGCCGGGGCCGCTTGACTGATGCCTTTTTAAATTTTTTTAGTCCACGTCGCCCAGGGATGTCCAATGTAGGCACTCATTGCCAGCGTCTTCACCGTATGGTGCAGGACTACCTAGGGGCAAGGGCAGACCTGGATACCTTTCCAGCAGATGATCCACTGGCTTACTGGGTGTTGAGATTGGATCACTGGCCAGAACTTAGCCAATATGCTATGCAGCTACTAGGTTGCCCTTCATCCAACATGCTTTCTCAAAGGACGTTCAGTGCCGCTGGAGATTTTGTCACAGACAAAAGAGTGTGTCTGTCCACCGACTCTGTAGACCGGCTGACATTTATACAAATGAATCAGTCCTGGATCAGCAGCTATCAATCCCCTGATGCTGACGTAACGGAATAAGTCGGGGATTTCTTCTGCATGCACAAAACCTCTACCACTGAACTCTTCCACAATACCACAAAGGGGTTACGGTGTGAAGGCACTTGCTGCCACCAAAGGCAAAATATTTGGGTGCACTGCCACTGACGCCTATATTACCAGATTTATATCATTTTAATTTTTTGGACCGCAGGGTCCAACCCTGCACTCTTCCACAATACCACAAAAGAGTTACAGTGTGACGGCACTGTTGCCGACGCTAAAGGCCCAAATTTTAAAGCACCTATTGTTACATTCATCCGACGCCTGCATAAGTTTCACCATAATTTAGCCAAAAAAAATCACTAAACTTGTTCTGCGTGTCCTAAATTGTCTCCTCTTATAATACAGACTGCCGCCCCAAGCAGTTGTTTATGAATAGATTAAAGGAAAACCGTTTACCGTAATTTGAAATGTGTTTTTTTTTTTTCTAAATATTTCTATACATCCTACAAATCCGCCACTTCACGGGCAGGTTATGGGGACCTCCTAGGCACGATATTTGAAGGAATTTTTCGTTTTTATTTTTAACCCTTATTTCATGGAAAACTCACTGTTCCTTTAAAAATTGTTTTATTTTAACTTTTTGTCCTCGTTTCCTGTCCCCCAGGGCACTACCCGGACCCCCATACACCTTTTATGGCAAACATCTTGCAAATATGCCCTCTTGGAGGGCACTCTAAAAATCGAACTTTTGAGTCCCATTGACTTGCATTGAGTTCGGTTCGTCTTCACGATCGAACTCGAACTTTTGAAATTGTTCGAATGCGAACCGAACATGGGGGTGTTCGGCTCATCCCTACTGGCAACACGTGAGAGCAACTGGATCTCTCCTTCACTGGACGCACGAGGCAGACTCTGGACGCACGATCACCACATAGGACCGTTTACCTCAGCAGTCTCCCCTTCTCTGCCTTCTCCTCTGCTCTACATGTGCACTTCTACCCTTGGAAAACACCCCTTCCCTTAGGCACTGCTGGGAGGTGTAGTTCTCTTCCTGAGAAATTGCATAGACCCTCTGTAATTGAGATTACATGTTCCAGAATCCTTTGCATCTTCCTGTCTTAACAACTTCCTTTGCCAGTGAAGAGAAAGGGAAAATGGGAGGGGGGGGGGAAGTACTCCGCAGCTGTGACAGGCTGCATGTCTGAGAAACACAATAGTACACACACAGTTCAAGTAGCCTACGCTACACACTCCCCCCACCAAGAATCTTTGTTCCTCCAAAGACAGTGAATTCCTGTACCTGATACATGCGTTTTGAATACACGAGGAGAGAAACAGGTTAGCATGCACAAGACAGTAAACCATTCACATTTTCATATGAAATTGACAATGGGACTTCCCACCAATTAGCATAAGAAATACATTTGTTCTGTTTATATGACCCCCCCACCTGGCAATACCCAGCCAAACATGCAAGGGGAACGGTTGGAATGGCCTTCTGCTACATCTGTGGGGGGTGGGGGGGGGTAACCCAGATGTCAAAAGAATCTTCTGGGAGGTGTGATCAGTCTCCTCACTCAGGGAAGAACAACTGCCATCTTTCTTCTGAAGCATCTGAGGGGCCCCTTCGGTAGACCACCCCATCTGAGAGTTACAGTCGATTCCACTCCTCACTACCACACTGGGAGGAGCATAGAGGCTTCGGGACTCCCGAATAATTCCTGTTCTCTTCAACCCGACAATGGGTTCTCTGAGATCATCCAAATATGCTTCCGGGATTCGTCAGAGACCTTTCTCTAAATGGCTTGTCCTCTTGTAAACGAATACGTTGCTGCGCATTCTTTGCACATGGTTGGTCCCAACTCATATTGACTGAAGCCTGCAGACATGCACCTTCACCTGGCTGCAAGACCTTCGCTTGGCTGTCCAGCTTCCGCAGTTCTCCCACTGCCGCTGGGGCCTTTCGCTCCCGGATCAACCGCTGGTACACTGAGCGTAACATAGGATGTACATTTTCAGCCGTAGTCTCACTCTCCGAGACAGGAGTCGAGAGTAACTGCCGAATCAGATTAGTGCTCGTCCCCACTACCATGGAGCTCCTCTTAGCCCCTGGAGGGTGGGGACATACAATTGCCAACGTGTCGATGGACCAAATTCAAGTCTGACTGAAAGATATCGTCGTGGGGGAGCTTCTTAGTTCCTATCCCCCAAATCTCTAAACTTTCTAACCTTTTCAAGGGCAGGTGTTTCAGGTATTTATCATAGAAGTCACGGTAAATCAGAGTCACTTGAGCCCCTGAGTCCAATAGAGCTTTTGTGTACACACCTTCCACTTGGACTGACACTATCGGGGAAGGACCCACCAACTTGCTAGGAAACTTTCTGGGCTGTTTTGATGCAGATTGTTCGGCTGTCTTATCGCGAGCCTCTCTTCTGATCCGTGCCCCTTTTTGCTGATTTCTGAACCGGCCATTCTGAGTTTGGTGTGCACGGATCCCCAGGGACTGGAAACTTGACTCGGAGAGCACCTCGGGTGGTCTAGACGAAGTTTTCGTCGTGGCTTGATACCGAGGTTTGGGCCCTGCTTGCCCTTCGTGTACTACTTGTTGGCTGAAACGTTCCGACTTGGAAGAGCGTCCGGCTGGCTCTTTCCGTGGCTTTAACGGGCCGGCGCAGTCATGTCGATAATGACCAACACCCCCGCAGTTGTAGCAAGTAACCGAACTAGGGGGTTCTCCAGCAGGAACATTCTGCATTGTTTCTCCCCCGCCAAGAATAGCAACTCTATCAGACAGCATAGTTACATAGTTATATAGGCTGAAAAAAGACATGCGTCCATCGGGTTCAGCCTCTCCCACATAACCTACTGCTGTTGATCCAAAAGAAGGCAAAAAACCCAGTCTGAATGCTTGCCAATATGCAACATACTGGGAAAAAATTCCTTCTTGACCCCAGAATGGCAGTCAGATTTCTCCTTGGATCAAGAAGCTTTTACCCACATATTAAATATTATAACCCTTAATATTCTGTGTCTGCAGGAAATCATCCAGTCGTTTTTTAAAAGTCTGTACAGACTCTGACCCAACCACCGCAACAGGCAGAGAATTCCACAGCTTTATTGTTCTCACCGTAAAATAACCCTTCCTGTGCTTTAAGCTAAATTTTCTTTTTTTCCAGTCTAAATGGATGACCCCTTGTCCTATGTATAGTCCTGTTAATGAATAGGTTATCAGACAATGGTTGATAATGGCCCCGTATATATTTATATAAGGTTATCAGATCCCCTCTAAGGCGCCTTTTCTCTAAACTAAACAGGTTTAAGCTTGTTAGTCTTTCCTCATAACTTAACCCTTCCATCCCCCTTATTAATTTAGTTGCCCGTCTCTGCACTTTTTCTAGCGATATTATATCTTTTTTTAAGACAGGTGCCCAAAATTGCACGGCATATTCAAGGTGCGGCCTGACCATTGATTTATACAGAGGCAAAATTATGTTTTCATCCCGTGAGTGAACTCCCCTTTTAATGCATGCCAGTACTTTGCTGGCCTTGGCGGCTGCTGTTTGACATTGCACATTGTTACTTAGTTTGAAGTCTATGATTATTCCCAAATCCTTCTCCTGCTTGGATTTCCCTAACTCCGTACCATTTAGGGTATACATTGCTTGTGTGTTCTTCACTCCAAAGTGCATAACTTTACATTTATCTAGATTAAATTTCATCTGCCATTTAAGTGCCCAGTCCCCCAATCTATCTAAATCCCTCTGCAGCGAAGTAACATCCTGCTCACATTGTATTACTTTTCCTAGCTTTGTGTCATCTGTAAACACTGATACATGACTTTCAATGCCTATCTCAAGGTCATTTATAAATAAATTGAATAGTATTGGTCCTATAACAGACCCCTGCAACATCATCATCTCCATTATTTGCGACATCTGAGTTTTCAGCGCCATTATTTCAGTCTGTATCTCCACTATGCCAAGGGCTCCTGCGGTGAACGCTGCAGGCGAAGCATTGGACTTCTTTTTAGCCCTGATTAAGGCTTCTTCTTCCAGGATGGCCTTTACTAGTTTGGAGTATGTTCGTGGCCTGGTTTGACCTCTGGCCTGGAACTTCAACACTATGGGATCCAGTGGCAGGGCACCTTTCAGAATCTGGTCCCACAAAGCTCTGCTTGCATGACTCGGCTCCATGACTTTCTTTTGGATAATCTGATTAACAATTTTATCTAACCACCGGACATAGATGGACAACTCTTCTCCTTCATTTTGATAGGTGTGAGAGAACCTATGACTGAGCTCAGCACAGTCCTCCACCTCTCCAAAAGTTTCTCGCAAAGCATCTAAACACTCAACAGCCTGGCTTGTCCCGCTTTAGATTTCTGATTACATCTGCAGCAGGGGCTCGTAGGCTCTCTGTTAGCCACTTCCCATTCTTCCATAGCTTGCACTGCCTGATCTATCCAAGTTTCAAAGTCCTCTTCTCCAGTTGGTATGGGAACCTTCCCAGAGTAGAACCGCAACTTGCGATATCCATGATTGGCAGACACAGCAGAGTTCTGGGCCAATGTTTCTACAAGTTTTCCCATTGTGGTAAAGAAGGTGGCAGGAGGGAACCCTGCCATTGAGGTAGGGGTAGTATCCGATACCCTGGGACCTGACGCTATTGGGCTAGGGTTAAGAGGTTGGCTATCCAGCACCTTTGGCTGTATAAGCGGGGCTTCACGACCCCCTGGTAACCGTATGCTGCCTCCCTGGAAACAGTCTGGGATCCCTCTTTTCCATTCTAACATAACATAAGTGTGGGAGGCTTCTTGATCCACTTTCAGGTCTAATAATAATGCTCTCTGATCTGGGGTCAAAGCTGACATTAATCGTTGGACCTGTACCTAAGTCCAAGTAGGACCAGTGAGACACATAAATCACACAGAACTCCTGGCGGCCATCTTTCTCTTCGCACCACTTAGTGGCTGCACCAGGGTCCATCATGGCGACTTGGCTGGTGGAGGCGGTCATCACTCCGCTGCGGAGACCAGAAGGAAATCCCGGACGAGCCCCCACGTGTAGCGCTACTCCCGCGAGAGCCGCTGAGTTTGACGGGCCTTCTGTCTCACTGCAGTGATTACCCACCTCCACCTTCGGCGCCAAGTAATACCAGGACAAGATTACTTTAAATAAAAAGGGGTTTATTAGGACTAGCGAGCAAACCCTTTGTAGGACAAAGTAATCAACAGTATAACAGTATTGAAAGAGTTAATTTAGCATTACTATTCAACTCCATGATGAATGAACAAGACAGCAATCTTTACCATACTTTAGTGCAGTTTCGATTATCAACTATAATCAACGTAACCAATATCAGTAACCTGTCTAAACCTTATACATTCTGCCTAACCACTGGCCAGTGGAAATTATACAAGCGTTCAAGATTGCTAGCGGTGGGGCCCTTGATTCTATCGTTGGGTACCTTTAACATGAAACCATATTTGTATTCCACAAAGTGAGACAGAAATCTTTGCAAAATGTCACGGAACAGCAAGATTTGTAACTGCAGCGATCCTCCTTTTAGCTGCAACTGCGAGGGCAGTAGAACTAGCCCAGACAATAAAGTTAGCAATATCAACTCACGCAGGATGGCCGAATACCTCTCTCCGTTTGGACGGTAGCTCGATCGCCATCTCTTAGTGCTGGAATCACTCAAGGACAGCCGGATTTCTTCTCCACTGAATGTACTCTTCGCTCCCTCTGTCACTGGAAAACACACAAAGGCAGACGGACCCCTTCTTCACTGGATGCACAAGGACAGCCGGATGCACGATCCGCTGATACTGGCAACACGTGAGGACAACTGGATCTCTCCTTCACTGAATGCACGAGGCAGCCAGTGGACGCACGATCACCATATAGGACCGTTCACCTCAGCAGTCTCCTTCTCTGCTCTGCACGTGCACTTCCACCCTTGGAAAACGACCCTTCCCTTAGTCACTTGTTATATCCTCAGCCCCTGTTGTGCACTCTGGGGGGTCTGGACATGGTGGTGTGCCGCTGGCTGGTCGGTTGCCAGCACTTCCTGATGGCAGATTGGCATCTGAGGGGCAGGGCCTGGTGTGGTCACAAGGAGCCGCTGGGTTTAAAACAGGGCGAGAGGAGTTGCCTCGTCGCCCTGATGTGGAGTTTAATTCCAGCAGCGCTAAGTTTATTCCCGCATTGATATCCTGTTACCGACCCATTTCTGTATGCGATTCCTGCTCCTGTTAATTGACCCGGCTTGTACTTCGACCACTCTATCTGCACGTTTGTATATCGCTGTCTGTGAGCGTTGGCAATTTAACCCTATGCTTGCCGCTGGGTTTATTGCTCGCTGTCTGGGTTCTGTCCCATCTCGTCTTGGGGTATCGCTTGTGACCTTTCGCGGTACCGTTACCCAACGTACAGCTCATGTTAATGTTCTTGTGAAAACAGCGATTAAGAAAGATTGTTATTTCTAATCGCATCTCTGAATATACTCGTGAGAACAACCTTATATGCAAGTCAGTACCTTCTGTTATTAGCCAGGTATCTACTATCTGCAATTACAAACCAGTCCATACTGTTTCTGTATTTCTTTTGACTGCCCTGCACTTTGAATACTGTAAAGACTGTCGAACTACGTCTGGTGTTTCTGAGCATGTCCTAGGTAATCTGTTGGTCTCAAAACCTTCAGAGTTTAGAGGCAATTCAGTTAACCCTGGTGTCCCCTTGGCTATTAAGTTACAGTCTGTAGTTTATGAACCTTTTGTGTTATTCAAGCAGATACTTTTGCTCTCAAGGATCTCAACTCCGCTACTCGTGTGGCAGCGTTACCGCTACCGTTACAGCACTGCTGGGAGGTGTAGTTCTCTTCCTGAGAAATTGCATAGGCCCTCTGTAATTGAGACTACATGTTCCATAATCCTTTGCATCCTCCTGTCTTAACTTCCTTTGCCAGTGAAGAGAAAGGAAAAAGGGAGGGGGGGGGGGAGTACTCCGCAGCTGTGACAGGCTGCATGTCTGAGAAACACAATAGTACACAGTCACACACAGTTAAAGTAGCCTGCGCTGGGTGCTGGACAAAATCCCTACAGCCAGGTTCCCTAATGCCAACATCCCGACAGGACAAGTGCCGGACATCCCAACTTCCCTACACAGCCACTGGAATTATGGATGTCTGGAAGTTGGCCAACTCTAAAACTAACACCCTAACCCTAGGTTTAGGTTTAGGGGGAGTAGGGTTCGGGTTAGCCGCTGGGATTTTGGATGTCTGAAAGTTGGCCGTCAGGGAGTCTGTGTAGGGAAGTTGGCCATTGGGATTTTGGCATTAGGGAACCTGGTTGTAGGGATTTTGACCCAAACCCGCCTGCGCTACATAAGACTTTGATTAGGATTATCATTGCCAGAGTCTTGGGACTGGAAACCGTGGTCACCGGATGCGCGGTAACATCTGTATCGCTACAGTCATTTCCCATTTGTTCGTGGTGTGTCCATTTATTTGGTTTTATATCGGGAGGAGGAGACGCTGGGAAATTACTGACGTACGGATGATTTTAATATACATTGAGATATAAACTGACGTACAGATGATTTTAATATACATTGGTGCTGGTTGATACAGATTTTTATATATACAGGATGTCCATAAAGTCTCTTTACAATTCGTAAAATTTATTCCAAAAGGTAAATGAAAAGACAAGTGAAAATATTACAAAATGAGACGTATATATTTAAGGTTTTTTTGCCTCTCTTAATACACGTCTATATGGGTGCCATTAGTTGCATGAAGCACATCAAGACGGTGCTGGATTTTTTGCCGTGTTGGCTGTAGCTTCCCCTCATCAATGGTGGCGTCAGTGATCCTCTGCTTTAGATTAGTGACGTCCCTTTGTACCAGACATATATATATATATTTATTACACAGACACACCCTGTATAATGTTGGGTAATAAAGGTGTTAGGTATAAATGGATTCTGTATTTAGACTCGGGTCCCTGAACTATACCATTATTATTAGATGCCAATATCCCAAATCGCAGACTCTGGGCTTGAGTGTTTCAGATGACGCTCGCGGTGTTCCTCCTGATAGCGGATACGCCGTGCTCTGATTGTACATTTTTGTAAATATTCAGGGGAGAGCAGCGTCTAATCTGCATTGTATCTGCTGGAAACAAATCGCCTGTAAGAGAGCGGTCCCAGCTGTCCTGCGCGCTCAGTAAATCACTCTGCGCTTTCTGTTGTCATGGTCCAAATTATGCTAAAAGAAGTTAAAAATAAAGTGCTTTACGCTGCGATACGCCGGCAATGGCAATCCATCATCTTCACTTAGACACGTCCACCGGGCTTTCTACGTTCCCTCCGCAGAGTTACGCCACGTGGCGCCTCCTTTTGTTCCCTGACAGCCTTTTTATTACAGACTGTGTCAAAAAACAGATGATAATGTAGCGCTCACTCCCGGAGGAGCCGCTGAATTTGAACCTCGGGTCAGTCTCCCCGCACTAGGGAATAAATATACTCCAGCACCGTCGTGGATTTTACAAATTATATAGTTTACTGAATAAACTGGCATATAATGAGTAACACGGTATACGTATATATATTTACAGTCAATGTTCCCTCTAATTTTTGGGGGCCGTGAGCGCACCAGATTTTTCATGAGCAACAATATTTTCGTCATGAGCGCTTATTGACTATGGTAACCAATAGTTGGTTTTTTAAAAGTAGCGCAATTGATCGTACGTGTAAGTGAAAACTGTTCAAAGCTAAAACGAAGCAACCAGATGATTTGATAAAACTTATATCTGAATGAATGTATATTTATATTTTCTAACTCATGTGAGAAAAGAAAAGAAAAAACTTCCATCAATTAAGGTACATGAGACTTCTACAAATATCAGTCCTATCATTTATAAGAGTCTGATAACCTAGATTTACCTAGATTTGTTCACGTCTGTCTCGAGTTAGTTGCCAACGGGTGTACACTTGATCAAGGTTGATATGTTCACCTGAATTTAAATAAGTCTTTATCCTTATAAGACAGTCCAGATGATCAATTTGAAGTCGGTTACGCATTTTGGTCTTTGTTGCATTCATGAGACTAAATCCACGTTGACACTCGGCACTGGAAGCCTGGAACGAGGCGCATATATCGACTAGCAGTGCTAACTCGCTGAATTCTTCTTCAGTAAGGATGTAAGAAACAATGTCGTTGAAATTTTTAAACATTCCTGCTTTAACTTTCTCACAAGCAATAAACTTGAAGTCCCGATACTGTTTGCAAGTCTGCTTCTTGTATTCATCGCTGTCAGTTTTACCAAGTAATTTACTGTATTTAACTGCTAGGTTTGCAATCTCGGTTTGCCCATTTTCATAGCTGGAAACGTCTGTCAGAGTACGTAACTCAAACACCTTCCAATCTAGCAACTCGTCGTCTGGGAACCGGCGATCCAAGTGGTCACAGACACGTTCGATAAATCTGATTACCGAGGCTGTGTCTACTTCTTCATATTTGGTTAACAGATCTTTAGCATCATCGCTCCAGTGTACGCATTCGCCGAGGTACTGCGAGCGCAACTTGGCAATTTTCGCTTTGACTAACTGATGTGCTTCGACTGGGGACAAACAACTTCTTTGGAATACTTTACTGAGGTCTGCTAATTGTCCAAGAACGTCATGGAGAACAGTAAGTGCGACGTGATACTGAGGATTTCTCAAACGCTTCAAACAATACTTGTTAATAGGATCGTTATTTTCACTGACCTGTTGCCCACAGTACTCTTCCAATACAGTGTAGTTTCTCATTATTGCATTAACTGCAAAATAACGCGATAGCCAACGAACTTCGTTTAACGGTCTGAATGCAATAACATCACTTTCAGTCACTTTCGCCAGCTCTGCCAGTTCTTGTCGCTTTACAGTTGACTTGCTAAAGAGCGTATATACAGTCCTTAACAAGGTCTCGATGTCTTTCATCAAAGACACATTCTTCCAGGCGTCATCTATGCCAAGGTCTTCTCTGTGTGCAACGCAGTGTTGTTCTAACACATGTGGAACTTCGCGACGTAGCTGAGCTGCGACGCCATTCTGCTTGCCCAACATTACCGAAGCACCATCAGAGGTAAACATTACCATTTTCTGTAAATCTAACTTACAGTCTGCATAGAACTGCTTAATTGCCATTGTAATTGAGGTGCTATCACATGCCGATAGCTTGAGAATTCCGGCGAAAACTGTTTTGTGAATATTCATGCCTACTGGACGAAATTTCAAGTATAAAATCAGCATTTTTGTGATGGACACATCTGTGCTTTCATCCGCTATCAGAGTATGAAATGGAGCACTATTTATTTCAGTCAAAATTTGGGCTTTGACAACCATGTTAATGGACTCCACAAACTCGAACGCATAATTCTTGCTGCGCCAACTCTCTGGTAATTGAACGTATTTTGCGACGTGTGCATGAATTTCTTGAACAGATAGCATTGACGCGTTCAATTTAATAGCCAATATGACATTATCAATAAGAATCTTCACCTGTTCGGGCTTCGAAATCTTCCGCTGAGCTACCTCCAATCTCTTTCTCTGTCGCTTGCTGATTCTGTAAACATCTTGAGAATACCCCCTTTGCTAATATTTACGAGCTTTGCAACGGATTCGAGGTGAGTTTTGTGCAGCAGGTGTCGCTTTAAGTAATCTAACTTCCATTCGTTCCAGCGTTTGCCGTTTGTAAATTCGCCAGGAGCATCCGCTTTCTTACAAACATTGCAAATAACAGCATCGGAATTCTCGTTGTATGTAAAAACATCTTTCAGCATGACCGTTTGTTTTTTTTCCTGACGACGGCATTTCAGTTTCTACAAGTTCGTCTAACCACTCTATCTTAAAACGTGCGCCTGTTCTTTTCCTGCACAACATCACACCGTGATCGGAACGTTTTTGCTTCGACATTGAAATTTAAGTCAAGTTATAAGTTAACAGCTTTAGACAGTCCAGCCACTGTGATCGATTTCCCTCGTCATCATCACGCCGGAACGCAGCTACGTGTTCAGCTGCGCGACGAAGAGCTCCCCCGGAACTTCCCCATTGCGCAGCGCCTACAGCCTGTAACCAGGGTCAGACGAACGCATTTCTGACGTCCAGCTTCAAAACGCACGTCGGTGCGTGCGAACGCATTTTTTCACGGAATACGCTTAAGCGGTCAGACGATGCGCAATTCTGGACGTATTTCATGACGGAGCTGTAAAAAAACGAGAAAAATCCGATGAATCTAAGTTGGCCACCCCTGCACTAATTTGTGCGCGCATAAATACACGTTGTGTGCGCTGTCATTGCATTCCGTGCGCGGGGCGCGCACGTTAGAGGGAATCCATTGGATTTGCCCCAGCTCACAAATGGATTTGCCCCCAGCTCGAGGATTTGCCCCAGCTCTCACATGGATTTGCCCCAACTCATGGATTTGCCCAGCTCATGGATTTGCCCCCCAGCTCATGGATTTGCCCCCCAACTCATGGATTTGCCCCCCAACTCATGGATTTGCCCCCCAACTCATGGATATGCCCAGCTCGTGGATTTAACCCCCAGCTCATGGATTTGCCCCCCAGCTCATGGATTTGCCCCCCAACTCATGGATTTGCCCCCCAACTCATGGATTTGCCCCCCAACTCATGGATTTGCCCCCCAACTCATGGATTTGCCCCCCAGCTCATGGATTTGCCCCCCAGCTCGTGGATTTGCCCCCCAGCTCGTGGATTTGCCCCCCAGCTCGTGGATTTGCCCCCCAGCTCTGGATTTGCCCCCAGCTCGTGGATTGGCCCCCAGCTCATGGATTTGCCCCCCAGCTCGTGGATATGCCCAGCTCGTGGATTTAACCCCCAGCTCATGGATTTGCCCCCCAGCTCATGGATTTGCCCCCCAACTCATGGATTTGCCCCCCAACTCATGGATTTGCCCCCCAGCTCGTGGATTTGGCCCCCAGCTCGTGGATTTGCCCCCCAGCTCGTGGATTTGGCCCCCAGCTCATGGATTTGGCCCCCAGCTCATGGATTTGCCCCCCAGCTCGTGGATATGCCCAGCTCGTGGATTTAACCCCCAGCTCATGGATTTGCCCCCAGCTCATGGATTTGCCCCCCAACTCATGGATTTGCCCCCCAACTCATGGATTTGCCCCCCAACTCATGGATTTGCCCCCCAGCTCATGGATTTGCCCCCCAGCTCATGGATTTGCCCCCAGCTCGTGGATTTGCCCCCCAGCTCTTGGATTTGCCCCCCAGCTCTTGGATTTGCCCCCCAGCTCGTGGATTTGGCCCCCAGCTCATGGATTTGGCCCCCAGCTCATGGATTTGCCCCCAGCTCGTGGATATGCCCAGCTCGTGGATTTAACCCCCAGCTCATGGATTTGCCCCCCAGCTCATGGATTTGCCCCCCAACTCATGGATTTGCCCCCCAACTCATGGATTTGCCCCCCAGCTCGTGGATTTGCCCCCCAGCTCGTGGATTTGCCCCCCAGCTCGTGGATTTGCCCCCCAGCTCTTGGATTTGCCCCCCAGCTCGTGGATATGCCCAGCTCGTGGATTTAACCCCCCAGCTCGTGGATTTGCCCCCCAGCTCATGGATTTGGCCCCCAGCTCGTGGATTTGCCCCCAGCTCGTGGATTTGGCCCCCAGCTCGTGGATTTGGCCCCCAGCTCGTGGATTTGGCCCCCAGCTCGTGGATTTGGCCCCCAGCTCGTGGATTTGGCCCCCAGCTCATGGATTTGGCCCCCAGCTCATGGATTTGCCCCCAGCTCATGGATATGCCCAGCTCGTGGATTTAACCCCCCAGCTCATGGATTTGCCCCCAGCTCGTGGATTTGCCCCCCAGCTCATGGATTTGGCCCCCAGCTCATGGATTTGCCCCCCAGCTCATGGATTTGCCCCCCAGCTCGTGGATTTAACCCCCCAGCTCGTGGATTTGGCCCCCAGCTCATACCTGGTTAGTTGCCCCAGCGGGGTTTAAGGGGACCCAGAGCCGGGCAGCGCGGGAATGCCTGCCCGGTCCTGAAGAGTCCGTCCTGTTAAAGGGGATGGCTGCGTGGCGTGCGTGCGCAGGTCACGCGGTCCGGCCAGTCAGGTGGCCTGATTAGCCGGACCACGTGACCGGCTGCGCGCGCACGCACGCAGCCGCTTAGGACGGACTCTTCAGAACCGGGCAGGCACTCACGCGCTGCCCGGCTCTGGGTCCCCTCAACCCCGCCGGTTGCCATGCGCGCATAACCACAAGTTGTGCGCGCTGGCACCGCGTTCCCTGCGCCGCGCCGCGCACGCGCGCACGTTGCAGGGAACATAGTTTACAGTACTTCGTAATGCGGGAAACGCGCAGCGGAAAAGAAATACAATACTTCGTAATGCGAGAAACGCGCAGCGGAAAAGGAAAAAAAGTATTTTTAACCCCCCTTAGTGGTTGGAGTGTGAGTCCCGTACAGGTTATGTCCCAAGGAATGTATGTGTGTATTGGTACCCGGGTACAATATTCAACTGGCCAGTGAATTATTTATGAGGTTTGTTCGACTAGTCACGTTGGGGCCCTGTGGGTTTTGAACAAACTGCAGCGTGCTTTAGTATTTTACAGCGGCCTGGAAGGCCTCTCACCCATCCGCCAGATACTCTGTGCTCCGCTCGACACAGGACGTCTCTCCGCTCGATTTTGACTGGGATTCTCTGCGTCACCGGATCCGCTGTCTTGCTTGTCTGTATCTGCCACAAGATGTCCAGCTCACCGCTTGCACTCCCTGTTAAGGTCCTTCAGCTTACTCTGTATCAGCGTGGGTTACTAGCGGTGGATCACTGGGTCTTCGTGTAATAAGAAGGGAAAAACCTGATCTCCAGCTCTGCTAGGCCGCACCTGTGCTCTGGCCTGGTCGAGATCACTCTCTGCTACACTTGTGTCTTGCTCCTCTCACTCCTCTGCGCGCTCTGCCAGCTCTTTCCACGAGGCTGCGGATATCAGTGTCTCTCTCCCACCCACTTCCTGTTCCCGCCTGTAAAGCATGCTGGAAAATGTAGTCCCAATGTTCAGTGTCTTACATCGCGCTTGTCTCCCTCCGGTGGCCAAAAACAAGTACTACAACGACAGGGAATTTAAAACCAGCACTACAATAATATTAAGAAAATATCCCATGCGGGAGAATAACGTGTGGAGGACGCGGCAGATGTGGCAGACTCCGGATCTTTCACACCCAATCACATCAGGACGCTCTCTCATTATTTTAAAGTCTTTCACATAAAACTGGAAAATCTGAGCTAGTTCCCTCCCTGTGAGGGTCTCAGGGGTTTCCCTCCCTGCGAGGGTCTCACGGGTTTTCCTCCCTGCGAGGGTCTCACGGGTTTCCCTCCCTGCGAGGGTCTCACGGGTTTCCCTCCCTGCGAGGGTCTCACGGGTTTCCCTCCCTGCGAGGGTCTCACGGGTTTCCCTCCCTGCGAGGGTCTCAGGGGTTTCCCTCCCTGCGAGGGTCTCAGGGGTTTCCCTCCCTGCGAGGGTCTCAGGGGTATCCCTCCCTGCGAGGGTCTCACGGGTTTCCCTCCCAGTGAGGGTCTCATGGGTTTTCCTCCCTGCGAGGGTCTCATGGGTTTCACTCCCTGCGAGGTTCTCACAGGTTTCCCTCCCTGCGAGGGTCTCATGGATTTTCCCATCACCTGGCCTCTGGTTGGCTACAGTTCCCGGAGGAGTCAGGCTGCACTTTATAGGGGTTGTCTTCATATTATTGTTAAAAGGTTTATTTGTATTGCACAAACATAATCCACAGCGTGGTACAAGGGTTACAATCAATTAGGGTAACTCAGCGTAAGGAGGTAGCGATGGCCACAAAGAGCTTACATTCTAATGGTTACTCTTACGATCGTTATCTCTGCTTAATTATAGAAAACATACCAGAAGTAAAGTAGGCCATATAAGGACCTTGCCCCAGATCAGGGTTTCCTCATTTGTGAGTATATGGTGTCGTTGTATCCTGTTTAACCCTCACACTTCCTGTTTCTGTGTGTTCTTGGGAGGTTCCCTTTCCCTAGACAGAAAGACATTGCAAGGACCTTATTCTAGAGTCAGGGATCCCTTTAGTGTTGTTTTCTACTTGTTTTCCTGCCGTTCCTGTTCCAGTTGTTCTGTTATTTGTCTTGTCTTGTATCTGTGTGTTGTGATCTGTATCTGTGCAGCCGGCAGCTAACCTGCCTCAAGGGCTGAATATCCAGGATAAAGGGCCCACCTTGGCTCACGCCAACTGCCGCGGCCCCCCCCCCCCCTCTGACAACCTTTTAGCATGAGCAAATGGAATCACATCACTGTGAGATTCCTCACTGGAAAATACATCCAGTTACAGATATTGTGTTGAATCAGATTTTCACTGATTAGTTGGTGTTTCTGGGTTAATGGGATTACTTAATCCCTGCAGCCGGTCACTTGAATGAGGTTATGGTTCCGGCGGGTTCACGCTCTCATTTACAAACAACTCACAAAACACTCACCTCCGAATTGGCCCCGAATGGTAAATTTCACTGTCTTGGCAACTTTGGGTCAATTCTTTTCGCTAAGTTTTCAATCCTCCAAATACAGACAAATTGATGGCAAACTATGGCACAATTCACCACAATTTGGCGGCACTGAAATTGCCCCATAGAACAATATCATGTCTTCTATTCACACTGAACTGCACCAAAATTCCAGTAAAATGCCCTGAATTTCCGTGTTTCAGTTCGACGGGTTTAAACAGTCAAATCCCACAGGATTCAATGGAGAAAAAAAGTGATATCTTTTAATTTATTTTAAAAAGAACGTTTAATAATTTTTTCATTTTCAGCAAAAAACACTTATTTTTTTATAATTTTTCTTTAATAATACAGAAGAAAGACTTCTATAGTTTCTGCAGTTCGACAGATTTCACTGATGCTAATTGGTCGGTTATCAGTGCGCCGACATCCAATAACTGCTTTGGTGACCGTTTGCTGAATAGTGGTTTCACCGTATTTCCGGTAAAATGGAATTGCCAAAATGTGGCGTAATAGGCCAAAATGCAATTCCATACAATTGCAGATATTCCATCCATTTCCCTCATCCGTCGTTTCCTCCGGACGCTCGGTCTGAATATCCGTCGTTTCCTCCGGACGCTCGGTCTGAATATCCGTCGTTTCCTCCGGACGCTCAGTCTGAATATCCGTCGTTTCCTCCGGACGCTCAGTCTGAATATCCGTCGTTTCCTCCGGACGCTCGGTCTGAATATCCGTCGTTTCCTCCGGACGCTCAGTCTGAATATCCGTCGTTTCCTCCGGACGCTCAGTCTGAATATCCGTCGTTTCCTCCGGACGCTCGGTCTGAATATCCATCGTTTCCTCCGGACGCTCGGTCTGAATATCCGTCGTTTCCTCCGGACGCTCCGTCTGAATATCCGTCGTTTCCTCCGGACGCTCCGTCTGAATATCCGTCGTTTCCTCCGGACGCTCCGTCTGAATATCCGTCGTTTCCTCCGGACGCTCCGTCTGAATATCCGTCGTTTCCTCCGGACGCTCCGTCTGAATATCCGTCGTTTCCTCCGGACGCTCGGTCTGAATATCCGTCGTTTCCTCCGGACGCTCGGTCTGAATATCCGTCGTTTCCTCCGGACGCTCGGTCTGAATATCCGTCGTTTCTTCCGGACGCTCGGTCTGAATATCCGTCGTTTCCTCCGGACGCTCGGTCTGAATATCCGTCGTTTCTTCCGGACGCTCGGTCTGAATATCCGTCGTTTCCTCCGGACGCTCGGTCTGAATATCCGTCGTTTCCTCCGGACGCTCGTCTGAATATCCGTCGTTTCCTCCGGACGCTCGGTCTGAATATCCGTCGTTTCTCTCCGGACGCTCGGTCTGAATATCCGTCGTTTCCTCCGGACGCTCGGTCTGAATATCCGTCGTTTCTTTCGGACGCTCGGTCTGAATATCCGTCGTTTTTCCGGACGCTCGGTCTGAATATCCGTCGTTTCCTCCGGACGCTCGGTCTGAATATCCGTCGTTTCTTCCGGACGCTCGTCTGAATATCCGTCGTTTCCTCCGGACGCTCGTCTGAATATCCGTCGTTTCTTCCGGACGCTCGGTCTGAATATCCGTCGTTTCTTCGGACGCTCGGTCTGAATATCCGTCGTTTCCTCCGGACGCTCGTCTGAATATCCGTCGTTCTTCCGGACGCTCGTCTGAATATCCGTCGTTTCCTCCGGACGCTCGGTCTGAATATCCGTCGTTTCTTCCGGACGCTCGGTCTGAATATCCGTCGTTTCTTCCGGACGCTCGGTCTGAATATCCGTCGTTTCCTCCGGACGCTCGGTCTGAATATCCGTCGTTTCTTCCGGACGCTCGGTCTGAATATCCGTCGTTTCTTCCGGACGCTCGGTCTGAATATCCGTCGTTTCCTCCGGACGCTCGGTCTGAATATCCGTCGTTTCGTCCGGACGCTCGGTCTGAATATCCGTCGCATATTAACTTTCTATAGTGTCCCTGGAAATACACGGCGCTGCCGGACCGGCTGTATAACCGGCACCTTGTGTATCTGGGTCTCACTTAATTCCCCGATTCTTATTGTACAACGCTGTGGAAACTGTTGGTGCTTTATAAACGATGATAATAATAATGTTCCCTCTATATTTCCCCATAATGAAATCCCCCCCGCTTGTCTCTGTGCAGCTGGGAGAGGGCTAGGGGTGCAGCTGGGAGAGGGCTAGGGGTGCAGCTGGGAGAGGGCTAGGGGTGCAGCTGGGAGAGGGCAGGGGGTGCAGCTGGGAGAGGGCAGGGGTGCAGCTGGGAGAGGGCAGGGGGTGCAGCTGGGTGAGGGCAGGGGGTGCAGCTGGGAGAGGGCAGGGGGTGCAGCTGGGAGAGGGCTGGGGGTGCAGCTGGGAGAGGGCAGAGGGTGCAGGCTGGGAGAGGGCTGGGGTATGGCTGGGGGTGCAGTTGGGAGAGGGCTGGGGGTATGGCTGGGGGTGCAGTTGGGAGAGGGCTGGGGGTGCAGTTGGGAGAGGGCTGGGGGTGCAGTTGGGAGAGGGCTGGGGGTGCAGTTGGGAGGGGCTGGGGTATGGCTGGGGGTGCAGCTGGGGGTGCAGCTGGGAGAGAGCTGGGGGTATGGCTGGGGTGCAGCTGGGAGAGGGCTAGGGGTATGGCTGGGGTGCAGCTGGGAGAGGGCTGGGGGTGCAGCTGGGAGAGGGCTGGGGGTGCAGCTGGGAGAGGGCTGGGGGTGCAGCTGGGAGAGGGCTGGGGGTAATGGCTGGGGTGCAGCTGGGGGTGCACTGCACTTTCCTCCCTGTTAGACACAATCAGGGTTATTCAGAGAGAGGTGAAAAGCAGGAGAATGACTGGAGAATGGAAAATTCTAGGTCAAAATAGCTGATTTGGAAAGTGAGATGAATGGGAGAATTTTTCTGGTTTGGCCATTTTGACCTAGAATGTTCCATTCTCCAGTCATTCTCCTGCTTTTCACCGCTCTCTGAATAACCCTGATTGTGTCTTCCAGGAGGCTTTCATGGTTCTCGTGAACGTGGACTTGTCACAATCAGACGGGGCGACACGCCCACCTAGTGGCACTGAGGATTAACCGCAAGGCAGTTATTCAGAGAGGTCTGAAATGTCGCCGAAATGTAACCGGAGACTGAATTTCAGCATACAGGGACATTTCCTGGCCATTCGGCTATTCAGAGAGAAGGCATTTCGCCAAATGTTGGGGAATTGCCTGCACATTCGGTGTCTATTCGAGGGCAGTGACATCCCCAAAGAGAAACACAAAACAGCAGTGAAAAGTTGCCGAATTGCCCTGCTGTTCGGTGGTTTAATGCGACAGGTTTATTCAGGTGAGGCTAGGGTCAGACTAATGCATTTTTCACGTTGTCCGTGAAAATGTGCGTTCGAAGAATGGACGTATTTTTTCACGGAATACGCGATAGCGGTCATACTATGCGCAGTTTCATCCGTGATTTTGTACGGATCATCAATAAAACACTTCTTGCATCTGGACGTTATGTTGGCCGGACATTAGCAGCGTCTGATGTCTCCAATTCACGCACACACGCCTCTAGCGGACGCAGCGCACTCTGTACGTCAGTACTAGTGGTTTAACGTTCTCGAAAAAATGCGTTCATTTTCCACTTGCGTTGCGCAGCCGGACTTTTGTGCGACCGTACATCGTATATTGGCAGTCATTGCCCGTCATCTGCTGCTAGTGCGGCCGTGATTAAGTGCGCCAGAACGCGCGTTCGCACTGCCTCAGTCTGACCCTAGCCTGAATCCCATAGGTTTCAATGTTAAAAATATTCCCGTTTTTATCCAATATCTAATAAACCGCTTATTATTTTAATCTGCAGCAAAAAGTCTCTTTATAGATTTTTTCGCCAACATTTTTGTCAGTTTTTTTTATTGTTTTTTCTTTTTTCAGTAACAGCCCTTTTTATTATCATTCATAGCATTTTATATGTAAATTCCAGACATTTACGTTCACTAGTTTTTTTGAAAACACGGTTTCAATTCCGACACTTTCAAGCAAAACCTTTTTTTTTTTCACCCCGTTCGTCTGCTTGTCAGGTTTTTCCGGCGGCTGCTCTGAGCTGTGATCGCCGGCTGCTCGGATTTTTCTCGTGTGTTTGGCTGGATTTTTGTGGCGGTTTCACCCTGCACTACTGGGGGGGGTACGGGGTCCTGCGGTTCTTGCTGAATACACTGCAGGGTCGGTAAACTAGTATCACCGAATTGCCCCAAAGTGCAAAGTGCAACACACCACCCCCAGCATTCAACCCACCGCACCCGTATTCAACCCACCGCCCCCAGCATTCAACCCACCGCCCCCGCATTCAATCCACTACCCCCGCCGTCCCCCTCATTCAATCCACCGCCCCCCTCAATCCGTCCCTCGCATTCAATCCACCGCCCGCATTCAACCCACCGCCCCCCTCAATCCGTCCCTCGCATTCAATCCACCGCCCGCATTCAACCCACCACCCCCCGCATGCTCCCTGTAATCTGGCCGCCGCACGTCCTGCCGCAGAGCGCAAAGTAATGGGGCACAATACCATGAAAAGCCATTATCACTGCAAATAAAGAGCCCGGGCAGGGGGTCCAGTCCCCGCCACATGTGCCACAAACCACCCGTCCCCAAATGATATAAATAATCACCCAAACGTCCCCAGAAAATCCCCGACGCGAGGAAACGCCAAAACATCAAACAAAACTGTAACCAGAAGAGAAACAAACAACAACAGCCAGAAAACACAAAACAGCAACAGCCACGAAACACAAAACAGCAACGAAACACAAAACAGCAACAGCCACGAAACACAAAACAGCAACAGCCACGAAACACAAAACAGCAACAGCCACGAAACACAAAACAGCAACAGCCACGAAACCCAAAACAGCAACAGCCACGAAACACAAAAAAGCAACAGCCACGAAACACAAAACAGCAACAGCCACGAAACAGCAGCCACGAAACCCAAAACAGCAACAGCTACAATACACAAACAGCAACATCCAAAAAACCCAAAACAGCAACAGCCACGAAACCCAAAACAGCAACAGCCACGAAACCCAAAACAGCAGCCACGAAACCCAAAACAGCAGCCACGAAACCCAAAACAGCATCAGCCACGAAACAGCAACAATACACAAACAGCAACATCCAGAAAACCCAAAACAGCAACAGCCACGAAACCCAAAACAGCAACAGCCACGAAAAAAACAGCATCAGCCACGAAACAGCAGCCACGAAACCCAAAACAGCCACAAAACCCAAAACAGCAACAGCTACAATACACAAACAGCAACATCCATAAAACCCAAAACTGCAACAGCTACGAAACACAAACGGTAACAGCTACGAAACCCAAAACAGCAACAGCCACGAAACCCAAAACAGCAACAGCTACGAAACCCAAAACAGCAACAGCCACGAAACAGCAGCAGCTACAATACACAAACAGCAACATCCAGAAAACCCAAAACAGCAGCCACGAAACACAAAACAGCAACAGCCACGAAACACAAAACAGCAACAGCCACGAAACACAAAACAGCAACAGCCACGAAACACAAAACAGCAACAGCCACGAAACACAAAACAGCAACAGCCACGAAACACAAAACAGCAACAGCCACGAAACAGCAGCCACGAAACACAAAACAGCAACAGCTACAATACAAACAGCAACATCCAAAAAACCCAAAACAGCAACAGCCACGAAACCCAAAACAGCAACAGCCACGAAACCCAAAACAGCATCAGCCATGAAACCCAAAACAGCATCAGCCACGAAACAGCAACAATACACAAACAGCAACATCCAGAAAACCCAAAAAAGCAACAGCCACGAAACCCAAAACAGCAACAGCCACGAAAAAAACAGCATCAGCCACGAAACAGCAGCCACGAAACCCAAAACAGCCACAAAACCCAAAACAGCAACAGCTACAATACACAAACAGCAACATCCATAAAACCCAAAACTGCAACAGCTACGAAACACAAACGGTAACAGCTACGAAACCCAAAACAGCAACAGCCACGAAACCCAAAACAGCAACAGCTACGAAACCCAAAACAGCAACAGCCACGAAACCCAAAACAGCATCAGCCACGAAACCCAAAACAGCATCAGCCACGAAACAGCAACAATACACAAACAGCAACATCCAGAAAACCCAAAACTGCAACAGCCACGAAACACAAAACAGCAACAGCCACGAAACACAAAACAGCAACAGCCACGAAACCCAAAACAGCAACAGCCACGAAACCCAAAACAGCAACAGCCACGAAACCCAAAACAGCAACAGCTACAATACACAAACAGCAACATCCAAAAAACCCAAAACAGCAACAGCCACGAAACCCAAAACAGCAACAGCCACGAAACCCAAAACAGCATCAGCCACGAAACCCAAAACAGCATCAGCCACGAAACAGCAACAATACACAAACAGCAACATCCAGAAAACCCAAAACAGCAACAGCCACGAAACAAAACAGCATCAGCCACGAAACAGCAGCCACGAAACCCAAAACAGCCACAAAACCCAAAACAGCAACAGCTACAATACACAAACAGCAACATCCAGAAAACCCAAAACTGCAACAGCTACGAAACACAAACGGTAACAGCTACGAAACACAAAACAGCAACAGCCACGAAACCCAAAACAGCAACAGCTACGAAACCCAAAACAGCAACAGCCACGAAACAGCAGCAGCTACAATACACAAACAGCAACATCCAGAAAACCCAAAACAGCAACAGCCACGAAACACAAAACAGCAACAACCACGAAACACAAAACAGCAACAGCCACGAAACACAAAACAGCAACAGCCACGAAACAGCAGCCACGAAACCCAAAACCGCAGCAGCTACAATACACAAACAGCAACATCCAAAAAACCCAAAACAGCAACAGCCACGAAACCCAAAACAGCAACAGCCACGAAACCCAAAACAGCAGCCACGAAACCCAAAACAGCATCAGCCACGAAACAGCAACAATACACAAACAGCAACATCCAGAAAACCCAAAACAGCAACAGCCACGAAACCCAAAACAGCAACAGCCACGAAACACGAAACAGCAACAGCCACGAAACACAAAACAGCAACAGCCACAAAACACAAAACAGCAACAGCCACGAAACACAAAACAGCAACAGCCACGAAACACAAAACAGCAACAGCCACGAAACACAAAACAGCAACAGCCACGAAACAGCAGCCACGAAACACAAAACAGCAACAGCTACAATACAAACAGCAACATCCAAAAAACCCAAAACAGCAACAGCCACGAAACCCAAAACAGCAACAGCCACGAAACCCAAAACAGCATCAGCCATGAAACCCAAAACAGCATCAGCCACGAAACAGCAACAATACACAAACAGCAACATCCAGAAAACCCAAAACAGCAACAGCCACGAAACCCAAAACAGCATCAGCCACGAAACAGCAGCAGCTACAATACACAAACAGCAACATCCAGAAAACCCAAAACAGCAACAGCCACGAAACACAAAACAGCAACAGCCACGAAACACGAAACAGCAACAGCCACGAAACACAAAACAGCAACAGCCACGAAACAGCAGCCACGAAACACAAAACAGCAACAGCTACAATATACAAACAGCAACAGCCATGAAACCCAAAACAGCAACAGCTACGAAACACAAAACAGCAACAGCCACGAAACAATACAGCATCAGCCACGAAACAGCAGCAGCTAAAATACACAAACAGCAACATCCAGAAAACCCAAAACAGCATCAGCCACGAAACACAAAACAGCAACAGCCACGAAACACAAAACAGCAACAGCCACGAAACACAAAACAGCAACAGCCACGAAACAAAACAGCATCAGCCACGAAACAGCAGCAGCTACAATACACAAACAGCAACATCCAGAAAACCCAAAACAGCAACAGCCACGAAACACAAAACAGCAACAGCCACGAAACACAAAACAGCAACAGCCACGAAACAGCAGCCACGAAACAGCAGCCACGAAATAGCAGCCACGAAACAGCAGCCACGAAACAGCAGCCACGAAACAGCAGCCACGAAACACAAAACAGCAACAGCTACAGCTACAATACACAAACAGCAACATCCAGAAAACCAAAAACAGCAACAGCCACGAAACACAAAACAGCAACAGCTACGAAACAAACTGCAACAGCTACAAAACACAAACGGCAACAGCCACGAAACCCAAAACAGCAACAGCTACGAAACACAAACCGCAACATCCAGAAAACCCAAAACAGCAACAGCCACAAAACAAAAACAGCAACAGCCACCAAACACAAACAGCAACAGCCAGAAAATACGAAACAGCAACAGCCATGAAACATGACACAACAACAGCCAGAAAACACGAAACAGCTGTTAAATTCTAGATTTCCAATATAATTACCATAAACCATTTTCAAGTTTCTTCTTATATATCAAAACCGAAGTAAGGCGCTGCGCGACTCTGATCAGAGGAGACGATAGACACAACCACACCGAGATATGGCAGATTATCATCTGATCAATCCGTGGTCTGTCAGTTTCGTTTATTGTTTCAACATCCAATAGAAATGTTCGTTATATATAAAAACTTCCTGCAGTTTTCACTCCCAATATAGGAATATGATACAACAACCAATCAGAGCAGATACATTTCTACGTCAGAGTTTAACCAACAGTGGTTACTAATCAAAATTACTACATTTGATTCAGAGATTACTTTTTTCCTAGTTTACACTGTTGACACACCCTTTCCTGCACACAAAGGAAATGGCTAAATTCCACAGGCTAACATCCTATGCAAGTAAAAGACTTGCAGGGTTTCACACTTATAATGGGGGGGGGGGGGATTTCACACTAATGCAAAAAATTAAAAAACTACCTATCATATTAAAATACCTTTCAACAGCAACAGCCAGAAAACCCAAAACAGCAACAGCTATGATACGCAAACAGCAACATCCAGAAAACCCAAAACAGCGAGAGCTACAAAACACAAAACAGCAACAGCAACGAAACACAAAACAGCGACAGCCACGAAACACAAACAGCAACAGCCAGAAAATACGAAACAGCAAGAGCCACGAAACACAAACAGCAAGAGCCAGAAAACCCAAAACAACAAGAGCCACGAAACACAAACAGCAAGAGCCACGAAACACAAACAGCAAGAGCCACGAAACACAAACAGCAAGAGCCACGAAACACAAACAGCAAGAGCCACGAAACACAAACAGCAAGAGCCACGAAACACAAACAGCATCAGCCAGAAAACACGAAACAGCAACAGCCAGAAAACACGAAACAGCAAGAGCCACGAAACCCAAAACAGCAAGAGCCACGAAACACAAACAGCAAGAGCCACGAAACACAAACAGCAACAGCCAGAAAACCCAAAACAGCAAGAGCCACGAAACACAAACAGCAAGAGCCACGAAACACAAAACAGCAAGAGCCACGAAACACAAACAGCAACAGCCACGAAACACAAACATCAACGAAAGACAAAACAGCAACAGCCACGAAAGACAAAACAGCAACAGCCACGAAACACAAACAGCAACATCCAGAGAACCCAAAACAGCAACAGCCACAAAATACAAACAGCAACATCCAGAGAACCCAAAACAGCAACAGCCACAAAATACAAACAGCAACAGCCAGAAAACACGAAACAGCAACAGCCAGAAAACCCAAAACAGCAACAGCCACGAAACAGCAACAGCCACGAAACACAAACAGCAACAGCCACCAAAACATGAAACAGCAACAGCCACCAAAACATGAAACAGCAACAGCCACCAAAACATGAAACCGCAACAGCCACCAAAACATGAAACAGCAACAGCCAGAAAACCCAAAACAGCAACAGCCACGAAACACAAACAGCAACAGCCACGAAACACAAACAGCAACGAAAGACAAAACAGCAACAGCCACGAAACACAAACAGCAACATCCAGAGAACCCAAAACAGCAAGAGCCACGAAACACAAGCAGCAACATCCAGAAAACCCAAAACAGCAACAGCCACGAAAGACAAAACAGCAACAGCCACAAAACAAAAACAGCCACAAAACAAAAACAGCCACAAAACACAAAAAGCAACAGCCACAAAACAGCAACAGCCACGAAACACAAACAGCAACATCCAGAAAACCCAAAACAGCAACAGCCACGAAAGACAAAACAGCAACAGCCACAAAACAAAAACAGCCACAAAACAAAAACAGCCACAAAACAAAAACAGCCACAAAACACAAAAAGCAACAGCCACAAAACAGCAACAGCCACGAAACACAAACAGCAACAGCCAGAAAACCCAAAACAGCAACAGCCACGAAAGACAAAACAGCAACAGCCACGAAACGCAACACGGGCTATAAATAAATAATAAGATAAGCCGAGGTCCGGCTGCAGTTCCTGGGGGAGATAATCATGTGTTTGTGAGACCGTGTGTCTCGGACCCTCTGCTCCTCTAGATTTTAAGCTCCTGTGAGCCGGACCCTCTGCTCCTCTAGATTGTAAGCTCCTGTGAGCCGGACCCTCTGCTCCTCTAGATTGTAAGCTCCTGTGAGCCGGACCCTCTGCTCCTCTAGATTGTAAGCTCCTGTGAGCCGGACCCTCTGCTCCTCTAGATTGTAAACTGTGGAGCCGGACCCTCTGCTCCTCTAGATTGTAAACTCCTGTGAGCCGGACCCTCTGCTCCTCTAGATTGTAAGCTCCTGTGAGCCGGCCTTCTGCTCCTCTAGATTGTAAGCTCCTGTGAGCCGGACCCTCTGCTCCTCTAGATTGTAAGCTCCTGTGAGCCGGACCCTCTGCTCCTCTAGATTGTAAACTCCTGTGAGCCGGACCCTCTGCTCCTCTAGACTGTAAGCTCCTGTGAGCCGGACCCTCTGCTCCTCTAGATTGTAAGCTCCTGTGAGCCGGGCCCTGCTCCTCTAGATTGTAAGCTCCTGTGAGCCGGACCCTCTGCTCCTCTAGATTGTAAGCTCCTGTGAGCCGGACCCTCTGCTCTTCTAGATTGTAAACTCCTGTGAGCCGGACCCTCTGCTCCTCTAGATTGTAAACTCCTGTGAGCCGGACCCTCTGCTCCTCTAGATTGTATACTCCTGTGAGCCGGACCCTCTGCTCCTCTAGACTGTAAGCTCCTGTGAGCCGGACCCTCTGCTCCTCTAGATTGTAAGCTCCTGTGAGCCGGACCCTCTGCTCCTCTAGATTGTAAGCTCCTGTGAGCCGGACCCTCTGCTCCTCTAGATTGTAAGCTCCTGTGAGCCGGACCCTCTGCTCCTCTAGATTGTAAGATCCTGTGAGCCGGACCCTCTGCTCCTCTAGATTGTAAGCTCCTGTGAGCCGGACCCTCTGCTCCTCTAGATTGTAAGCTCCTGTGAGCCGGGCCCTCTGCTCCTCTAGATTGTAAGCTCCTGTGAGCCGGACCCTCTGCTCCTCTAGATTGTAAACTCCTGTGAGCCGGACCCTCTGCTCCTCTAGATTGTAAACTCCTGTGAGCCGGACCCTCTGCTCCTCTAGATTGTAAACTCCTGTGAGCCGGACCCTCTGCTCCTCTAGATTGTAAACTCCTGTGAGCCTGACCCTCTGCTCCTCTAGATTGTAAGCTCCTGTGAGCCGGACCCTCTGCTCCTCTAGATTGTAAGCTCCTGTGAGCCGGACCCTCTGCTCCTCTAGATTGTAAGATCCTGTGAGCCGGACCCTCTGCTCCTCTAGATTGTAAGCTCCTGTGAGCCGGACCCTCTGCTCCTCTAGATTGTAAGCTCCTGTGAGCCGGGCCCTCTGCTCCTCTAGATTGTAAGCTCCTGTGAGCCGGACCCTCTGCTCCTCTAGATTGTAAACTCCTGTGAGCCGGACCCTCTGCTCCTCTAGATTGTAAACTCCTGTGAGCCGGACCCTCTGCTCCTCTAGATTGTAAACTCCTGTGAGCCGGACCCTCTGCTCCTCTAGATTGTAAACTCCTGTGAGCCGGGCCCTCTGCTCCTCTAGATTGTAAACTCCTGTGAGCCGGACCCTCTGCTCCTCTAGATTGTAAGCTCCTGTGAGCCGGACCCTCTGCTCCTCTAGATTGTAAACTCCTGTGAGCCGGACCCTCTGCTCCTCTAGATTGTAAACTCCTGTGAGCCGGGCCCTCTGCTCCTCTAGATTGTAAACTCCTGTGAGCCGGGCCCTCTGCTCCTCTAGATTGTAAGCTCCTGTGAGCCGGACCCTCTGCTCCTCTAGATTGTAAGCTCCTGTGAGCCGGGCCCTCTGCTCCTCTAGATTGTAAGCTCCTGTGAGCCGGGCCCTCTGCTCCTCTAGATTGTAAGCTCCTGTGAGCCGGACCCTCTGCTCCTCTAGATTGTAAGCTCCTGTGAGCCGGGCCCTCCCTCTAGAGTCACCTCTCCTTATTGTACAGCGCTGTGGAAACTGCAGGCACTATATAAATGACAATAACCCTGATCTCTTCGTGATTTACGTCTTTGTTCTAGAGTTCTCTTTCTGGTGATCTGACCCCGCGTCTGTCTGGGCTTTATCTCTGTATAAGGCGTCATGGTGCAGGTGTTTTATACTGCAGGATATCCTGTATATAGAGATGGGGGAGGCCGCGTCTGTCACTGCGCAGTGGATAATATGACGGCAGCGTTGGTTTCCTGCAGCCCCTCTGGAAATCTCCTCCAGACAAGCAGAGTCTTAACGTTCGTCCATGGTGTCTCAGCACAGAAAACGCGCAAACCTCCTGCACGTATTTACCTCCTGCCAATCATTCTCTGGCTATGCGGCCGCTCACACCTCATTGTGACACACAGTACCTCCTCGGCTATTTACCTGTGCAAACACAATGGAGATTTTCACCAGGGATTGCAACATCGGCAAGAACTGGCCCCTTTAGGCGCGTGTCAGACGAACGCACTGATCAGGTCCGTGTTGCTGCACATTTGTACGTCCATTATAGCATATAATTATGACCAATGGAGCCCCACACACGAAGTACATCCACGCCGAACTGCAGGCGCACAACGGATGCGGCAAACGGACGCAAGTTATGCAAGAACGTCAATCCGCTAGGGCAAACGCACAGAGTGCGCCACGTCCACATAGCTTTGACGGGAGGAAGTCAGACGATCCGCATTTTTGACGTCCAGCACCTTGACGGACAAAATGTTTTTTAGATCATGTATCAATTTTTCATATTAATATTATTTCCCATAAGTCCCTCTTTTTCTCTATGTCAGTCACAAATAACGGACCGTGTGGCCACTACCTTGTCGTCAGTCAGAAAGTACGTCAGTTGTGCACAGACGCACAGTATGCGTTCGTCTGACATCACATCTTTTCAGGGAGACAGGAGTAAGGCTAAAGAGCAGCCCTAAACCTCACTGTCAGCCCCGTGTTGGGAAAAAATATAGGCCTGGGCATTTTGGATTGAGCAGCGCTCATATTTTTTATAAATTTCATAAATACTACACATTATGGGGACATCACAGAGCTCCATTATGGGGCGTCAGAGCTCCACAGTAATAAAATTCAAATGGAACGTAACAATATCCATTCTTTCCCCCAGCCCATCAATTCCCCCCCGCAGCACATCAATCCCCCCCAGCACATCAATTCCCCCAGTACAACAATCCCAGCACATTTCACTCTCCCAGCACAATTCCTCCAGCAGCACATCCCCTCCCCAGCACAACAATCCCCTCCCCCAGCAGCACATCCCCTCCCCCAGCACAACAATCCCCTCCCCCAGCCCAACATTCCCCAGCACATCAATTCCCCCGGAACATCAATTCCCCCCGGCACATCGATTCCCCCCGGCACATCAATTCCCCCCGCACAACAATTCCCCCCGCACAACAATTCCCCCCGCACAACAATTCCCCCCAGCACATCAATTCCCCCTAAGCACATCAATTCCCCTAAGCACATCAATTCCCCCTAAGCACATCAATTCCCCCCAGCACATCAATTCCCCCCCAGCCCATCATTCCCCCCCAAGCAGCACATTAATTCCCTCATCACATCAATCCCCTCCCCAGCACAATTCCCCCAGTACAACAATCCCCCCAAACATCAATCCCCAGCACAATCCCCTCTCCCAGCACAACAATTCCCCCCAATAGCACATCCCCTTCCCCAGCACAACAATCCCCCGCAGCACATCCCCTCCACAGCACAATCCCCCAGCACAACAATCCCCCCCCAGCAGCACATCAATCCCCCAGCACAATTCCCCCCAGCAGCACATCAATTCCCTCCCCATCACAATTCCCCCAGTACAACAATCCCCCCAAACAATCCCCCAGCACAACAATTCCCCCCAGCAGCACATCCCCTTCCCCAGCACAACAATTCCCCGCAGCACATCCCCTCCCCAGCACAACAATCCCCCGCAGCACATCCCCTCCCCCAGCCCATCAATCCCCCAGCACAACAATTCCCCCAGCCCATCAATTCCCAGCAGCACAATTCCCCCAAGCAGCACATCAATTTTCCCCAGCACAACAATCCCCCAGCACATCAATCCCCTCGCACATCAATCCCCTCCCCAGTACAACAATCCCCCCAAACATCAATCCCCCAGCACAACAATTCCCCCCAGCAGCACATCCCCTCCCCAGCACAACAATCCCCCCAGCCCATCTTTCCCCTCCCCATCAATCCCCCCAGCAGCACATCAATCCCCCCAGCACAACAATTCCCCCAGCACAACAATTCCCCCCAGCACAACAATTCCCCCCAGCACAACAATTCCCCCAGCACAACAATTCCCCCAGCACAACAATTCCCCCAGAACATCAACTTCCCCAGCAACACATCCTCTCCCCAGCACAACATCCCCTCCCCAGCACAACATCCCCTCCCCAGCACAACAATCCCCCCAGCACAACAATCCCCCCAGCCCATCAATTCCCAGCAGCACAATTCCCCCAAGCAGCACATCAATTTTCCCCAGCACAACAATCCCCCCCAGCAGCACATCAATCCCCTCGCACATCAATCCCCTCCCCAGTACAACAATCCCCCAAACATCAATCCCCCAGCACAACAATTCCCCCCAGCAGCACATCCCCTCCCCAGCACAACAATCCCCCCAGCCCATCTTTCCCCTCCCCATCAATCCCCCCAGCAGCACATCAATCCCCCCAGCACAACAATTCCCCCAGCACAACAATTCCCCCAGCACAACAATTCCCCCAGCACAACAATTCCCCCAGCACAACAATCCCCCCAGCACAACAATTCCCCCAGAACATCAACTTCCCCAGCAACACATCCTCTCCCCAGCACAACATCCCCTCCCCAGCACAACATCCCCTCCCCAGCACAACAATCCCCCCAGCACAACAATCCCCCCAGCCCATCAATTCCCAGCAGCACAATTCCCCCAAGCAGCACATCAATTTTCCCCAGCACAACAATCCCCCCAGCACATCAATCCCCTCGCACATCAATCCCCTCGCACATCAATCCCCTCGCACATCAATCCCCTCGCACATCAATCCCCTCGCACAATTCCCCCTGCAGATCAATTCCCCCTGCAGATCAATTCCCCCTGCAGATCAATTCCCCCTGCAGATCAATTCCCCCAGCACAATTCCCCCTGCAGATCAATTCCCCCAGCACAATTCCCCCTGCAGATCAATTCCCCCAGCACAATTCCCCCTGCAGATCAATCCCCCCGCATATCAATTCCCCCAGCACATCAATCCCCCCGCATATCAATCCCCCCCTTCCAGTACCACAACCCCCCCCCCATACCTCTTGGCTTACCCGTTGGTGGTGCATGCCGGAAGCAGCCTGGGGAGAGATGGGCAAGAAGGGTCCTGTAACGTGGGACGGGGACCTGACCTGACATGGGTACAGAATAGTGTGAGCTTAAGCGCAGTGATAGACATGAACCGTGAATTGTATATGATAAAACAAGGGATTTATTTACAACAAGAGATTTATACACAGCAAGGAACCAGAACAAAACACACATGAAACTAAAGACCTGAGCACTAGAAATAAACCACAATACGGAGACACAAAAGCAATACGAGATACAGGGCTAATAAACAGAGCAGAAAGCAGAGAGACTGACCTGAACTGAAATATACAATGTATACTAAACTAGATAAACATAAACAAACAACCAAAGACCTGAGTAATTATAAGCAGACAGACATGAACAGAACTAGGCAGGGGAATACACAAGACTATACCTGACCGGGATGTGACCTGAAGACAGACAGTAAAAACAAAAGCAAACTAGGACTTAACCAGAACTGCATACAATGAATCAGGATTTCAATGAGGCTAGATTCAAGACGAGGGATACAGATTATTATTAGCTTGTATTTATACAGCGCCAACATATTCCGTAGCGCTGTACAATGAGGCAGCACAAACATGAGACATACATGATAAATAAGGGAAAGACAACCCTGCCCAAAGGATAGCTTGTCTAGAAAGTACAGCACTTTAACCAAGTGCTCGGCCAGACATCCCGTGAGCTTACAATCTAAAGGGACAGGGCAAGTGAAACAGATGGGAGCAGAGGGAAAGTGAAGCTGGTTGCTAGAAGAAATGTTGTGATGGTTGCATGGGAAGGACCAGAAGGTGGGGCTGAGTAAAGGTAATTAGTGAGAGAAGTGGAAACAGCTGTAAAGGAGCCATTAAATTATGGACCGGGCCTGGGTGGGAGGAAGGGACTGCAGAGTGGAGCATCTTGGGTCTGTGATTGTCAGTGTGTGCTGCAGATCAAACTGAGAGCATGGAACAACTGGAGGCTTGGAACAAAATGAAGCAGCGCCCTTCCTAGGGCGATGCCTGCCTATATACAAAGTTCAATTTAGAACAATTGAGTCCAGGTGAGTGACCAGGATTGGAATCCAAGAAAAAGAACTGAAAAGTCCAAAGAAGAACGCAATGTCCATTGAGACCAGAGGTGGCGCCAGAGACACAGAATGTTCAGAGCATAACTGGCAACTTCCACCTCTGCCAGAGGGGGCGCAGAACGTTACAGGTCCAGAACACACGTGACGCATGTGTGTGGGCTCGCCCTGTGAGGGAGACCCAGCCAGTGTTCTGGAAAATACACCAGCCGCCGACCCGTGCTGATGCCGTCACGCGGCACACCGTGTGGCCTAATCAGCGGGGGCTGAAGGCTAGCTGGCACCCGCTGATTAGGTAGTCAAGAGTCGGACTCACAGGACTCGCAGATGGCCGGCTGCCCTCCCTCTCTCTTCAGTCGGCCTATGATACCTTGCCAGGCCGCTGGCTATGTCGGTCGAAAGCCCACAAAAAAAGAGGCTAGCGCATGACCGGCCCGGGAAGCTAGTGGCATATCAGGCAAATGCCCAATTTTCCCAATGGCCAGTCCGGGACTGCTCACTGTAAAAAAAAGCTCAACCAACTTTCCTGCACCATTTCAGCAGCCAGGGATCTGTCAAAATAGAGCGAGAGCTGTGGGGTCAGTCGCTGCTGTACAGGAATAAGATTCAGGGGGTTATAATGAGTGTAAATCCCTGTTACAGTACAGATACAAGGTGTTGCTGTAATTGCCATACACAGGCATTATGCGGCACATACAGGTACAAGGTGTTGCTGTAATTGCCATACACAGGCATTATGCGGCACATACAGATACAAGGTGTTGCTGTAATTGTCATACACAGGCATTATGCAGCACATACAGATACAAGGTGTTGCTGTAATTGCCACACACAGGCATTATGCAGCACATACAGATACAAGGTGTTGCTGTAATTGCCATACACAGGCATTATGCGGCACATACAGATACAAGGTCTCGCTGTAATTGCCATACACAGGCATTATGCGGCACATACAGATACAAGGTGTTGCTGTAATTGCCATACACAGGCATTATGCAGCACATACAGATACAAGGTCTCGCTGTAATTGCCATACACAGGCATTATGCGGCACATACAGATACAAGGTGTCGCTGTAATTGCTATACACAGGCATTATGCGGCACATACAGATACAAGGTGTTGCTGTAATTGCCATACACAGGCATTATGCGGCACATACAGATACAAGGTGTTGCTGTAATTGCCATACACAAACATTATGCGGCACATACAGATACAAGGTGTTGCTGTAATTGCCACACACAGGCATTATGCGGCACATACAGATACAAGGTGTTGCTGTAATTGCCATACACAGGCATTATGCAGCACATACAGATACAAGGTGTTGCTGTAATTGCCATATACAGGCATAATGCGGCACATACAGATACAAGGTGTTGCTGTAATTGCCATACACAGGCATTATGCAGCACATACAGATACAAGGTGTTGCTGTAATTGCCATACACAGGCATTATGCGGCACATACAGATACAAGGTGTTGCTGTAATTGCCATACACAGGCATTATGCAGCACATACAGATACAAGGTGTTGCTGTAATTGCCATACACAGGCATTATGCGGCACATACAGATATTGCATTGCTGATAATTTCATTCTGATCACTACAAACCCCCATAAGCAGGAGATCTCACCATTTAATTTTCTGTCTGCAGCATATTTACTGACACAAAGGCCAATTCTGCCTGTATGCTGATGATGCAGACCCTGTGTGACACTGTGCCACATAAGGCTAAAGCTTAGCCTTTCCCCCAGTGAGATTTCTGTAAAGGATAAACCAATATATGGAAAATTAAAAACCAGTAAATCTACATGATTTTAATCCTCTCAGAATAACAATTTATTTTACATTTTCGAGTTACTTCGTGTGTTCTACGTTTTAGAAGGTTATTTCATTTTTCCGCCGTTTGCCCTGATCACACTTTGAAAGCCTTGACGTTCCAGAGGAGATGTTACGTGTTTGTGTCCACGTGTAGAAACCCCCGTGTTTCCGCAAAGCACATTAAAACACGCTGCGATCGGGCACCTGAGGGATGTTTAATTACGGGGAATGAAGCCTCTCTCTTACAGGAGCCCTAATTAATCCCGGCTAATCGTACAGAGGCGCGTGTTGCTCCGCACTTAAGCCAATCGTTACGCAGGTTAAGTGGCTCCAGTTTCCACTAATGAGGCTAAATCGCATTGTATAAATTCTATTAAGAGACTCATTAGCAGAGCTCCGGAAGGTTCCGCTTTCCCTGCGAGGTCCCATCATGGATCATAAAGATCAAGGTGATATCTCATCCCTTGCCCATCACTCAGTGCCGCCGTGCTGGTCCCCGCGTGGGCGGGGCTTACTGAGGGTCCTCACTCAGCGCAGCACGGAGGGCCCCGGGTTATGTGTTTGCTGCCTGGCTTCACCGTTACACACTGATTGGATCTTGGCTTCACTGTCCGTGCTGGTGCAGTTATATTTATCCCAGCCCCCCTATTTCAGTGGATCAGGAGGGGGACGGGCTTCCTGGCAGCCCACCTGCCCTTACACTCCCCTCCTCACCCCCTGCCCATAGGTAATGGCCCAATTAAATAATTCAACATTAATAATCATTTTCCATCAAAGAATTGATGTAAATGATACAAAATATCATGGCTTGATCTGACTAACAAGTCACCCGTCCAATGAAATTCATGCAAAGTGATGGGGATTTTCACTCGGAATCTTGGGATGAAGGTCGGAAATTCTATTTACCAGTGACGCGTCACTCGCACTGGATCCTCACGCCGGTCACAGCCATCAATGCTGCATCTTGAGGTTTTCCACCCACTTTGTTTGAGGATGGAAACACAACGTCCTTTTCAAGGTGTGTTTTTTTTTTTTTTTGAGTCCTGCTAAATCGCTGCATTAATATCCGCCTTGTCCTGCACGGTGGTGGCTTTTCCATTTATCCACGAGAATATCCAGCCATTACTGGAACGAGACGACCAGGACTGTCAGACGCCGAGTGCGACGATAGAAATCTCACCAATAAGAGATCATTCTCCTGGAATCGGCAAAGAATCACGGCTTCATCTGTTTATAAACAAATGGGCAGAAATGCAAAATAAAAAAACTTCTAAAGCTGCTGCAATGAACGCGTTCTGAACCTCCGGGTGTGCTACAGCTCCGGGCGCGCTGAAGCTCCGGGTTCTCTGAACCTCCGGGCGCTCTGCACTAGGGATGAGCCGAACACCCCAGAGTTCGGTTCTGTTACGTCCTCAGCAGTGGTGTATTTAGGTTTTGTGCTGCCCTAGGCCTGACTAAACTCGTGCACCCCCTAATTTAAATTTGAGGCACCCCTTCCTGTCAAAGGCACACCTCTTCCTGGTTAATCCCCACCCTTCCTCTTTAAGCTCCGCCTTTTCCTCTCTTTATATTAAAAGTGGATACCAAGCGCCTATTTGTATATTTTGTATACCATTTCAAATGTATCTATTGAGATAAATAAAATTATGAAATGTTTAAATTCAAGCATTTTTACAAAGAACAGCCACGCATGTCAAGTATACTGGATCACAGCCGCTCTAATTGGTTGAACAATAAAATACACAGAAACGTGCACTGCATATGAGCGTATCACAGAGCTGCACAGCAATAAAACCACAGAAATGGGCACTGTGTATGAGCATATCCCAGAGCTGCACAGCAATAAAACCCACAGAAATGTGCAGTGTGTATGAGTGTATCCCAGAGCTCCAGGGCAATAAAACTCACAGTAAGATGCAGTTTGTATCACAGAATCCACAGCAATAAAACTCCCAGCAATGCAATGTGCAGTGTGTATGAGTGCATCAGAATCCACTGCAATAAAACTCCCAGCAAACCGAGTGAATATGAGCACACAGCAATTATTTATTTTATATTTATTTACCAGCCTCCGTCCGCGGTAGGGCTGTGTGCAGAGTCAGCAGGGACTGTGTATGGACTCAGCAGGAGGTCCCTCCAGGCCACGTTAGGATCACGGCTGTGCCTGTGCATGGAGCCATCTTGTCAGCAGTGGGGTGCCACTGCCAGAGGGTGCACCGTGGCTTTGAGTCCCTTCCCGGTGGGTGTTCAGTCCGGAATAGAGTGAGAGTCCGTGTTAACGAAAGGGCGGGCAGCTGCGTGCGTGCATGTCACGTGGTTCAGCCAGTCTCAGTACCACCTGACTCAGTACCACCTGACTGGCCGGACTGCTTGACCTGCACTCACGCAGCCTCACCAGGAGCCAGGCAGCTCAAATGACAAATTTCTAGCACTGCAGTGCTGGTTAAGGAAAGGTCCACTTTAAACAGCAGTAAGCAGACAGGGCTTCATATTCTGCTGATAAACCCCCCCTTTACCTGCCGTTTACTGTCATCTTCTCTCTCTGCACATAAATCACATCACCCTCCCCTCTCCTAGAGCTGCTGCGGGGCAGGGGAGGAGCTATGGAGGGAGGAGAGGGGGATTTTTATTCTATTTGATTTTATTCCGTATGCAAATGCCCTGCTCCGCTGCTCGTTGTTTGAGAACACAGCTCAAAGCTGACACACAGTGACAGTGGCACCTCCTAGTACCCCTAATGACACCCCAATAATCACTGGTACCTGGGGCGGCCCGCCCCCCGCCACTCCCCTAAGTACACCACTGCTCTGGTGATATGCTCACACACAAGTTTGGCGAACTGCCAGCAAGTACGGTGCTGTTTGAAGGCAGTGCAAATCCCCATAGAGAAGTAATGGTTAATCTATTCAGAGAACACCAAACAGCAGAGAAATGTCAGTGAAATGCCCTGATGTTCGGTGGTTTCAATCAGCAGGTTTATTCAGGCGAACCCCATAGGTTTCAATGTTAAAAATATTCCCGTTTTTATGCAATATCTAATAAACCATTTATATTATTTTAATCTGCAGTAAAAAGTCTTGATTTTTTTTAGTACCTTTTTAGTAATTTCAGATTTTTTTGGGCAAAATCCCCCCCCCCTTTTTAATAGCGGTTTTTCTTTTTTCTGTAACAGAACTTTTTATTATCAATCATAGGATCTTATATGTAAATTCCAGACATTTTCGTTCAGTAGTTCTTTTGAAAACAGCAGGCTGCGGGTTTGCGGTGGCAGCATTCAGCGGCCGACTCCATGCACTTTGGGGACCCTGCGGTGAATGGTGAATTCACTACAGGGTGGGGAAATTTTATTCCCCGAAGTGCAGGGAACTACAGAACACCAAAATGTTGGCGTCATTTCGGTGCTCTGTGAGTAACCCATTTAGTGGTGAGGTTTTTTGTTGCCCCCTGGAAAGTGAAAGCCTAGGCCTTGCCTACCCAGGACATGCTTGAAAATTAGTGAAATCTCAATGTATCCTTCCTGGTAAAATACTTTAAAAAAAAAAATATATATATATTTTTTACTTTTGCAATTTTTTTTAGGGGTGGGGCCACCCAGTGTGGGCCACCGCCCCCTGGAAAGTGCCGCCCTAGGCCTAGTCGGCCTAGGCCAAAATACACCACTGGTCCTCAGCCCCCGCTGTGCCCCCTGGGAGGTCTGGGCAAGAAGGGCTGGCTGGTCGGATGCCAGCACTTTCTGCTGGCAGATCGGCATCTGAGGGGGCGGGGTCAGGTGTGGTTACCAGGGAGCTGCAGGCTTTAAAACAGGGCTCTAGGAATGGCCTCATTGCCCTGTTGTGGAGTTCATTTCACACACTGCTACGTCCCGATTATATATTTGACTTTACTGTTGACGACCCGGCTTTGTACGCGATCCCTTCTCCTGTTATTGACCCGGCTTGGCTTTTGACTTCTCCCTCTCTATTGTGCATTTTACGTTGTATCACTTGTTAACCTCCTGCTGGTTTCTGGGTTGATCACTCGCTGTTTTGGGTTCTAACCCTTCACGTTTAGGGGTATCGTTTGCAACCCTTCGGGGTCCCTTTATCCAGGTTACTACTTAGGTTTATGGTTTTGCTAAGACCACGATAACAAACTATTGTTCATTTCTGTTTTATGTTATTTCTGCATCTGACTGTCCTGCACCTTGAATACTTCACGGACTGTCATTCCACGTCTGCTGTTTCGGAGCGTGTCCTAGGTAAACTGTTGGTCTTGAAACCTTCAGAGCTTAGAGGCAATTCAGTTAACCCTCGTGTCTCCTTGTTACAGTCTGTAAGTTATAAACCTTTTGTATTATTCAAGCAGATACTTCTGCCCTCAAGGATCCCAACTCCGCTACTCTTGGGTAAGCGACACGGCTACCGTTACAGGTTCGCATTCGAACTCGAACTTTTCAAAGGTTCGAATTCAAACTCGACACGAACGCAATACAAGTCAATGGGACTCAAAGTTCGATTTTAGAGTGCTAGATATTTGGCATAAAAGGTGTATGGGGGTCCGGGTAGTGCCCTGGGGGACAGGAAACAAGGACAAAAAGTTAAAAAAGAAAAGTTTTTAAAGGGACAGTGAGTTTTCCATGAAATAAGGGTTAAAAATAAAAACGAAAAATTCCTTCAAATATCGTGCCTAGGAGGTCCCCATAACCTGCCTGTGAAGTGGCGGATTTGTAGGATGTATAGAAACATTTAAAAACAAAAAAAATGACGTTTCAAATGACAGTAAATGCTTTTCCATTAATCTATTCATAAACAACTGCTTGGGGCGGCAGCCTGTATGAAAAGACATTTTAGGACGCGCAGAAAAAGTTTAGTGATTTTATGGCTAAATTATGGTGAAACTTATGCAGGCTTTGGATGAAAGTAACAATAGGTGCTTTAAAATTGGGCCTTTAGCGTCGGCAACAGTGCCGTCACACCGTAACCCCTCTGTGGTATTGTGGAAAAGTGCAGGGGTGGACCATGCGGTCCTATATTAAAAAGATATGAATCTGGTAAAGGCGTCAGTGCACCCAGATATTGTGCTTTTGGTGCCAGGCCAGCAAGTGCCATCATACAGTAACCCCTCTGTAGTATTGTGAAAGAGTGCAGGGTTGGACCCTGCGGTTCAAAAAATTTAAATGATATGAATCTGGCACAGGCGTCAGTGCAGCCAAATATTGTGCATTTCATGATGGCAGCAAGTGCCTTCACACCATAACCCTTTTGTGGTGTGGAAGAGTTCAGTGCTGGAGGTTTTGTGCATGCAGAAGACATCCCCGATCTATTCCGTTACGTCAGCATCAGGGGATTGATAGCTGCTGATCCAGGACTGATTCATTTTTATAAATGTCAGCTGGTCAGTCGGTGGACAGACGCACTCTTTTGTCTGTGACAAAACCTCCAGCGGCACTGAACGTCCTTTAAGAAAGCACGCAGGATGAAGGGCAACCTAGTAGCTGCATAGCATATTGGCTAAGTTCTGGCCAGTGATCCAATCTCAACACCCAGTAAGCCAGTGGATCATCTGCTGGAAAGGTATCTAGGTCTGCCCTTGCCCCTAGGTAGTCCTGACCCATATGGTGAAGACGCTGGCAATGGGTGCCTACATTTGACGTCCCTGGGCGTCGTGGACTAAAAAAAATTAAAAAAGGTATCAGTCAAGCGGCCCCGGCCTTCACCACTATTCCTCTGATCATCCGCAGCCTCAGAAGCACCTGTGTCATCACTTGGTAACCTACCAGTGCCTGGAAAGGTGTTCCACAAGTGTCGCTTTAGAGCATCCTCAAGTTTTTTCATCCTGTGCTCCCTCTGTGCGGGCAGGATGAGCCCTGCAACTTTACCCTTGTATCGTGGATCAAGAAGGCTTGCCAACCAGTAATGATCCCTCTCCTTGATAGCATGAATCCTGGGGTCCTTTAGCAGGCTTTGCAGGATAAGGGAGCCCATACAGCGTAGGTTGGAGGTGGCATTAGCTTCCGAGGTTTCCTGGTCAATGAGGAGGATGACCCCATCGTGCACTTCCTCCTCCCAGCCACGTACTAGTCCTTGTGTTTCTGGGCACACAAAACCCTCCCTTGAGGAATCCCCACCTTCAATGCCCCCACTACTTAAATATTCCTCCTCATCCTCCTCCTGTCTGATCTGAGGAGGACCCGCAGGAATGCTGTCTGCGGAAAGACTGGGGCCTTCAGAGCTAGGGAAGGCCTCCTCTTCCTCTAGAGCCACATCTATAATTCCCTGCAGAGTGTGCTCCAGCAGGAACACTAAAGGAATTGTGTCACTGATGCATGCACTGTCCCTGCTCACCATCCTTGTTGCCTCCTCAAATGGTGACAGTACAGTGCATGCATCCTTGATCATCAGCCACTGCGGGGGGGGACCAAGTTGACCTGAACCTGTCCTTGTGCCATACTCACACAGGTACTCGTTGATGGTCCTCTGCTGCTTCTGCAGACGCTGCAGCATTGCTAATGTCGAGTTCCACCTGGTGGGCATGTCACAGATCAGACGGTTTGTGGGAAGGTGGAATGCTCTTTGAATTTCTGCCAGGCGAACACTTGCTGGGAATGACCATCTGAAGTGGCTGCAGACTTTTCTGGCCTGGCTGAGAAGCTCTGCCAGCCCTGGGTACCTGTTTAGGAAATGCTGTACCACCCGATTTAGGACGTGTGCTAGGCATGGTACATGCGTCAACTTACCCAGGCGTAGGGCGGAGAGAAGGTTGCTGCCATTATCACAGACGACCATTCCCAGCTGAAACTGGCATGGTGTTAACTATCTCTGCACCTGCCCTTGCAGAGCTGACAGAATTTCTGGGCCGGTGTGGCTCCTGTCCCCTAAACAAACCAGCTCAAGCACAATATGGCATCTTTTTGCTTGAGCCATTGCGTAGCCCCTGTCACGTGTCGGTTTAACTGCCACTTCGCCAGAGACACAGAAGGAGGAGGAAGAGGGAGAGGTGGTGGTGGAGCAGACAGACCACATAAAAGCAGCTTTCTGGAGGCGTGGTGGATGAACAAGCTCCAGCACAGAGCCCCGTCTTGGATCCCTCCCAGCTGCAATCAGAGTTACCCAGTGTGCTGTGAAGGAAATGTAACGACCCTGTCCATGCTTGCTGGACCAGGTGTCTAAAGTCACATGCACCTTGCTGCTGACTGCCTTTCCCAATGACTCGATAACATTGTCATCCACGTGCTGGTATGGCCTTTTGTGAAAAGTAATGGCATTTTGGAACCTGCCACTGTGGTACAGCACATTCAGCAAATTCACGGAAGGGAGCAGAGTCCACCAGCTGGAACGGCAGCAGCTGCAATGCAAGTAATTTTGCTAAGCTGGCATTCAGACGCTGTACTTGGGGATGGTTGGGACTATATTTTTTCTTACGCTGCAGCAGCTGGGGCAACGTAATCTGACTGCGTAAATCTTCAGCTGATGGGATGCTGTCACATTGTGAGGAAGGACCTGGTACATCCATTACTGTAGCATCATCCCTGTCAGTGGAGGTTGTAGCAGGCAATGACATGGCAGGACATACAGTGGGGGTAGAGACAGGTGAGGAGGACCTACGCAAAGTTTTGCACCAACGGGATGCGTGGCAGGTGGAAATATGTCGCCTCAAGCACGTGGTACCCAAGCGTCCGGTGTCTTTCCCACGCTTGAGCCTCATCTGACAGATTACAAAAAGCAACGGTGGGGTCTGCTGCACATTTCTTAAAGAACTCCCAGACAGCAGAGTTCCTGGATGTGTGCTTTGAGACAACAGCACTCTGCACCTGAGCAGCTCTGACATCTGATGCCTTGGAATGGCTAGTGCTACGGTTCGTCATAGAGGATGTTGTGCCTCGTGTTTGTTGTGCCTCCTCCTCCTCACTTGACTCCTCTGTTCGATCAGGCACCCAGGTGGAGTCATTGACCTCATCATCATTGTCATCATCACCCTCTATCTCCTGGTCACTGGAGCCAACTTGGCATTATGCTGCAGCTGCTGGGGCAACATGAGTGCCAGTTATTTGTGTGTCATCACTGGCACCCCCTTCCTCTAGGTTGATTATACTCCCTTCCTCAACCTCAGATTGAATCAGAGCACTGTACTTGCTGTGCATCCTCAAGCAGCATGTCACTGTCATTGTAGTCAAACAATTCAGCTGACTCCTCCATGTGTGATAGCGAGGCTACGGCAGGAGTAGCTGTGGACATGGAGGCTGCATTAGATGCTTTGGCAGCTGAGGTGGACTGTAAAGCACTACAAGCCTGGCTGGCAGAGGACTCGGAGGATGAGGATGGCCTGGTTAGCCAATCCACCAAATCCTCTGTATGTTGCTGCTGCTTAAGACGGCCAGCACCAGATAGAAAGGACAAGCGTGCCCCTGCAGAGGATGCACCACGTCCACCACGACCAGAGGCACAGCCTCCCGACACAGAGGCTGCTTGCCCTCTTATCTGTGTCTGGGAGCGTCTGCCTGTCCTTTTTGGTCTTTCTAACATGGTGAGTGATATATAGATTAAATATATACAGAACTCTGATTCAACTCTGGTATAAAGATTAAAGATTTCCAGAACTCTGGAATATCTCAGTGAGACACCCTGATAGCTGGCAGCCAGTGACAAGACACAGATTCCAATTCCCAGAAACCTCCTATAAGTCAGTGAGACCCCCGATGGGTGGCAGTGACAAGACACAAATTACAATTCGCAGAAATCTGCGTCAGTGAGACCCCATGATAGCTGGCAACAGTGACAAGACACAGATTACAAGTCTCAGAAACCTCCTATAAAATCAGTGAGACCCCCTGATGGGTGGCAGTGACAAGACACAGATTAGAACAATTACCAGATATTTTGGAGAAATTACTGACCCCCACCCAAAATAGTTGCTGGTGGCAGTGACAAGACAGAGATTACCTCAATTCCCAAAAATTACCTCAATTTGTAGAAATTACTGACCCCCAAAATACTGGGTGTCAGTGAGAACACACAGATTAGAACAAGTCCCAGATATTTTTGTAGAAAAGAGACCCCCTCAGAGACCCCCCCAGTAGCTGGTGGCAGACTGTCAGTGAGAACACACACGAACACAACAACAATCTCCTCTCAAACACGTGCTGAAGCGCTGCGTGAAACCTTATACAGTGGCAAGAAAAAGTATGTGAACCCTTTGGGATTACGTGGAGTTTTGCATGAATTGTTCATAAAATGTGCTCTGATCTTCATCTAAGTCACAACAATTAGAAAAACACAGTCTGCTTAAAATAATACAACAAACATTATATGTTTTCATGTGTTTATTGAACATAACATGTATACATCCACAGTGCAGGGTGGAAAAAACACCTAGCCTAATGACTTCTCCAAGAGCTAATTGGAGGCAGGAGTGAGCCAACCTTGAGTCCAATCAGTGTGATATTATTGGATGTGTTGCTGAAAGTTGTCCTGCCCTTTAAAAACACACACCAGTTTTGGGTTTACTGGTTTCAAGAAGCACTGCCTGATGTGAACCATGCCTCGCAGAAAAGAGCTCTCAGAAGACCTACGATCAAGAATTGTTGACTTGCATGAAGCTGGAAAGGGATACAAAAGTATCTCCAAAAGCCTTGATGTTCATGTGTCCACGGTAAGACAGACTGTCTACAAATGGAGAAAGTTCAGCACTGTTGCTACTCTCCCTAGGCGTGGTCGTCCTGTAAATATGACTGCAAGAGCACAGCGCAGAATACTTAATGAGGTAAAGAAGAATCCTAGAGTGTCAGCTAAAGACTTACAGAAATCTCTGGCACATGCTAACATTTTTGTTGACACATCTACAATAAGGAAAACATTAAACAAGAATGGAGTACATGGGAGGAAACCACGGAGGAAGACATTGCTGTCCAAAAAAGAATATTGCAGCACGTTTGAAGTTTGCAAAAGAGCACCTGGATGTTCCACAGCAGTACTGGCAAAATATTCTGTGGACAGATGAAACCAAAATTGAGTGGTTTGGAAAAAACACACAACACTATGTGTGGAGAAAAAAAGGCACAGCACACCAACATCAAAACCTCATCCCCACTGTAAAACATGGCGGAGGGAGCATCATGGTTTGGGGCTGCTTTGCTGCCTCAGGGCCTGGACGGATTGTTGTCATTGATGGAAAAATGAATTCCAGAGTTTATCAAGACATTTTGCAGGAAAACGTAAGACCATCTGTCCGCCAACTGAAGCTCCGCAGAGGATGGGTGATGCAACAGGACAATGACCCAAAGCATACAAGTAATTCAACAAAAGGATGGCTTCAACAAAACAAAATACGCCTTCTGGAGTGGCCCAGTCAGAGTCCTGACCTCGACCCGATTGAAATGCTGTGGCATGACCTTAAGAGAGCGATTCCCACCAGACATACCAAGAATATTGCTACACTGAAACAGTTTTGTGAAGAGGAGTGGTCCAAAATTACTCCAGATCATTGTGCAGGTCTGGTCTGCAACTACAGGAAACGTTTGGTTGAGGTTATTGCTGCCAAAGGAGGGTCAACCAGTTATTAAGTCCAAAGGTTCACATACTTTTTCCACCCTGCACTGTGAATGTTTACATGTTCTGTTCAATAAACACATGAAAACATATAATGTTTGTGTTGTATTATTTTAAGCAGACTGTGTTTTTCAAATTGTTGTGACTTAGATGAAGATCAGACACATTTTATGACCAATTCATGCAAAACTCCACCTAATCCCAAAGGGTTCACATACTTTTTCTTGCCACTGTATAGTGTGCTGCGGGACTTAGCTCTGTGAGCCCATGATTGGGCAAAATTTGCCCAATCAGGACTCTGAGCCGTTGGCATAGTCTTGAACCTGTCTTGCACCTGACCTGTGGTCAGGTGTAAGGCTGTAGCCAATTACAAGCTTCAGGCCAGTGGAAAAGTGCATTTGTGGGCGAAGATGCGGAAATGTTCGTAATTCGCGAACAGGCTATGTTCGATGCGAACTCCAAACCGAACAGCTCACCCCTACTCTGAACCTCCGGGCGCTCTGAACCTCCGGGCGCTCTGAACCTCCGGGCGCTCTGAACCTCCGGGCGCACTGAACCTCCGGGCATGCTAAAGCTCCGGCTGTAAGGATTTCTGGTTCCATACTTTACATTGTTTCTTGTGTTAGCATCAGAGAAGTGTTCAAACCTCCGGGTTCCAGATTGTGATTGGTGTTACGTTGCACGAGGCACCGTCATTACCACTGCACCCGCTATTCCAAATCATGTGAGCCGGGCTTTTTATGAGGAATCGCTAGGTTTCCATGTTTTATACATTGTACAGAAGGTTCTGAATCCAGGTTTTGACCTTCCAGTTCTTACATTTCCCATAATGCTCGGACACTCTTTGAGCTGACTATGCATTGCATCATGGGATATGAAGCTCCACAACACCTGAGGAGCCAGGGTTGCTGACCCCCTGCTCGAAACGGAGATTATTGCTGGACTAAGCAGTGATTCCAGGCTGTTTGTTACTGGAGCAGCGGAAGTGAAGCTGGGGCTCGATTTCATTCAGCCTCGCGGCCACATGCAGCAGCTTTTCAGACCATACATTTTTCTGTTCAGGAGATTCATATGTGAGTTTAGCGACGTTTCAATCCCTGATAGAAATTGGCCCTCGGGTATCGCGGCCCTCGGTATCGCGGCCCTCGGGTATCGCGGCCCTCAAGTCTCGCAGCCAGACTTTAGGGCGGAGCTTTAGCAATTTAATTCGGATTTATTGATTAGGCCATTTCTGAAAAAAAATTAAGCTAAAAAGACGCAGGAAAATGGGTTTTCATGCCGAGAATCAGACTGAAAACTTATGCAAACCGTCATGTTTAAAAGGTAGAAATCTGGCCCAAAAGGAGCTTTTTCAGCCAAACGTCATTTGAATATCGGGGGGAGGGGCAGAGTTTTTTCAACTCAGACGATATGTTGAAAAACATAAATATTGTCCGAAAGCAGCAGATAATTAGGAAAAGCCTGATTTGTTGGATGGGATTAAATGGAGTCTTTGGAGCGAGCGGTGGAGAATAAATAAATATCACATGGAGGAACGAGATTCCGGAGGATTCTGAAACCTTCCGACAATTAATCGTCTGTTTCCTCCGTCCTGATGGAACGCGTTTTGCGGTTACGGAGAAGACCTGCTGAAATTCCCTGCGTTGACTCCGGCTTCAGAATGATTACAAAACAAAGCGAGCGCCGGCGCAGCCGCCGTGTAATTAGCCGCGCACTTCCAGCTAATTAAAAGCAATTGCAAAATGTAAATCAAACAGGGAATGTGCGAGAGCAGCTGCCAGGGGCGACCGTGCCCCCCAAAACACACGGCATCTCACGCTCACAGCAAGGCAGGGGGTCTGACACGTGTGTGTGTGTGTCTTTATAAGAGGGGGGGGCTGCCGGCAAATGGACACAATGATTCAAAATATGTAATTCTATATTATTATGCTGGAAAAACCCATGTGACGCATAGGGGGGGGGAACCTGGAATGTGCCGGCAGAGCTACAATAAAAACAGACACCGTCTCCAGGTGAAGTTTGGTTTTTATTGCTGTTTGTAGGGGTTTATTATTATTCCCTAATGTCAGACGTTCCCCTAGTTTCTCTTCCTTCAAACGCTCCCTTAAGACATTCCTATTCAGGCAAACCAACCACCCGACTCACCTGTCGCTCTCGCCTTGCAGCCCCGTCGCTCTCGCCTTGCAGCCCCGTCGCTCTCGCCTTGCAGCCCCGTCGCTCTCGCCTTGCAGCCCCGTCGCTCTCGCCTTGCAGCCCCGTCGCTCTCGCCTTGCAGCCCCGTCGCTCTCGCCTTGCAGCCCCGTCGCTCTCGCCTTGCAGCCCCGTCGCTCTCGCCTTGCAGCCCCGTCGCTCTCACCTTGCAGCCCCGTCGCTCTCACCTTGCAGCCCCGTCGCTCTCGCCTTGCAGTCCATCACTCTCACCTTGCAGTCCTCTCCTCTTGTTTCCACCCCAACCCTTCTAGATTGGGAGTTCCTACGGGAATAGGCCCTTGTTTCCTCCTGTACGGGTTCATCAAAATGTTGTTCAATGTATTGTAACCCTGTCTATATTGTGCCCATTATACAGCGCTGCGGAATATGCTGGCGCTCTATAAATAAAGAATAATAATAATGCGGGTTGCAGTGATGTTTGATAGGGATTTCTTTATACGATGACCTTATTTTAGGACATGCCTGGGGGGGAGGGGGGGTCAGAATGCTGAGCCCTGACTTAACATAAATTAAAACCAGGGATTCTCAGGGCGGAGCTGACATCCATTGAGACCAGTGGCATTTTTCAGTGCTCTCCGGCTATTTTCCTGACTATATGTGGATTTCTGCGTTCTTTTTCAATTATTTTTACAGCTGCAGCGGGTGATATCCCCCTAGACCTGTCCCAGTACCCTGGACTGCGGTGTGAGATCTGTTCAGCCCGGACTGCGGTGATACTGAAGAGGGAGGCCTACCGCGGAGACACACGCCTGGCGGCCATTTTGGTGGATTCTCCCTCGACCGAGGTGCTCCCTGTGGATCAGCGTCCCGGACTACCGCATCTCCATGGGTAAGAAGTGGGGGAAGAAGCGCTTACCATCAGTGGGCCCACGACAGCAGGACATCCGAGATGCACTGGGTGAGGGCAGGTGTAAGAGGCAGGGAGAGCCCCATACATACTGGTCTCCCACGATGAGCTCTTCTGAAGAGGAGGACCCGTACTGGTCGGAGGCCTCTGTGGTGGCACTCGCCCCGGGCACCGGAGGCAGATGGACGGTCAGTGGCGGGGCCCGACGGTCGGACTCCAGTGGCACGCCGACTCGTGTCTTCCGATCCTCCTGTTCCTGCAGATGCTCTTCCGGCTGCTCCTGGGAGGCGGGGAGACGCGGGCCGCCTGTCCTTCACGAGGGACGATATACGTGGCCTACTGGGAGAAGCACTTGGAGATGAGAGCAGTGTGGCGCGCAGACCTTGCAGCCTTGACAACAGAACTGACGGCTGTCAAAGGGCGGCTGAAGACGGTCGAAGCCCAGGTTGAAGAGGTTGTGGCGACCCAGACGCTCCTCGCACCGCAGGTGGAATCACTACAGTCTCGGGTGGCGACGCTCACAGGAGCCGTGGAGGCGGTGGAAAACCGTCATCGCCGGAGAAACGTTCGTATCCGAGGGATCCCGGAGACGATAACCGACGATGCCTTGCTACCGTTTATTAATACGTTTGCGTTGCATGTAATCGAAACGCCGACTGGGACTGTTTTTCAGAACGTTTTCTGACTACGGCCCCGGTGGACTCCCCTCGCCATGTGTTGGCGGGAAATGAGGCCGATAAGCGGCGCCTGATGTCGACTCCCGCAGCTCGAGCCCCAATTATTTTTGAAGAGCTGGTTTTGTCAATGTTTAATGATCTCCCCTTTGTGACATTGATTTCTCGCCGGCAGTTTTGAGAAGTCTCGGCGTTCCTGAGGGACTGTGGGGTCAGATATAGATGGGGGGGCAGGTTCTGTCTCACCTGTTGTCCTCCCCTGAAGCCGCCTGGTTCCTGCTGCGTTCTCTGGGCCTCTCCCCTGCCCCGGTGTCCCCCAGCCTTGTCCCTGGTGGTTCCTCTTCTCCGATGTTAGATCCGGGATAGAATCGGACTTGGAATAGCCCAGTTCTGTGCTTTAAACTAACAGGACTCTGTTCTCATTCTGCTTTCTCCCCTCTTTGCGAAACGGACTGTTCTGCCCCTCTTTGATGCCGACTAATACCTTACTGACAATCTGAGGCTTTTCTAGCTACATGGGGTGTATTTCTCTTACAGCGGACTCTGGTTGTGTTTTTGCTCTTTTTTTTTGGGGGGGGGGGATTTCATTTTTCTGCAGAGTCTTTTCATCTAGTATTTGCTGGTCCCCGGCTGGGGACGTTTTTTGACTCTTTTTAGGCCCACCCATTCTATCCCCTGAGTACTAGCTGACCTGTTTTTCTATTGCGCTGTTGGTCCCCCACCCTTTATTTTTATTTCCTTTCCTCCTCCCATTATTATTTTGGCGTATCTGGGACACCCCGGTGAGTGCCACTGTGACCTAGTGCCTAGCTTGGCCTCCGAGTGCCCGGTGCCACCTATCTCTCACGGCCTCCCATGGGTCCTTGGACTCATGGGAATGCACCGGGGACGGCACATCTATGGCCTTTGCCATTTCCCCCTTTTTTGCCCTTTTGTTTTCCCCTCCCCCACCTTTTATTGTATTAGATGTCTTTAGCCAATTCACCTTGTGTTTGTTATTTTCCGCATGCAGAATTTTTGGAAGTCATTCTGTGGCCACACGCGGCTATAATACTTTTTTATATGATCTGCTTGATGTCTTACTGTGGCCCTGCGTGGCCGTTTCCTATTCTATCTCTGTTTGTTATATGCTGACATTATTTCAAAATAAAAACTTTAAATATGAAAACCTCCACCCCCCCCCCCGCAGACAGATGACCCAGCCTAAAATTCCCAGAAATCCTTGAATGCAACAGGTGGCCAGAGAATCATGGGAATTGTAGTTGAGGAACATCAGGGGCCGGAGTTTGACAGCCCAAGACTAAACTGTGCACAAACTGAAGATTAGTTTTAAAGAAAGAGTTTGTAAAAATATGCATCTTTAATTAAACGTTTCAGCGCCACAAACCTCGTGCATTTATATCTGCCCCGATGTATAGCGATATATCATTCCAATACATTATATATGTCATGGCCGAAATTGTTGGCACCCCAGACATCTTTCCAGAAAATCAAGTATTTCTCACAGAAAAGTATTGCAGTAACACATGTTTTGCTATACACAGGTTTATTCCCTTTGTGTGTATTGGAACAAAACAAAAAAAGGGAGGAAATAAAGCAAATTGGACATAATGTCACACAAAACTCCAAAAATGGGCTGGACAAAATTCTTGGCACCCTTTCAAAATTGTGGATAAATAAGATTGTTTCAAGCATGTGATGCTCCTGTAAACTCACCTGGGGCAAGTAACAGGTGTGGGCAATATAAAAATCAGACCTGAAAGCAGATAAAAAGGAGAGAAGTTCACTTAGTCTTTGCATTGTGTGTCTGTGTGTGCCACACTAAGCATGGACAACAGAAAGAGGTGAAGAGAACTGACTGAAGACTTGAGAACCAAAATTGTGGAAAAATATCAACAATCTCAAGGTTACAAGTCCATCTCCAGAGATCTAGATTTTCCTTTGTCCACAGTGCGCAACATTATCAAGAAGTTTGCAACCCATGGCACTGTAGCTAATCTCTCTGGGCGTGGACGGAAGAGAAAAATTGATGAAAGGTTGCAACGCAGGATAGTCCGGATGGTGGATAAGCAGCCCCAAACAAGTTCCAAGAAATTCAAGCTGTCCTGCAGGCTCAGGGAGCATCAGTGTCAGCGCAAACTATCCGTCGACATGTAAATGTAATGAAACGCTATGGCAGGAGACCCAGGAGGACCCCACTGCTGACACACAGACCTAAAAAAGCAAGACGACAGTTTGCCAAAATGTACTTGAGTAAGCCAAAATCCTTCTGGGAAAACGTCTTGTGGACAGATGAGACCAAGATAGAGCTTTTTGGCAAAGCACATCATTCTACTGTGTACCGAAAATGGAATGAGGCCTACAAAGAAAAGAACACAGTACCTACAGTGAAATATGGTGGAGGTTCAATGATGTTATGGGGTTGCTTTGCTGCCTCTGGCACTGGGTGCCTTGAATGTGTGCAAGGCATCATGAAATCTGAGGATTACAAAAGGATTTTGGGTCTCACTGTAGAGCCCAGTGTCAGAAAGCTGGGTTTGCATCCGAGATCTTGGGTCTTCCAGCAGGACAATGACCACAAACATACGTCAAAAAGCACCCAGAAATGGATGACAACAAAGCGCTGGAGAGTTCTGAAGTGGCCAGCAATGAGTCTAGATCTAAATCCCATTGAACACCTGTGGAGAGATCTTAAAATTGCTGTTGGGAAAAGGCGTCCTTCCAATAAGAGAGACCTGGAGCAGTTTGCAAAGAGAGAGTGGTCCAAAATTCCAGGTGAGAGGTTACATAGTTACATAGTTACATAGTTACATAGTTATATAGGCTGAAAAAAGACATGCGTCCATCGGGTTCAGCCTCTCCCACATAACCTACTGCTGTTGATCCAAAAGAAGGCAAAAAACCCAGTCTGAGGTGTAAGAAGCTTATTGATGGTTATAGGAAGCCACTGATTTCAGTTATTTTTTCCAAAGGGAGTGCAACCAAATATTAAGTTAAGGTGCCAAGAATTTTGTCCAGCCCATTTTTGGAGTTTTGTGTGACATTATGTCCAATTTGCTTTTTTTCCTCCCTTTTTTTGTTTTGTTCCAATACACACAAAGGGAATAAACATGTGTATAGCAAAACATGTCTTACTGCAATACTTTACTGTGAGAAATACTTGATTTTCTGGAAAAATGTCTGGGGTGCCAACAATTTTGGACATGACTGTATATATCTGCCCTGCTGTATAGCGATATATCATTCCAATAATATATATATACAGTTGTGTTCAAAATGATTCAACCCCCACTGAAATTGAGTGTTTTGGCCAGTTTGACATTGATTTTGATCATTCAGTCATCTTGCTTACAATTAAATCAAAGAGGCACGTGTAGGTCAGACAAATATAACATAACATTTATAATGAAATAACCACAAATGTCTTTTCTGTGCTCACATCATTATCAGTTTTATTCAACCCCCAAGTGACATTCAATCTTAGTACTTAGTACAACATCCTTTTACAGTTATAACAGCTTTTAAACGTGAAGCATAGCTTGACACAAGTGTCTTGCAGCCATCTACGGGTATCTTCGCCCATTCGTCATGGGCAAAAGCCTCCAGTTCAGTCACATTCTTAGGCTTGCGCACTGCAACTGCTTTCTTTAAGTCCCACCAGAGGTTCTCAATCGGATTTAAGTCAGGTGACTGCGATGGCCACTCCAAAATGTTCCAGCCTTTAATCTGCAACCATGCTCTAGTGGACTTGGAGGTATGCTTGGGATCATTGTCCTGTTGAAAGGTCCAACGTCTCCCAAGCCTCAGGTTTGTGACGGACTGCATCACATTGTCATCCAATATCTCCTGGTACTGAAGAGAATTCATGGTACCTTGCACACGCTGAAGCTTCCCTGTACCTGCAGAAGCAAAACAGCCCCAAAGCATGATTGACCCCCGCCATGCTTCACAGTAGGCAAGGTGTTCTTTTCTTCATAGGCCTTGTTCTTCCTCCTCCAAACATAGCGTTGATCCATGGGCCCAAACAGTTCTAATTTTGTTTCATCAGTCCACAGAACACTATCCCAAAACTTCTGTGGTTTGTCCACATGACTTTTGGCATACTGCAGTTGACTCTTCTTATTCTTTGGAGACAGCAAGGGGGTGCGCCTGGGAGTTCTGGCATGGAGGCCTTCATTACGCAGTGTGCGCCGTATTGTCTGAGCTGAAACTTCAGTACCCACATCTGACAAATCTTTTCTCAGTTCCTCAGCAGTCACACGGGGACTTTTCTCCACTATACGCTTCAGGTAGCGCACAGCAGTCGAAGTCAGCATCTTCTTTCTGCCACGACCAGGTAGCGTTTCAACAGTGCCCTTTGCCTTGAATTTGCGAATGATGCTTCCTATGGTCTCTCTTGGTATGTTTAACATCTTTGCAATCTTCTTATAGCCATTGCCCTTCCTGTGAAGAGTAATCACCTCTTCTCTTGTCTTCCTGGACCATTCTCTTGACTTCACCATGTTTGTAACCACACCAGTAAATGTCTAGAAGGAGCTGAGTATCACAGTCATTTTAAAGCTGCCTAATTGGTGCTTATTATGCTTTATTGCTGCTCCGTGACATCCACAGGTGTTTTCAATACCTGATTGAAAACACTTGAATGAACCTCTGTTCTTCAGAGTGGTAGTCTTTAAGGGGTTGAATAATTGTGTCAATGAAGAATTCACAAAAGAAACATTTACTACTGTATTACAAAACCAATTGATGTCATTTTAGTTGCATATGGTTCTTTAAAAAGTCCTTGTAGGATTTCATTCTGAATACAATTACAAATGTCACTAAATTCCCTAAAACCCTTTACAGCATTGGGGGTTGAATCATTTTGAACACAACTGTATATATCTGCCCCGCTGTATAGAGATATATCATTCCAATATATCAGTAGTGGTCATGAACATCCAAGACTACATGGCAGAAGGTGACAGACAACTGTCAGATGTGAAATATTACCGTAAATTGACTCAAGACCCAACAAAAGAATACAAAACCCAACTTGTCAGACTTATCAGGTCGTTCCCCAAACACCTACAGCAAGAATTGGAGAATCTGGTGCCTTCCAATCCTCGCATGGGCACGTTCTACATGCTGCCCAAAATCCACAAGCCCGGGAACCCAGGACGACCCATTATCGCAGGTATGGACACACTTACCGAACTTATTTCTGGCCTTATAGAGGGTATCCTGAAACCCTTAGTAACCAACACTGCCAGTTATATACAGGACACCAGACTTTCTCAACAAACTCAGAGATATCCAGACACTACCGGCCGACACTATATTAGTTACTATGGATGTAGAATCCCTATACAGTAACATCCCACATAAAGATGGAATCAATGCCTGTCTCCAATCTCTCTCCTCCCACAATACTCCACATAAATACAGCGGTGACATTATTACCAAGCTGATTGAATTTATTCTCACACACAACTGCTTCAGCTTCAACAACAACTGCTACCTACAAATGACTGGGACCGCTATGGGTAGTAAAATGTCACCACAATACGCCAATCTTTTCATGGCAGATCTGGAACAGAGGTTCCTGAACATCCACCCTCACAAACCACACAAATATCTACGATACATTGATGACATTTTCATCATATGGACAGAAGGAGAGGAACGCCTTCTAGACTTTCACAAGGCATTTAATACGTTCCACCCATCCATCAAACTCAAGATGGATTTTTCCAAGCACGGTGTGAGCTTCCTGGACTGTACCATATCAGCTGCCAATGGCACGCTGCACTCATCTGTGTACAGGGCGGCACGCTGCACTCATCTGTGTACAGGGCGGCACGCTGCACTCATCTGTGTACAGGGCGGCACGCTGCACTCATCTGTGTACAGGACGGCACGCTGCACTCATCTGTGTACAGGAAACCCACAGACAGGCCCAGCTACCTCCACAACACCAGCTTTCATCCCAACCACACCAAACAAGGCATCATCTATAGCCAGGCCATCAGGTACCACCGAATCTGCTCGGACACTGGGGACAGGGATAAACACCTGAGCAAACTGTCTGCATCATTCTAGCGGAAAGGCTACAAGGGAAGGACAATCTCTGAAAAAATCAAATCGGCCCTGAAAACACCGCGCGAACAGCTGTTGCGCTACAAAAAAAAGAAAAACACCAAACGGATCCCTGTATTTGTTTCCTACAACCCAACTCTAGAGGGAATTCGCAAAATCAAAGATCTGCAGCCACTGGTCACAGAGGACCCTGCGCTCAAAGAAATATTCCCACAGCCCCCCTTACTGGCATTCAAGCAACCCCCAAAACTGGTCCGCAGCAAACTCACTCAGGAACAGGATGACATACAGAATGGGACCAAACGCTGTAACAAACCCCGCTGCAAACTGTGCCAACATATATGTGACAGCAGCAATGCACGGCACAACGCCACTCACAACATCAAGGGATCATACCTTTGCACGTCAGCAAATGTGGTATATATGATCCAGTGCACGGCGTGTGAGAAGGGCTGCTATATTGGTGAAACCAGCCTTAAACTAAACCAGTATGAACCAGCACAGACACTCCATCAGGAACCACCAGGAAACACATATTGTACCCCAGTGGGACATCACTTCAATCTAGCAGGCCACTCCATCCAAAACCTCAGAATTAAAATCCTCAAAAGGACATTTTAAAGATCACCGGGAACGCAAAACATATGAAATGAAAATGATCACATATTTCAACACTATAAAACAAGGACTTAATGTAGATTCAGGTTTTCTAACCCACTATAATAATGTCACAGAATATTCATAATTCCTATTTTTCTGTGTCTTCCTCATACTCACTGTGTTGTTTTTTTTCGTTCTGTCCTTTCACATTCCCTTTGAAGTGGACATGATTGCATCAATGCTGTCTTATTTGCCTGAGACAATTAAATGTTTTTGTTTTTTTTCCCCTTTGACCATGCCATTTGGCGATGTACAACATCTAACACCCCCAACTGTGCGCCCTATGAATGTCTCAATGTTTAATTCTACTATTCTGATCAGAAAGCTTCTATACCTGACGAAGGGAGGAATCCTCTCGAAAGCTTGTACTTTAAATGTAGCGTTAGTCCAATAAAAAAGGTATCACTACAGACTGCTATACTCATATATATATATATAAGTTTTAGAATGGAAGGCGGCACTCCATGACGATAAACAAGCCAAAGTTTATTCGAGAATCAACGTCTCAGCCCTGACCCAGGGCTTTCTTCAGGACATAAAAGACAATAACAAAATACAAACAGTTTTATAAAGGCCACTGTACTCACCACTCCCACCGGTCAGCGTTCTCATCCACCCAGTGCGCATGCGCCAACCGCCGACGCCTCCAAGTAACGTAACCGGCGTGCAGTCATGGCAACCAGTGAAGCATAAACATTCACGCACTTCAGGATGACAGAAAGACAAAAACAAGCAGATAGGATATATAAAAGAAAGATGTAAGAGCACTCCTGCGGTAAGGAGCATTAAGTTCACCATGCTGAAGGAGGGGCAAGATAATAATGAGCCCAAGAAATAGAGGAAGTCAATAAATTGTAGCCCCTACACAGACAGCCAGAGACAAGCCGCTCCAACTGGGTCCCCGGGATTAAACCCAAGGGGGACCCAGTTGGATAGGGCATAATGTCTAAAACATCGAGAATGTCAGTTTCTCATTTAAACCATCTGGATATACAGTTCTCAAGTGGTGAATCCAAAAAGTCTCTTTTTGCAACAGCAACCTACCGCGATCCCTCCCTCTCCTGGGGGGCGGTATATGATCAAAGGCTATGAATTTCAACGAAGCCAAAGGGTGACCAAAATCCAAAAAATGCCGAGCCACCGAACGATTGTCGTTTGTCCGGACGACCGTCTTGGTAGGCTATGCGTATATTCGACCGGTGGTTACGAATCCGTTCACATAGCAGCTCCCTCATCCTATAACCTCCGATCCAGGACCAGCACCTTACTTGCAATACCACAATACAAAAAGACAGTGGCTCGGTCCTCATTTTCCTACAGAGCACCACAAATATGGAATAACCTCCCAGACACCATCAAATCTTCCACCAGTCTTAAGTCACTCAAGAGCTCCTTACTAACATACCTCAATACAGAATGCACCTGTAAACATGTAACACAGTGACTATATACAGAATGCACCTGTAAACATGTAACACAGTGACTATATACAGAATGCGCCTGTAAACATGTAACACAGTGACTATATTTCCTACATATTTATTTTCTGTTAATCTGTATATTTGTGTTGTTTGTATTACTTTGTATTTCTGTAACTGTAACACTTCAATGTACTTGAACCCAGGACATACTTGAAAACGAGAGAAATCTCAATGTATCCTTCCTGGTAAAATCCTTTATAAATAAATAAATAAATAAATAAAATAGTGGTGTCTCTGTTTTACCAATATAAGCTAACCCACAAGGACACAGGAGAACGAGATAGTCGTTCGGACAAACCGGTGTTTTTTGGATTTTGGTCACCCTTTGGCTTCGTTGAAATACATATATATATATATATATATATATATATAATCTCACGAGTATAGCAGTCTGTAGTGATACCTTTTTTATGGACTAACGACATTTAAAGTACAAGCTTTCGAGAGGATTCCTCCCTTCGTCAGGTATAGAAGCTTACTGATCAGAATAATAGAATTAAACATTGGGACATTCATAGGGCGCACAGTTGGGGGTGTTAGATGTTGTACATCGCCAAATGGCATGGTCAGAAGGGGAAAAAAAAAAAAAGGAAACATTTAATTGTCTTAGGCAAGATGCAATCATGTCCACTTCAAAGGGAATGTGAAAGGACAGAACGAAAGAAATAAGAAAGAAAAACAAACACAACACAGTGAGTATGAGGAAGACACAGAAAAATAGGAATTATGAATATTCTGTGACATTATTAAAGTGGGTTAGAAAACCTGAATCTACATTAAGTCCTTGTTTTATAGTGTTGAAATATGTGATCATTTTCATTTCATATGTTTTGCGTTTCCGGTGATCTTTAAAATGTCCTTTGAGGATTTTAATTCTGAGGTTTTGGATGGAGTGGCCTGCTAGATTGAAGTGATGTCCCACTGGGGTACAATATGTGTTTCCTGGTGGTTCCTGATGGAGTGATATATATATTGGAATGATATATCGCTATACAGCGGGGCAGATAAATATATATATTGGAATGATATAGCGCTATATACAGCGGGGCAGATAAATATATATATTGGAATGATATATCGCTATAACAGCGGGGCAGATAAATATATATATTGGAATGATATATCGCTATACAGCGGGGCAGATAAATATATATATTGGAATGATATATCGCTATACAGCGGGGCAGATAAATATATATATTGGAATGATATATCGCTATACAGCAGGGCAGATAGATATATATATATATATATCTATAAATCACGAGTATAGCCGTCTGTAGTGATACCTATTTTATTGGACTAACGTTACATTGTTATATAGCAGGCAGATATATATAGTATCATTCCAGTCCACAGGACCCCTTACCAAACTGCTGTAAGGTGGCAGTAAAGCTTGCTGAGCTTTTTGTTACAGTGATGGAGGGGGCTCCTTGCAGCTTCTACTTCTATGGCTTTTACAGGTGAGGATCCTGCGAGAGTTTTGGGGCATTTCAAGGTGATATGAAGTATTCACTCACCCTTCACGCCCCCCCCCTCTCTGGATTCCTGGGAGAAGCTGCTTGTGGATTGTGCCCCCCCCTCCTGCAGTATGCTCTGCACCCCCCCTCCTGCAGTATGCTCTGCACCCCCCCTCCTGCAGTATGCTCTGCACCCCCCCTCCTGCAGTATGCTCTGCACCCCCCCTCCTGCAGTATGCTCTGCACCCCCCTCCTGCAGTATGCTCTGCACCCCCCTCCTGCAGTATGCTCTGCACCCCCCCTCCTGCAGTATGCTCTGCACCCCCCCTCCTGCAGTATGCTCTGCACCCCCCTCCTGCAGTATGCTCTGCACCCCCCTCCTGCAGTATGCTCTGCACCCCCCTCCTGCAGTATGCTCTGCACCCCCCCCCCTCTGCAGTATGCTCTGCACCCCCCCTCCTGCAGTATGCTCTGCACCCCCCCTCCTGCAGTATGCTCTGCACCCCCCTCCTGCAGTATGCTCTGCACCCCCCTCCTGCAGTATGCTCTGCACCCCCCCCTCCTGCAGTATGCTCTGCACCCCCCCCTCCTGCAGTATGCTCTGCACCCCCCCCTCCTGCAGTATGCTCTGCACCCCCCCTCCTGCAGTATGCTCTGCACCCCCCTCCTGCAGTATGCTCTGCACCCCCCCCCTCCTGCAGTATGCTCTGCACCCCCCTCCTGCAGTATGCTCTGCACCCCCCTCCTGCAGTATGCTCTGCACCCCCCTCCTGCAGTATGCTCTGCACCCCCCCTCCTGCAGTATGCTCTGCACCCCCCCCCTCCTGCAGTATGCTCTGCACCCCCCCTCCTGCAGTATGCTCTGCACCCCCCCCTCCTGCAGTATGCTCTGCACCCCCCTCCTGCATTATGCTCTGCACCCCCCCTCCTGCATTATGCTCTGCACCCCCCCTCCTGCAGTATGCTCTGCACCCCCCCCTGCAGTATGCTCTGCACCCCCCCCCTCCTGCAGTATGCTCTGCACCCCCCCCTCCTGCAGTATGCTCTGCACCCCCCCCCCTCCTGCAGTATGCTCTGCACCCCCCTCCTGCAGTATGCTCTGTGCTGGGCCGGGGTTTGCCTGTGCCCCCCCCCCGAGCATACCGCGGGCTGAGTGAGCGGGTTCACCCGGGATCCTCCTGCGTCTCACACAGCGCCGAGTGCACCGGCTGAATTCTAATTCCTCTCCGCCTGCCGGACCAATGGCAGAGCTCGGTGTAACCGGCCCCTCCCCCACCGTGCAGAGCTGCCTGCTGCCCGTGCAGCGCCGACACCTCTCACCGGGCACAGCACCGAGCACACCTCCCCCCCCAGCACCGAGCACACCTCCCCCCCCCCAGCACCGAGCACACCCCCCCCCCAGCACCGAGCACACCTCCCCCCCCAGCACCGAGCACACCTCCCCCCCCCAGCACCGAGCACACCTCCCCCCCCCAGCACCGAGCACACCTCCCCCCCCCAGCACCGAGCACACCTCCCCCCCCAGCACCGAGCACACCTCCCCCTCAGCACCGAGCACACCTCCTCCTCCCCCCCAGCACCGAGCACACCCCCCCCCAGCACCGAGCACACCTCCCCCCCCAGCACCGAGCACACCTCCCCCTCAGCACCGAGCACACCTCCCCCCCCAGCACCGAGCACACCTCCCCCCCCAGCACCGAGCACACCTCCCCCCCCGGCACAGCACCGAGCACACCCCCCCGGGTACAGCACCGAGCACACCCCCCCGGGTACAGCACCGAGCACACCCCCCCCGGGTACAGCACCGAGCACACCCCCCCCCCCGGGTACAGCACCGAGCACCCCCCCCCCCCGTACAGCACCGAGCACACCCCCCCCCCGGGTACAGCACCGAGCACCCCCCCCCCGGGTACAGCACCGAGCACCCCCCCCCCGGGTACAGCACCGAGCACACCCCCCCCCGGGTACAGCACCGAGCACACCCCCCCCCGGGTACAGCACCGAGCACACCCCCCCCCCCGGGTACAGCACCGAGCACACCCCCCCCCCCGGGTACAGCACCGAGCACACCCCCCCCCCCGGGTACAGCACCGAGCACACCTCCTCCCCCCCAGCACCGAGCACACCCCCCCGGGTACAGCACCGAGCACACCGCTGGCGGTTCCGGGTGAGGGATTGTGTGGATTTGTTGCAGTTGGTTTCCCGAGTAACAGCCAATCAGAAGCTGCGGATTCTCTCCCGGGGAGGAGGCAGAGCTCAGCGCTGAGCACATTCCCGGCAATGCGAGGCTCAGCATGAAGAAACACTCCGCTAAAGTGGCCCCAGTGACGTCATACAGCAACTCAGAATTCCACGCGGCAATCATAGACGGTGAGTGGGGGGGGGGGCGTGACGTCATACCGGAGTGTGATTCACTAATTACCGGGGAGATGCGCTGTGTAATGACCCCCCCCCACACACAGACCCCCCCACACACAGACCCCCTCTCCCTCCCGACACTGCAGCCCCCACACACAGACCCCCCCAGACAGACCCCCCCCCACACACAGACCCCCCCAGACAGACCCCCCCCACACAGACCCCCCCAGACAGACCCCCCCCACACACACAGACCCCCCCCACACACAGCCCCCCCTCCCTGCAGACACTGCTTCCTTTTAACCTTAACAAGTCACAGCTGAGAGTGAGCAGCGGCAGCACCTTTCCTGCACTGGGTAAGGGTGTTATTGGGGGTAAGAAAGGCTCCGCTGCCTGTGTCAGGTGAGGGGGTTATGGGGGTGACACATCCTGTGACCTCACGCTCCGCTGCCTGTGTCAGGTGAGGGGGTTATGGGGGGGTGACGCATCCTGTGACCTCACGCTCCGCTGCCTGTGTCAGGTGAGGGGGTTATGGGGGGGTGACGCATCCTGTGACCTCACGCTCCGCTGCCTGTGTCAGGTGAGGGGGTTATGGGGGGTGACGCATCCTGTGACCTCACGCTCCGCTGCCTGTGTCAGGTGAGGGGGTTATGGGGGGTGACGCATCCTGTGACCTCACGCTCCGCTGCCTGTGTCAGGTGAGGGGGTTATGGGGGTGACGCATCCTGTGACCTCACGCTCCGCGGCCTGTGTCAGGTGAGGGGGTTATGGGGGGGTGACGCATCCTGTGACCTCACGCTCCGCGGCCTGTGTCAGGTGAGGGGGTTATGGGGGTGACGCATCCTGTGACCTCACGCTCCGCGGCCTGTGTCAGGTGAGGGGGTTATGGGGGTGACGCATCCTGTGACCTCACGCTCCGCTACATGTGTCAGGTGAGGGGGTTATGGGGGGTGACGCATCCTGTGACCTCACGCTCCGCGGCCTGTGTCAGGTGAGGGGGTTATGGGGGGGTGACGCATCCTGTGACCTCACGCTCCGCGGCCTGTGTCAGGTGAGGGGGTTATGGGGGTGACGCATCCTGTGACCTCACGCTCCGCTACATGTGTCAGGTGAGGGGGTTATGGGGGGTGACGCATCCTGTGACCTCACGCTCCGCGGCCTGTGTCAGGTGAGGGGGTTATGGGGGGTGACGCATCCTGTGACCTCACGCTCCGCGGCCTGTGTCAGGTGAGGGGGTTATGGGGGGGTGACGCATCCTGTGACCTCACGCTCCGCTGCCTGTGTCAGGTGAGGGGGTTATGGGGGGGGTGACGCATCCTGTGACCTCACGCTCCGCTGCCTGTGTCAGGTGAGGGGGTTATGGGGGGTGACGCATCCTGTGACCTCACGCTCCGCTGCCTGTGTCAGGTGAGGGGGTTATGGGGGGTGACGCATCCTGTGACCTCACGCTCCGCTGCCTGTGTCAGGTGAGGGGGTTATGGGGGTGACGCATCCTGTGACCTCACGCTCCGCGGCCTGTGTCAGGTGAGGGGGTTATGGGGGGGTGACGCATCCTGTGACCTCACGCTCCGCGGCCTGTGTCAGGTGAGGGGGTTATGGGGGTGACGCATCCTGTGACCTCACGCTCCGCGGCCTGTGTCAGGTGAGGGGGTTATGGGGGTGACGCATCCTGTGACCTCACGCTCCGCTACATGTGTCAGGTGAGGGGGTTATGGGGGGTGACGCATCCTGTGACCTCACGCTCCGCGGCCTGTGTCAGGTGAGGGGGTATGGGGGGGTGACGCATCCTGTGACCTCACGCTCCGCGGCCTGTGTCAGGTGAGGGGGTTATGGGGGTGACGCATCCTGTGACCTCACGCTCCGCTACATGTGTCAGGTGAGGGGGTTATGGGGGGTGACGCATCCTGTGACCTCACGCTCCGCGGCCTGTGTCAGGTGAGGGGGTTATGGGGGGTGACGCATCCTGTGACCTCACGCTCCGCGGCCTGTGTCAGGTGAGGGGGTTATGGGGGGGTGACGCATCCTGTGACCTCACGCTCCGCTGCCTGTGTCAGGTGAGGGGGTTATGGGGGGGTGACGCATCCTGTGACCTCACGCTCCGCCCTTTATGGGGATCCGGGATATTCACGTCTTTCTCTGCTGATAAAAATAAAATGACGTCAAGAGAATGTGTTAAACTGTATCAGTGCTAAGACTGGGTGGGACGGCACGAGGTGGACATGGTGCCCAGATAAAGTCTGACATCACCAGCGCCTATCTGGAAACCTCCTGGCTGTTTGTCTTTATGGGATTTTAGTCTCAGACACTTTTTGTCATTTTGTTTTCACTCCGACGGAGCCGTCTCCAAACAAACACCTTTTTTATATATATCTCAGACGCGGTGTGTATACACACACACACACACAGACACACAGACACACAGACACACACACATTTTGGCCGGAGGTTAAACTGTGTGGCGACACGGACGTGATCCCTGCATTCGTCTGACGCCGGCCTTACCAGCCTTTGAACGTGGGATGATTGTTGGCGCTCGGAGCCGTGGAGCGAGTATCAGCAGAATTGGTTAAATGTTCAAGAGCAGCTGTTGTTAAAATGTTTAAAGACTGAACTGTCAGCCGAAAATCTGGGTGTGAACGTGCGAATTGTGTCCGTCAGCGACGAGTCAATGTTAGAGTGGCGAGACTGGTACAAGACGACAGACGGGCAGCAGGGCATGAAATGACTGCAGATCTTAGGCTGGTGCCAGACGAGCGCGTTTTGTACGGACGCACCTTCTGACGGAAGACTCGTAGTGGCCACACGGTCCGTTATTTGTGACTGACAGAGAAAAAGAGGGACTTATGGGAAATAATATTAATATGAAAAATGATACAAATTGATACATGATCTAAAAAACATTTTGTCCGTCAAGGTGCTGGACGTCAAAAATGCGGATCGTCTGACTTCCTCCCGTCAAAGCTATGTGGACGTGGCGCACTCTGTGCGTTCGCCCTAGCGGATTGACGTTCTTGCATAACTTGCGTCCGTTTGCCGCGTCCGTTGCGCGTCTGCAGTTCGGTGCGGATGCACTTTGTGTGTTGTTCCCTATTGCTCATAATAATATGCTACCACGGACGTTAATATGTGCGCAAAAACGGACGTGATCTGACACGAGCCTTAATCAGGGATCCTCTCAAATGATCTGTGAGCGCACTGCGCACTGCACACTGCGCACTGCATCGTATGGGATATGGAAGCTCAAGGTCTGTTCCAACACCTTAAGGCTAGGGTTAGACGAACACATTTCTCACGTCCTACCGTCAAAAAGTGTGTCTGTGTCCGAACGCATTTTTTCACGGAAGACGCGATAGCGATCATACGATGCACCATTTCGGCGGTGATTTTTTATGGATCCAAACTAGGAAACTTTGGGTGTCTGGACGTTATGTTGGCCGGACATGATCAGCGTCTGACGTCTCCTAATCACGCACACACGCCGCTATGCCGACGCAGCGCACTCTGTACGTCAGTACTAGCGGTTCATCGTTCTTCCTAAAATGCGTTTGTTTGCCGCTTGCGTTGCGTGGCTTTCGTGCGGCCGTACTTCGTGTGTGGGCCTGCGTTGGACGACATTTGCTGCTACCACGGCCGTCATAAAGTGCGGCTAAACGCGCGTTCGCACTGCGTTCGTCTGACCCCAGCCTTCCTGTCTGCAGTTAAGAAGATAAAACGTCTCCGATTCGCACAGGAACACAAGGATTGGACAGTCGAGCGTTGGAAAGAAGTCATGTGGTCGGATGAATCCCGTTTCAGTCGCATCATGCAGATGGCAGAGGGAGAATTTGGGGGAAAAAGCATGAAAGCAGCACCCCACATGCACGAGTACTACCCTTCAAGCTGGTGGGGGCCGTGTTATGGTTTGGGGCCCTTTAATTCGTGTGAATAGCACAACATACCAAAGCATCGCTGCCGATCAAGTTCATCCAATCATGTTGATGGCGTTTCCCAATGGAGATGGCTTCTTCCAACAAGACAATGCGCCCTCACGGACAGGGCTCTTTGTCAGGCACGGACAGGGCTCTTCGTCAGGCACGGACAGGGCTCTTCGTCAGGCACGGACAGGGCTCTTCGTCAGGCACGGACAGGGCTCTTCGTCAGGCACGGACAGGGCTCTTCGTCAGGCACGGTGTCAGATTCCTTGCATCACCTTTCAACATCAATTGGAGTCCATGCCAAGAAGAATCACCGCAGTATTGAAGGCAAAAGGCCCAACCAAGAACTGATGGGGGGGGGGGTGTCATAATAACCTGCCCGCTCAGTGTATATTGTCACAGGGGGCGCTATAACGTGGTCCTCTAAAGGACTTTATGTGCCATAATTTGCCCTAAACAGTGAAATATTACGGCCTTTTATTTCAGCATCAAAGAAATCAAATAAAATAGAAAATTCACCAACCTTTGGTTCAACAATCCTCTCCCATCTCAGGAGTAGCAGCAGCACCCTGTGCGTGTGTGTCTCTGTGTCTGTGCGTGTGTGTCTCTGTGCGTCTGTGTCTCTGTGTCTGTGCGTGTGTGTCTCTGTGTCTGTGCGTGTGTGTCTCTGTGCGTGTGTGTCTCTGTGTCTGTGCGTGTGTGTCTCTGTGCGTGTGTGTCTCTGTGCGTCTGTGTCTGTGCGTGTGTGTGTCTGTGTGTCTGTGTCTGTGCGTGTGTGTCTCTGTGCGTGTGTGTCTCTGTGTGTCTGTGCGTGTGTGTGTCTGTGTCTGTGCGTGTGTGTGTCTGTGCGTGTGTGTCTCTGTGTCTGTGCGTGTGTGTCTCTGTGTCTGTGCGTGTGTGTCTCTGTGTCTGTGCGTGTGTGTCTGTCTCTGTGTCTGTGCGTGTCTGTGTCTGCGTCTGTGTCTGTGTCTGCGTCTGTGTGTGTCTCTGTGTCTTCCCGTGTGTGTCTCTGTCTCTGTCTTCCCCTGTGTGTGTCTCTGTCTTCCCCTGTGTGTGTCTCATCTCATCCTGTGTGTCTCTGTCTCTGTCTTCCCCTGTGTGTGTCTCATCTCATCCTGTGTGTCTCTGTCTCTGTGTCTTCCCCTGTGTGTGTCTCCTCTCATCCTGTGCCCATTCTAATCTGCTCCTCCCTCAATCAGGAGCTATTTAATCCCTTAATTGCAGCAACACAAAACAAACACATTCCCTCCTGGGGGTTAATGCCTAAACCTTTAACCAAAAATACAGGGGACTACCCAGACCCATCCATGCACGATGTCACAATATCTATTTATACAGTGGCAAGAAAAAGTATGTGAACCCTTTGGGATTAGGTGGAGTTTTGCATGAATTTGTCATAAAATGTCTCTGATCTTCATCTAAATCACAACAATTTGAAAAACACAGTCTGCTTAAAATAATACAACACAAACATTATATGTTTTCATGTGTTCATTGAACAGAACATGTAAACATTCACAGTGCAGGGTGGAAAAAGTATGTGAACCCCTAGCCTAATGACTTCTCCAAGAGCTAATTGGAGCCAGGAGTGAGCCAACCTTGAGTCCAGTCAGTGTGATATTATTGGATGTGTTGCTGAAAGCTGTCCTGCCCTTTAAAAACACACACCAGTTTTGGATTTACTGGTTTCAAGAAGCACTGCCTGATGTGAACCATGCCTCGCAGAAAAGCGCTCTCAGAAGATTTACGATCAAGAATTGTTGACTTGCATGAAGCTGGAAAGGGTCACAAAAGTATCTCCAAAAGCTTTGATGTTCATGTGTCCACGGTAAGACAGACTGTCTAGAAATGGAGAAAGTTCCGCACTGTTGCTACTCTCTCTAGGCGTGGTCGTCCTGTAAAGATGACTGCAAGAGCACAGCGCAGAATGCTTAATGAGGTAAAGAAGAATCCTAGAGTGTCAGCTAAAGACTTACAGAAATCTCTGGCACATGCTAACATTTTTGTTGACACATCTACAATAAAGGAAAACATTAAACAAGAATGGAGTACATGGGAGGACACCACGGAGGAAGCCATTGATGTCCAAAAAGAATATTGCAGCACGTTTGAAGTTTGCAAAAGAGCATCTGGATGTTCCACAGCACTACTGGCAAAATATTCTGTGGACAGATGAAACCAAAATTGAGTTGTTTGGAAAAAACACACAACACTGTGTGGAGAAAAAAAGGCACAGCACACCAACATCAAAACCTCATCCCCACTGTAAAACATGGCGGAGGGAGCATCATGGTTTGGGGCTGCTTTGCTGTCTCAGGGCCTGGACGGATTGTTGTCATTGATGGAAAAATAAATTCCAGAGTTTATCAAGACATTTTGCAGGAAAACGTAAGACCATCTGTCCGTCAACTGAAGCTCCGCAGAGGATGGGTGATGCAACAGGACAATGACCCAAAGCATACAAGTAATTCAACAAAAGAATGGCTTCAACAAAACAAAATACGCCTTCTGGAGTGGCCCAGTCACAGTCCTGACCTCAACCCGATTGAAATGCTGTGGCATGACCTTAAGAGAGCGATTCACACCAGACATCCCAAGAATATTGCTACACTGAAACAGTTTTGTGAAGAGGAGTGGTGCAAAATTACTCCAGATCGTTGTGCAGGTCTGATCTGCAACTACAGGAAACGTTTGGTTGAGGTTATTTCTGCCAAAGGAGGGTCAACCAGTTATTAAGTCCAAAGGTTCACATACTTTTTCCACCCTGCACTGTGAATGTTTACATGTTCTGTTCAATAAACACATGAAAACATATAATGTTTGTGTTGTATTATTTTAAGCAGACTGTGTTTTTCAAATTGTTGTGACTTAGATGAAGATCAGAGCACATTTTATGACCAATTCATGTAAAACTCCACGTAATCCCAAAGGGTTCACATACTTTTTCTTGCCACTGTAAGGCTAGGGTCAGACGAAAGCATTTTTCCCCGCGAACGTGAAAAAGTGCGTCCGAACGCATTGACGTATTTTTTCACGGAATGCGCACAAACGGTCAGACGACGCGCATTTTCGGGCGTGATTTGTACGGATCGTCAATAAAACTCTTTTTGCGTCTGGACGTTATGTAGGCTGGACATTAGCAGCGTCTGACGTCTCCTAATCACGCACACACGCCGCTATGCCGCAGCTGCGCACTCAGTACGTCAGTACTAGCGGTTCAGCGTTCTCGAAAAAATGCGTTCATTTTCCACTTGCGTTGCACGGCCGAACTTTTGTGCGACCGTACGTCGTATATTGGCCGTCATTGCCCGTCATCTGCTGCTAGTGCGGCCGTGATTATGTGCGCCAGAACGCACGTTAAAAGTGCGCTGGTCTGACCCCAGCCTTAATCTCAGACGCGCTATATATATATATATACAGTCAGGTGCAGAAATCTTGGGACATGGACACAATTGTAACATCTTTGGCTCTATACACCACCACAATGGAGTTGGAATGAAACAAACACAATGTGCTTTAACTGCAGACTGTCAGCTTTAATTTGAGGGTATGTACATCCAACTCAGGTGAACGTGTAGGACTTACAGCAGTTTGCAGATGTGCCCCCACTTGTTAAGGGACCAAAGGTAATGGAACAATTGGCTTCTCAGCTGTTTCATGGCCAGGTGTGTGATATTCCCTCATTACCCCAATTACAATGTGCAGATAAAAGGCCCAGAGTTCATTTCAAGTGTGCTATTTGCATTTGGAATCTGTTGCTGTCAACTCTCAAGATGAGATCCAAAGAGCTGTCACTATCAGTGAAGCAAGCCATCATTAGGCTGAAGAAACAAAACAAACCCATCAGAGAGATAGCAAGAACATTAGGCGTGGCCAAAGCAACTGTTTAGAACATTCTCAAAAAGAAGGAACGCACCGGTGAGCTCAGCAACACCAAAAGACCAGGGAGACTACGGAAAACAACTGTGGTGGATGACCGAAGAATTCTTTCCCTGGTGAAGAAAACACCCTTCACAACAGTTGGCCAGATCAAGAACACTCTCCAGGAGGTAGGTGTATGTGTGTCAAAGTCAACAATCAAGAGAAGACTTCACCAGAGTGAATACAGAGGGTTCACCACAAGATGTTAACCATTGGTGAGCCTCAAAAACAGGAAGGCCAAATCCTATGGACAGAGGACAAGATCCTATGGACAGATGAGACCAAGATCAACTTGTACCAGAAGTGATGGGAAGAGAAGAGTATGGAGAAGGAAAGGAACTGCTCATGATCCTAAGCATACCACCTCATCAGTGAAGCATGGTGGTGGTAGTGTCATGGCGTGGGCATGTATGGCTGCCAATGGAACTGGTTCTCTTGTATTTATTGATAATGTGACGCTGACAAAAGCAGCAGGATGAATTCTGAAGTGTTTCGGGCAATATTATCTGCTCACATTCAGCCAAATGCTGCAGAACTCATTGGACGGCGCTTCACAGTGCAGATGGACAATGACTCAAAGCATACGGCAAAAGCAAGCAAAGAGTTTTTGAAGGGACAGAAGTGGAATGTTATGCAATGGCCAAGTCAATCACCTGACCTGAATCCCATTGAGCAGCATTTCACTTGCTGAAGACAAAACTGAAGGGAAAATGCCCCAAGAACAAGCAGGAACTGAAGACAGTTGCAGTAGAGGCCTGGCAGAGCATCACCAGGGATGAAACCCAGCGTCTGGTGATGTCTATGCGTTCCAGACTTCAGGCTGTGATTGACTGCAAAGGATTTGTAACCAAGTATTAAGAAGGGAAAGTGTGATTTATGATTATTATTCTGTCCCATTACCTTTGGTCCCTTAACAAGTGGGGGCACATCTGCAAACTGCTGTAAGTCCTACACGTTCACCTGAGTTGGATGTTCATAGCCTCAAATTAAAGCTGACAGTCTGCAGTTAAAGCACATTGTGTTTGTTTCATTCCATCTCCATTGTGGTGGTGTATAGAGCCAAAGATGTTACAATTGTGTCCATGTCCCAATATTTCTGCACCTGACTGTATATTGACGTAGCGACACTCCAGCTCTGCTAAGAATCAAAGTTTATTATCCCATCAGGATTACTTACCAGACCTGGAGTGTCGCGACGTCATTCAATCCATCTACATCTTGAGCGAAGTGGCAGGAACCGGGCACCCAGGATTTTGAAGGCTAGCGTGTATAGTATACTGTGTGTATATATATCTCTATCTCTCAGACACACATATATATATATCGTATCGGAATGAATGCACAAAAACAAACAAAAATGGCTAAAGCCCAAAACGTCAATGAAAATCTAAACAATAACCTATCAAACCCAAGAAATGTTTAGAAAATCATAAGTAACATACAATCACCCCCCCCCCCACTCCCAACCAGCTGCTGTGAAAGGCAACAATCAAACCCTGCAACAACCAAACCCTGCAACAACCCGGCCCTGCAACAACCCGGCCCTGCAACAACCCGGCCCTGCAACAACCCGGCCCTGCAACAACCCGGCCCTGCAACAACCAAACCCTGCAACAACCAACCCTGCAACAACCCGGCCCTGCAACAACCCGGCCCTGCAACAACCCGGCCCTGCAACAACCCGGCCCTGCAACAACCCGGCCCTGCAACAACCCGGCCCTGCAACAACCCGACCCTGCAGCAACAACCAGGCCCTGCAGCAACAACCAGGCCCTGCAGCAACAACCAGGCCCTGCAGCAACAACCAGGCCCTGCAGCAACAACCAGGCCCTGCAGCAACAACCAGGCCCTGCAGCAACAACCAGGCCCTGCAGCAACAACCAGGCCCTGCAGCAACAACCAGGCCCTGCAGCAACAACCAGGCCCTGCAGCAACAACCAGGCCCTGCAGCAACAACCAGGCCCTGCAACAACCAGACCCTGCAACAACCAGACCCTGCAACAACCAGACCCTGCAACAACCCGGCCCTGCAACAACCCGGCCCTGCAACAACCAAACCCTGCAACAACCCGGCCCTGCAACAACCAAACCCTGCAACAACCCGGCCCTGCAACAACCAAACCCTGCAACAACCCTGCCCTGCAACAACCCTGCCCTGCAACTACCCGGCCCTGCAACAACCCTGCCCTGCAACAACCCGGCCCTGCAAGAACCAGACCCTGCAAGAACCAGACCCTGCAAGAACCAGACCCTGCAAGAACCAGACCCTGCAAGAACCAGACCCTGCAAGAACCAGACCCTGCAAGAACCCGACCCTGCAAGAACCGGCCCCGCAAGAACCCGGCCCCGCAGCAACCCGGCCCCGCAGCAACCCGGCCCCGCAGCAACCCGGCCCCGCAGCAACCAGGCCCCGCAGCAACCCGGCCCCGCAGCAACCCGGCCCCGCAGCAACCAGGCCCCGCAGCAACCAGGCCCCGCAGCAACCAGGCCCCGCAGCAACCAGGCCCCGCAGCAACCAGGCCCCGCAACAACCAGGCCCTGCAACAACCCCTAGATGCAGCAAATGCCTTTAATAATTATTTTGTTAGATGCACCACCACCTTGATTGCTAAGCTAACAAGTGATACTCAAAAAGGCCGAACACCGGTCAGACCCCACCAACTGTGCAAAGACCCTGTATCACAGAGAAATTCAGTTTTAGTTCAGTGCCTGTCAGTGTCATCACTAAACGTCTCCATAACCAAAAAATGAAATGCCACAATGTTATTGAAAATCCGTTGCAAATCCTGTCGCAACCCTAATCAATGAATCACTGGTTACTGGATATATACCCAAACTCTGGAAGACTTCGAGAGTGGTACCTATCCATAAAAGTGGAGACAAGACTTTGGTATCCAACTATTGCCCGATATCACTGCTCCCTGTAATGTCAAAAATTTTGGAAAAATGTGTCTACACACAATTACGTGAATTTTATCAATCAGGCTTTCGTCCAAATCACTCAACTACAACCGCCCTTTTAAAAGTCTGCACTGATATCCAAGCTGGGATGGAACAAGGAAACCTAACTGGAGCATCTTCCTTGATTTTTGCCCAAGCCTTTGACACAGTAGACCATGGCATCATATTATGAAAACTTAAAAACTCTGGTATTGGTGATCGCACGCTAACCTGGTATCAATCATATGTATCTGATCGATCGCAATATATGTTTACATATATTGTAAACATGTAACGCAGTGACTATATACAGAATGCACCTGTAAACATGTAACAGTGACTATATACAGAATGCACCTGTAAACATGTAACAGAGTGACTATATACAGAATGCACCTGTAAACATGTAACACAGTGACTATATACAGAATGCACCTGTAAACATGTAACACAGTGACTACATACAGAATGCGCCTGTAAACATGTAACACAGTGACTACATACAGAATGCACCTGTAAACATGTAACACAGTGACTATATACAGAATGCACCTGTAAACATGTAACACAGTGACTATATACAGAATGCACCTGTAAACATGTAACACAGTGACTATATACAGAATGCACCTGTAACATGTAACACAGTGACTACATACAGAATGCACCTGGTAAACCGTGACTCATACAGAATGCACCTGGAAACATGTAACGCACAGTGACTATATACAGAATGCACCTGGAACATGTAACGCAGTGACTATATACAGAATGCACCTGTAAACTGTAACGCAGTGACTATATACAGAATGCACCTGTAAACCTGTAACGCAGTGACTATATACAGAATGCACCTGTAAACACATGTAACGCAGTAACCATGTAACTGTAAACATGCCTATATAAATACAGAATGCACCTGTAAACATGTAACACAGTGACTATATACAGAATGCGCCTGTAAACATGTAACACAGTGACTATATACAGAATGCGCCTGTAAACATGTAACGCAGTGACTATATACAGAATGCACCTGGAAACATGTAACGCAGTGACTATATACAGAATGCACTTGTAAACATGTAACGCAGTGACTATATACAGAATGCGCCTGTAAACATGTAACACAGTGACTATATACAGAATGCGCCTGTAAACATGTAACAGTGACTATATACAGAATGCGCCTGTAAACATGTAACTATAAAAGAATGCGCCTGTAAACATGTAACACAGTGACTATATAGAATGCGCCTGTAAACATGTAACACAGTGACTATATACAGAATGCGCCTGTAAACATGTAACACAGTGACTATATACAGAATGCGCCTGTAAACATGTACACAGTGACTATATACAGAATGCACCTGTAAACATGTAACACAGTGACTATATACAGAATGCACCTGTAAACATGTAACAGTGACTATATACAGAATGCACCTGTAAACATGTAACACAGTGACTATATACAGAATGCGCCTGTAAACATGTAACACAGTGACTATATACAGAATGCACCTGTAAACATGTAACACAGTGACTATATACAGAATGCGCCTGTAAACATGTAACACTATATACAGACTGCGCCTGTAAACATGTAACTATATACAGAATGCGCCTGTAAACATGTAACATAGTGACTATATACAGAATGCACCTGTAAACATGTAACACAGTGACTATATACAGAATGCGCCTGTAAACATGTAACACAGTGACTATATACAGAATGCACCTGTAACATGTAACACAGTGACTATATACAGAATGCACCTGTAAACATGTAACAGTGACTATATACAGAATGCACCTGTAAACATGTAACACAGTGACTATATACAGAATGGCCTGTAAACATGTAACCTATTATACAGACTGCGCCTGTAAACATGTGACTATATACAGAATGCACCTGTAAACATGTAACACAGTGACTATATACAGAATGCACCTGTAAACATGTAACACAGTGACTATATACAGAATGCACCTGTAAACATGTAACATAATGACTATATACAGAATGCGCCTGTAAACATGTAACACAGTGACTATATACAGAATGCGCCTGTAAACATGTAACACAGTGACTATATACAGAATGCACCTGTAACATGTAACACAGTGACTATATACAGAATGCACCTGTAAACATGTAACAGTGACTATATACAGAATGCACCTGTAAACATGTAACACAGTGACTATATACAGAATGCGCCTGTAAACATGTAACACTATATACAGACTGCGCCTGTAAACATGTGACTATATACAGAATGCACCTGTAAACATGTAACACAGTGACTATATACAGAATGCACCTGTAAACATGTAACACAGTGACTATATACAGAATGCACCTGTAAACATGTAACACAGTGACTATATACAGAATGCACCTGTAAACATGTAACACAGTGACTATATACAGAATGCACCTGTAAACATGTAACACAGTGACTATATACAGAATGCGCCTGTAAACATGTAACACAGTGACTATATACAGAATGCGCCTGTAAACATGTAACACAGTGACTATATACAGAATACACCTGTAAACATGTAACACAGTGACTATATACAGAATGCGCCTGTAAACATGTAACACAGTGACTATATACAGAATGCACCTGTAAACATGTAACACAGTGACTATATACAGAATGCACCTGTAAACATGTAACACAGTGACTATATACAGAATGCACCTGTAAACATGTAACACAGTGACTATATACAGAATGCACCTGTAAACATGTAACACGTGTCTTTATACAGAATGCACCTGTAAACATGTAACACAGTGACTATATACAGAATGCACCTGTAAACATGTAACACAGTGACTATATACAGAATGCTTCCGTGCATGTACTGTAGGTGCAGTGGTGGCTTCCGTCAGATTGTGCTGCGAGCGCGCAGCCCGTCTCCAGCCACTTGACATGCGAGCTCTGCACGCGTCGATTAGCCGGTGTTTGTCTCCTCGCCTGTTTTGTGCCCAGACTTCACATTTGCTGTTTCAAGAGCAATGACTTTCCCCAAGGGCTTCCAGCCGCATCAGTATCAAAGCTGCAGACGGATTACTGCGCCGCGCGCCTGGCGAATATTAAACACTCTGCTGCCGGGGCCTCGTGCTGATCTCTGCTTCACGACACAAAGGGTTAATAACCCGGCGGGACATGAGGATACATGTATGTGTCTGATCACAGGAGCATTTCATGTCACGTCAGTGTAAAACATAATGTGTAACGTTTCAAATGATTATGCACTTAGATTAGAAGGGCAAAGGTTTAAAAGTAACATCAGGAAGCATTATTTTACTGAGAGGGTGGTGGATGCATGGAACAGTCTTCCAGTAGAAGTGGTAGAGGCCAAAACAGTGATTGAATTTAAGCAAGCATGGGATAGGCATAAGGCTATCCTAAACAAAAGATAAATCCAGCTAAAGTATCCATGTAATTGGGCGACTAGATGGGCCGAAAGGTTCTTATCTGACGACATTTTCTATGTTTCTATTGTGGCGGAAAGTGACCCGAAAATCTTCTGCGTCCGTACGTCCCTCACCCCCAGAAAATCCTCTGCGTCCGTACGTCCCTCACCCCCAGAAAATCAATGGACTCTCTGTGCTTCTCTCCGGCAGTAAAGCTGATCAAGGCAGAGCAGGCTCTTCTTTACCCGTCCCTCGACTCTCTGTATCGTCACACACAGAATCCATGGTATGCACCCCCCCAGGCATACGGGTGCACACACACACACACGGGCGCGCACTCCCCTGGCACATGGGCGCGCACCCCCAGCACTCGGATGCACCCCCCCCCGGCATATGGGCACACCCCCCCAGCACTCGGATGCACCCCCCCCGGCACATGGGTGCACCCCCTCCCCCAGCACATGGACACACACATATTGAGTGTCTGAATAATGTACAAATTACCAAATTCTAACAATAACCCAAGAGCTGGCGCTGAAGGGCCGGGAGGCGTCTGGAGCTGAAGGGCCGGGAGGCGTCTGGAGCCGGATGTGGATGGGATTTGGATTCAAGTAATGTCTGTTTCTGATTCTTTGTAAATAACGTTTTAATATCGAGGAAATCTTTAACAAAACACAAATAAAGGCGGTACCTGGGGATGGTTCTGCGCACGGGGCGGGTTTTGGTGGGTGTAGACACCTGGATAGCAGGAAGATTCTCCCGTTCCAGCGCGTTTAACCGAAGACTCGGAAGAATCAAAACTTTCCTTGTGAACAAACACTCTTATTGTTGGTAACGTTATATAATATGGAGTTCGGAAGCTTTGGACGTGACCTCGTCTTCCTCTCTATGCTTTGTGGCACGTAAAGCCAGAGTATGCTGCCCACTGACGAAGATCCCAACCGCAGCCTCCAACTGCCCAGGTCCATTGACTCCTGTGTGTGTCCACGATGAGCACTGGATAAGGCCATGTTGTTATTAAGTCTCACTTGATAGACGCGGGAAGTCGCTGTTTAAGATTGTTCGGATATAGACGGATATTCTTAACATTTTGGGCCAATTTCATTCCATCTCTTTCTTCCCAGATACGTCCCAGTCCTCTGTCTCGCGATGTCTGTCTGGAATCCCATGTCCCAGCTCATGCGCCAGCAGCAGAAAGAAGCTCTGCAGTCTGCCGTCAGCGGACATCTCCCACTCTGCCATGCTGGAGATGGAAAGTATGCAAACCCTCAGGAATTACGAGCAGCGCACATTCCCGACGGGGCCGATCGGTTCAGGTAGGACTAACGCCACCCAGCAGGGGAGGAGAGGTGCCCGTTTTATGCTCTTTGAGGTTCCCCATGTTTCATACAGGCCGCGACGTTCGTTCCATACACTGAGATCCTGGCCTTAAAAGCATTAAAAACGGCTCAAATAGAAAGAAGTGATTTCACAATTTAAATCTATAAAACATCTAAACATAGCGTCGTGAAACGATAAAACGTGAAATCTTATTTATGAATGTTTTGAGCCGATACAAGAAGATAAAAAAAACTCAAGAAGCGTCCAGAAAATCGCCCCGGATCTCGGCGTAATGAAACGCTCATTAGGAGTTTGTGCTCCTCAACTTAGTGTCACTTCACCAGCAGAGGCCAACGAGGACCTGAAGAGAAACTTCACCAGCAGAGGCCAACGAGGACCTGAAGAGAAACTTCACCAGCAGAGGCCAACGAGGACCTGAAGAGAAACTTCACCAGCAGAGGCCAACGAGGACCTGAAGAGAAACTTCACCAGCAGAGGCCAACGAGGACCTGAAGAGTAGTGATGAGCCGAACACCCCCGTGTTCGGTTTGCATTCGAACTCGAACAATTTCAAAAGTTCGAGTTCGAACTCTAACACGAACCGAACTCAAAGCAAGTCAATGGGACTCAAAAGTTTGATTTTTAGAGTGCCCTCCAAGAGGGCATATATGCAAGATATTTGCCATAAAAGGTGTATGGGGGTCCGGGTAGTGCCCTGGGGGACAGGAAACAAGGACAAAAAGTTAAAAAAAAATACGTTTTTAAAGAAACATAGAAAAATGTCAGCAGATAAGAACCTTTTCGGCCCATCTAGTCGCCCAATTACATGGATACTTAACCTGGATTTATCTTTTGTTTAGGATAGCCTTATGCCTATCCCATGCCTGCTTAAATTCAATCACTGTTTTGGCCTCTACCACTTCTACTGGAAGACTGTTCCATGTATCCACCACCCTCTCAGTAAAATAATGCTTCCTGATGTTACTTTTAAACCTTTGCCCCTCTAATCTAAGACTATGTCCTCTTGTTTTGCTACTTTGTTTCCTTTTAAATATACTCCCTTCCTCTACCTTGTGGATTCCCTTTACGTATTTAAATGTTTCTATCATATCTCCTCTGTCTCGTCTTTTTTCCAAGCTGTACATGTTAAGATCATTAAGCCTTTCTGGTAACTTTTCTCCTTCAAGCCGTACACCATTTTAGTAGCCCTTCTCTGAACTCTCTCTAAGATGTTATATCCTTCTGGAGATACGGTCTCCAGTATTGCACACAGTACTCCAAGTGAGGTCTCACCAGTGCTCTGTACAGTGGCATGAGCACTTCCTTTTCCTACTGCTAATACCTCTCCCTACACAACCAAGCATTCTGCCAGCATTTCCAAGCATTCTGCCAGCATTTCCAAGCATTCTGCTAGCATTTCCTGCTGCTCTATTACATTGACTACTTACCCTTAGATCCTCTGAAATAATGACCCCTAAATCCCTTTCCTCAGATGTTGAGGTTAGGACTGTATCAAATATTCTATATTCAGCCCTAAAGGAACAGTGAGTTTTCCATGAAATAAGGGTTAAAAATAAAAACGAAAAATTCCTTCAAATATCGTGCCTAGGAGGTCCCCATAACCTGCCCGTGAAGTGGCGGATTTGTAGGATGTATAGAAACATTTAAAAACCAAAAATGATGGTAAATGGTTTTCCTTTTAATCTATTCATAAACAACTGCTTGGGGCGGCAGCCTGTATGAAAAAAGGAGACGTTTTAGGACATGCGGAACAAGTTTAGTGATTTTTTTTGGGCTAAATTATGGTGAAACTTATGCAGGCTTTGGATGAAAGTAACAATAGGTGCTTTAAAATTGGGCCTTTATTGTCGGCAAGAGTGCCGTCACACCGTAACCCCTCTGTGGTATTGTAGAAGAGTGCAGGGTTGGACCCTGTGGTCAAATATTAAAATGATATGAATCTGGTACAGGCATCAGTGCACCCAAATATTGTGCCTTTTGGTGGCAGCAAGTGCCTTCACACCGTAAGTAACCCCTCTGTGGTATTGTGGAAGAGTGCAGTACTGGAGGTTTTGTGAATGCAGAAGAGATCCCCGATCTATTCAGTTACGTCAGCATCAGGGGATTGATAGCTGCTGATCCAGGACTGATTCATTTTTATAAATGTCAACCGGTCTACAGAGTCGGTGGACAGACGCACTCTTTTGTCTGTGACAAAATCTCCAGCGGCACTGAACGCCCTTTCAGAAAGCACGCTTGATGAAGGGCAACCTAGTAGCTGCATAGCATATTGGCTAAGTTCTGGCCAGTGATCCAATCTCAACACCCAGTAAGCCAGTGGATCATCTGCTGGAAAGGTATCCAGGTCTGCCCTTGCCCCTAGGTAGTCCTGCACCATACGGTGAAGATGCTGGCAACGGGTGCCTACATTTAACGTCCCTGGGCGTCGTGGACTAAAAAAATTTGAAAAGGCATCAGTCAAGCGGCCCCTTTCACCGCTCTTCCTCTGATCATCCGCAGCCTCAGAAGCACGTGTGTAATCACTTGGTAACCTACCAGTGCCTGGAAAGGTGTTACACAAGTGTCGTTTTAGAGCGTCCTCAAGTTTTTTCATCCTGTCCTCCCTCTGTGAGGGCAGGATGAGCTCTGCAACTTTACCCTTGTATGGTGGATCAAGAAGGCTTGCCAACCAGTAATGATCCCTCTCCTTGATAGCACGAATCCTGGGGTCTTTTAGCAGGCTTTGCAGAATAAGGGAGCCCATGCAGCGTAGGTTGGAGGTGGCATTAGCTTTCAAATCTTCCTGGTCAATTTATTTATTTATAAAGGATTTTACCAGGAAGGATACATTGAGATTTCTCTCGTTTTCAAGTATGTCCTGGGTTCAAGAACATTGAAGTGTTACAGAAATACAAAGTAATACAATGTAAGATATTAACAACACAAATATACAGATTAACAGAAAATAAATATGTAGGAAATAGTCATTATGTTACATGTTTACAGTTGAGGAGGATGACCCCATCATGCACTTCCTGCTCCCAGCCACGTACTAGTCCTTGGGTTTCTGGGCACACAAAACCCTCCCTTGAGGAATCCCCACCTTCAATGCCCCCACTACTTAAATATTCCTCCTCATCCTCCTCCTGTATGATCTGAGGACTCGCAGGAATGCTGTCTGCGTAAAGACTGGGGCCTTGAGAGCTAGGGAAGGCCTCCTCTTCCTCCTGCTGCTCCTCCTCTAGTGCCACATCTACAATTCCCAGCAGAGTGCGCTCCAGCAGGAACACTAAAGGAATTGTGTCACTGATGCATGCACTGTCCCTGCTCACCATCCTCGTTGCCTCCTCAAATGGCGACAGTACTGTGCATGCATCCTTGATCATCAGCCACTGCGGGGGGGAAAAAAAAAACAAGTTGACCTGAACCTGTCCTTGTGCCATACTCACACAGGTACTCGTTGATGGCCCTCTGCTGCTTGTGCAGACGCTGCAGCATTGCTAATGTCGAGTTCCACCTGGTGGGCATGTCACAGATCAGACGGTTTGTGGGAAGGTGGAATTCTCTTTGAATTTCTGCCAGGCGAACACTTGCTGGGAATGACCGTCTGAAGTGGCTGCAGACTTTTCTGGCCTGGCTGAGAAGCTCTGCCAGCCCTGGGTACCTGGTTATAAAACGTTGTACCACCAGATTTAGGACGTGTGCTAGGCATGGTACATGCGTCCACTTACCCAGGCGTAGGGCGGAGAGAAGGTTGCTGCCATTATCACAGACGACCATTCCCAGCTGAAGCTGGCGGGGTGTTAACCATCTCTGCACCTGCCCCTGCAGAGCTGACAGAATATCTGGCCCGGTGTGGCTCCTGTCCCCTAAACAAACCAGCTCAAGCACAGTATGGCATCTTTTTGCTTGAGCCATTGCATAGCCCCTGTCACACGTTGGTTTAACTGCCACTTCGCCAGAGACAGAGAAGGAGGAGGAGGAAGAGGGAGAGGTGGTGGTGGAGCAGACAGACCTCATACAAGCAGCTTTCTGGAGGCGAGGTGGATGAACAAGCTCCAGCACAGAGCCCCGTCTTGGATCCCTCCCAGCTGCAATCAGAGTTACCCAGTGTGCCATGAAGGAAATGTAACGGCCCTGTCCATGCTTGCTGGACCACGTGTCAAAGTCACGTGCACCTTGCTGCTGACTGCCTTTCCCAATGACTCTATAACATTTTCTTCCACGTGCTAGTATAGTGCTGGAATGGCCTTGCGTGAAAAGTAATGGCGTTTTGGATCCTGCCACTGTGGTACAGCACATTCAGCAAATTCACGGAAGGGAGCAGAGTCCACCAGCTGGAAAGGCAGCAGCTGCAATGCGAGTAATTTTGCTAAGCTGGCATTTAGACGCTGTGCTTGGGGATGGTTGGGACTATATTTTTTTCTTGCGCTGCAGCAGCTGGGGCAACGTAATCTGACTGCGTAAATCTTCAGCTGATGGGATGCTGTCACATTGTGAGGAAGTACCTGGTACATCCATTACTGTAGCATCATCCCTGTCAGTGGAGGTTGGAGTCAATGACATGGCAGGACATATAGTGGGGGTAGAGACAGGTGAGGAGGAGGACCTACGCAAAGTGTTGCGCCAACGGGATGTGTGTGGTCATATGTCGCCTCAAGCGTCCGGTGTCTTTCCCACGCTTGATCCTCATCTGACATAGATTACAAATAGCAACAGTGCGGTCTGCTGCACATTTCTTAAAGAACTCCCAGACAGCAGAGTTCCTGGATGTGTGCTTTGAGACAACAGCGCTCTGCACCTGAGCAGCTCTGACATCTGATGCCTTGGACTGGCTAGTGCTACGGCTGGTCATAGAGGACATTGTGCCTCGTGTTTGTTGTGCCTCCTCCTCCTCACTTGACTCCTCTGTTCGATCAGGCACCCAGGTGAAGTCAGTGACCTCATCATCATTGTCATCACCCCCTATCTCCTCGTCACTGGAGCCAACTTGGCAGTATGCTGCAGCTGCTGGGGCAACATGAGTGCCAGTTATTTGTGTGTCACTGGCACCCCCTCCCTCTAGGTTGATTATACTCCCTTCCTCAAAGTTTGAATTAGAGCACTGTAGTTGCTGCGCGTCCTCAAGCAGCATGTCACTGTCATTGTAGTCAAACAATTCAGCTGACTCCTCCGTGTGTGATAGTGAGGCTACAGCAGGAGTAGCTGTGGACATGGAGGCTGCATTAGATGCTTTGGCAGCTGAGGTGGACTGTAAAGCACTACAAGCCTGGCTGGCACAGGAGTCTGAGGATGGCCTGGTTAGCCAATCCACCAAATCCTCTGTATGTTACTGCTGCTTAAGACGGACAGCACCAGTTAGAAAGGACAAGCGTGCCCCTTCAGAGGATGCACCGTGTCCACGATGACCAGAGGCACAGCCTCCCGACACAGAGGCTGCTTGCCCTCTTATCTGTGTCTGGGAGCGTCTGCCTGTCCTTTTTGGTCTTTGACATGGTGAATGATATATATATATATATATATATCAGAACTCTGATTCAACTATGTTATAACAATTGGAGATATGCTGCAGAACTCTGATTCAACTCTGGTATAAAGATTAAAGATTTCCAGAACTCTGGTATAACTCAGTGAGACACCCTGATAGCTGGTAGCCAGTGACAAGACACAGATTACAATTCCCAGATACCTCCTATAAATCAGTGAGACCCCCTGATGGTTGGCAGTGACAAGACACAGATTACAATTCGCAAAAATCTGCTAGAAGTATGTGGGACCCCCTGATAGCTGGCAGTGAGAAGACACAGATTACAATTCCCAGAAACTTCCTATAAATCAGTGAGACCCCCTGATGGGTGGCAGTGAGAACACACAGATTAGAACAATTCCCAGATATCTTGTAGAAATTACTGACCCCCCCCCCCAAAATAGTTGGTGGCAGTGAGAACATGCAGATTACAACAATTCCCAGATATTTTGTAGAAGTGAGAAACCCCCCCCCCCCAATAGCTGGTGGCAGTGAGAACACACGCTAACAGAACAATCTCCTCTCAAAAAACACGTGCTGGGGCTGCAAGGGATGCCTTATATAGTGTGCTGCGGGACTTAGCTCTGTGAGCCCATGATTGGGCAAAATTTGCCCAATCAGGACTCTGAGCCACTGATTGGCATAGTCTTGCACCTGTCTTGCACCTCAACTGTGGTCAGGTGCAGGCTGTAGCCAATTACAAGCTTCAGGCCAGTGGAAAAAGTGCATTGTGGTGCATTGTCGGCGAACATGCGGCGAACACACGGAAATGTTCGGAGTTCGCGAACATGCGAACAGGCGATATTCGAATCGAACTCCGAACCGAACAGCTCATCCCTACTGAAGAGAAACTTCACCAGCAGAGGCCATTGAGGACCTGAAGAGAAACCCCACCAATCACCAGCAGAGGCCAATGAGGACCTGAAGAGAAACCCCACCAGCAGAAACTTCACCAGCAGAGGCCAATGAGGACCTGAAGAGAAACCCCACCAGCAGAAACTTCACCAGCAGAGGCCAATGAGGACCTGAAGAGAAACCCCACCAGCAGAAACTTCACCAGCAGAGGCCAACGAGGACCTGAAGAGAAACTTCACCAGCAGAGGCCAACGAGGACCTGAAGAGAAACTTCGCCAGCAGAGGCCAACGAGGACCTGAAGAGAAACTTCGCCAGCAGAGGCCAACGAGGACCTGAAGAGAAACTTCGCCAGCAGAGGCCAACGAGGACCTGAAGAGAAACTTCGCCAGCAGAGGCCAACGAGGACCTGAAGAGAAACTTCGCCAGCAGAGGCCACGAGGACCTGAAGAGAAACTTCGCCAGCAGAGGCCAACGAGGACCTGAAGAGAAACTTCGCCAGCAGAGGCCAACGAGGACCTGAAGAGAAACTTCGCCAGCAGAGGCCAACGAGGACCTGAAGAGAAACTTCGCCAGCAGAAACTTCACCAGCAGAGACCAACGAGGACCTGAGGAGAAACTTCGCCAGCAGAGACCAATGAGGACCTATTTATTTTATTTATTTATTTATAAAGGATTTTACCAGGAAGGATACATTGAGATTTCTCTCGTTTTCAAGTATGTCCTGGGTCAAGTATGTCCTGAGGAGAAACTTCACCAGCAGAAACTTCACCAGCCGAGGCCAACGAGGACCTGAGGAGAAACTTCACCAGCAGAAACTTCACCAGCAGAGACCAACGAGGACCTGAGGAGAAACGCCTGCTTCCATCAACCAATCGCAAGAAAACACTAAACCGCAAATTGCGTCTGTGGGTTCGAGCATCTTGAAACACTGAGGGCTAAATTACATGACTGAATAAACCTGGGACCTCCTTGACCCATACCCCTTAAATATGAAGAAGACACAACACCTTCTTAACTGGAAAGGGCCACAGCTTTATTAAATATTTACACCATGTAATCCAGCAGTGCTTTTCCTCCGTTATCCGCCTTATTACCCATGTAATAGGCAGTTTACCGATCCAAAACCAGGAGCTCGTCACCCCGCCTGACCGAGATCAAGCGGGGCTCATCTCGTTAAATGCCTCACCCGAAGACGGCTTAACCATTTTAAAGCACCGCTGTCCAGGAACCACGCCAACGCCAGGGGCACCATGGTCTCCTAATGGCTGCCCCTGCGCCCCACCGCAGACAGCGCCTCCTCAATCCCCGACCTCAAACCAGTTAAAAATATATCCAAACCAATGTCCGTCAAATGGACCCCATCACCCCGAATCACATTCCGATTGTCGCCTTCCAATTCCGTGTGATGGACCGAAACCCCCCCCTAACTGCCGAACAAATTTAGAAACCTCCCTGTTAACCCTCTTCCTGGCCCTGTCAATTGCCCGTGGGGCCGCCATTTCCTCCCAACGAGGTCGAGAAATAATGTCAGACCACACCAGCGACAATCCCCCAAATTTAGCAAAACAGCGGGCCAGATCCAGCTTCATAGCCCGAATCAGGTCCACCGAACGCACCGTCCCCAAATCATTCCCCCCAGCATGAACAACTAAAATAACCTCCCTGGGAACCCTCCCAGCCAAAACATTGCATTCCTTCGACACCCGAGCCCAACGCAAACCCCGGATTTCCAACCAGTGAATCTCCGCTACCTCCGCCGGGAAACCAAGATTTTTGCCATGCGGCCGATGCTCAGCCCGCATGGCTGCCCAATGCAGGAAGGAATGACCCAATCTCCAGCCCATCCTTGGGGAAGCACCTGAAATTATAAAAGGTTAGGACGAACCTAAGAGCGAAAGCGATCTGATCCCACCTACCCAGACGCTGAATCATGCCGTCCGACGCGCCAGCACCCGCAGACACAGTCGCTGCGCCTATACGAAAAGAATGGGAGGCAAACAATCCCGGTTCATAACCCAAAACCTGAACGCAGCGCTTAAAAACCGTAGGAAATTGGTATCAAGTCAAAGGAACCCCATCAATATAAATCAAAAAGAGTCAGTGAAAACCGGCCAAATAGCCAAATACTCCCGCGTGAGGCCCAAAGGACACCCGATCACCCCAATCGCATTTAAGTAATCAGAACGCCCCTACCCAAGCGGTCCGTCCTGTAGCTGTCAATCAAAAACCTCACCTCATCGCTGACAGAGAAACATGCGCAAGGCAGAATGTATCTGAGAGTTAGGAGCAACCAGCTCACCCACCCTCAGGACACCATAAAAGGCAAAAGCAAACGCAACTCTAAACAATCGCGACCTCAAAAAGATCATGACAAACGCAGAGTAAAACATCCAACAGTTCCAAAAACATGGGGCCAGAAGCTGGGCGCCGAACCTCAGACACCGCAGTCCGCCACCAACCCGAAACAATCCTTCAAAGCAGGAAATCCCGACCAACATCCTCCCAACCAACCGCCTCGCACCAAAAGAAAGGGCAGTCAGTACTCTGGCCGCTCCCAAACCGGAGCCCCCCTTACTCCCGGAGGGAATCGAAATAAATCAAGGTTGCCCCTACGATCCTCTGCAGAATGCCAACCCCATTCCCCCCGTGACCCCCACATCCGCCAGACCTGAGAATATGCCGTCCACCTCGCTCCCGACAAAGAGCCCCCCAACAAAATCCTCAGCCTGGCGAAGTGAGGGTCCAGAGCCACAGTAGGAAAGGGTGTCGCATTCCTTTCTGCTCCCGGAGCCACTGGAAGCGGGAGAGAGCGTCAGCAATCACGTTCCGCACACCCGGCACGTGCCAGGCCCGCAACCACACATTCCGCTCGAGACCGCGCAGCACCAGTTGACACAAAAGAGCCAAGACAAGAGGGGAACTGGCCAACGAACGATTCACCACCCCAGGTTGTCCATCCAGAACACCACTCGCCTATTAGCTAGACGCTCCCCCCACAGCTCCAGAGCCACAATCAAAGGAAAAAATTCCCGACTTGTGAGATTCCTCACCAACTCAGACGCCACCCAGCGCGGGTGCCACGCTTCGGCACACCAAGCACCCTGAAAGTACACGCCAAAGCCAGGAGCCCCAGATGCATCGGCAAAAAACTCGAGGGACGGATTGTTCACGCCGCCTCTTGCCAATACGTCAGCCCATCATAATGCAGCAAAAAGGATTGACACACCACAAGGTCCGCCTTCAAGGAACTGGTGATGCGAACAAAGTGGCGAGGTGCTCGTACCCCGGCGGTAAAGACTGAATATCAGAAAGCCACAACTTCGCAACTCCCCGCGCCCTCCCCACCAAACGCACAAGGTCTGAATTTCTCTACAGACAAACGGAAAACACGGACAGTATAGATCTCAATGAACAAAAAAAAAGGCAAGCGATTAAACTGGGCCCCCGTCGTATCATCGGCCAAAGGCACACCGAATTCCTCGGCAACCTCCCGAAAAATCTGCAGCAGCGCAACGCGATCGCCGGAATCCGCCAGCCCCAAGAATAGGAAATCATCCTAATAATGGACCACCGAACTCCGTCCAGCGCGCCGACACACCACCCAGTGCAAACAGGAAGAGAACAACTCAAAATAGTAGCAAAAGATCAAGCAGCCCATCGGAAGACAACAGCCGTAATAAAAACCTCCACGAAAGGAACACCCCAGCAAGTGATAGCAATCCGGTCGAATCGGTAACAACCGAAATGCCGACTCCATGTCCGCTTTTGCCAATAACAACCAGGTCCAGCCACCAAATCGAGAAGGCAGAAGGCACATGTGGAATAACAAAACCCTCACGAAAACCAACAATAACAACGCAGCACATCGCCTATTGGGGTACCGGTCTAGTCAAGGAGCCATGGCCCGCACGATCACCGGGGTGATCCCTTCTATCAGGCTGTCTGACCCGAAGCCCTAAAGGCCGAGCCATAGCCCTTTCTGAACCATCGAAATGCCGGTTGGGACCCCCCACAGGAAGAACATTCATGCTTGAACCTGCAATATGAGGACCAACGGCAATGGGACTCATTAAAGAGCCAGCATCACCCCCTCTCTGCACCCGCGGGCACTCCAGGGGCTCCGGGCACTGCGGATGCAGGAAAGGGTGACACCACTGGGCAGTTTGGCATCATGAGTAATAGCCACAGATTGGCGTCCTGCAAAACAAGCGGAGCCCAGGACGCACCACCATCTTCTGCCAAAACTGTTGGTCGTAACAAAACAAAATAGACCCCCGTAAATTTTGCAAGCCCCCCAAACGCGCAAACAAAGACACGCTGTGGTCGGGGAAACCCTCGCACAAAATTGCGCTATAAGCTAGAAAAACCTTGAATCCAGTTACCAAAGGTCTGTGGCAAAGTCTTCGCTTGGTCCTTATCCTTGCCCCCGGCAAGGAATCAACACCTGGACGATCAATTGTCTCCCTATCCGAAGAAAACCAAAGTCATAACATCAACATATTCACCTTTCCAAATTTTCTCCTTAATGTCATTTGTAGCGCTCACTCCTGGAGGAGCCGCTGAAAATGAACCACGGGTCAGTCTCCCCGCACTAGGGAATAAATATACTCCAACACAGTTGTGAGTTTTTATCATTTAAATAGTTTACTAAAATAATGAGCAGATGTTGAGACACGGTATTCACAGGTATTATTACAGTATTTTCGTATCACGGTAAAACGCGTAGCGGAAAAAAAACGAAACACGAGGCTTCGTATTTCGGAAAATAAAATATTCGCAACCGAACATAAAAGAAATGCAATTTCCCGATAGTTCAGAAAAAGGGGACACGTAGCGAAAAAGAGAAAAATGTAATTCGGAACGTATCTTTATCTTTAACCCCTGTTCCGATTCGTAACAGAATCAGTCCTGCACAGGTTAAGTCCAGGAATGTAAAGGGTGTATATGTGTGTGTGTGGTACCCGGGTACTGTTCAACTGGCCAGTGAATTTATTGAAGGAAGGTCTTCGACTAGTCAGTTGGGGCCCTGTGGACTTTAAAGAGAAAACAGCAGCGTGTCCTTTAATCACAAAACAGCCTTGGAGGCCTCTCACCCATCCGACGATTGCTTTAGGCTCCGCTGACCCAGGACGTCTCTCCGCCCGATTTTGACTGGGGATACTAGCGGCCGGATCCGTTGTCTGACTTCATGCAGCTTGTCCAGCTCACCGCCTGCTCTCCGTTCGGTTCCTCCGGTCTGCAGCAATGCCTGGATTCTGGCAAGTCTCCTTCTCCTCAGGTTGAGTGATCCTATCAGGACTAACAGGTCTCACTCGGGCTCTGGCCTAGGCCCTCTCGCGATCTCTTCAGTGCGTCTGCTTTCTCTCGTTCCCTGGCGCGCTCTGGCGCGTCCTCCACGAGGTGGAGGATGTAAGTGTCCAGTCCCCACCCACTTCCTGTCTCCTTGCAAAGCATGCCGGGAAATGTAGTTCCAATGTCCAGTGTCTCTAATCGCGACTGTCTCCATCTTGTGGCCAAAAATAGGTAATGCCACAGCAAGATTTTAACACAGCGCTACACATTAAAGACCTGTAGGCCCATTTGGACATAAATCATAAGCCCCATAAGAGCCTACCGCAGGACCAACTGCACCAGGCACAGGAATACCACTAGCGAGTGGCGCAGGAACATTTACTGCAGCAGGAACCAAAGGTCCAACCACCGCGTCCAACGGGGAAGCCCCAGCTGCAAGCGCCGCTCCACCAAGCACAGCAGGAACCTGCACAGGAGCAGAAGCAGGCCCCAATCCTTGTGAAAGAGCAGACTCGGGCTCCCATCCCAGCGGAACCAGGCGCAAAATTAACACAGACGCAGCTCACGAGGCGGCGTATCTAAGACGATAAACCCCTCAGATGACCAGGGAAATGGCGTCCTGCACCTCAGCTTCACCATCACGCCTCTGAACTCCGAGGCCTCGGGCTTAACCGAACTGGGGGCTTAATGTGCCGTTCCCTCTGCCACTGGTGGGGCTCCTCAGCGTCCTCAGGAGACTGTTCATGGGCCGGCACCAAAGTCTTGTACAGCAAGTCCTGCAAAATGAAACCTCGAGCAGCAGCATGCTCCCTGTAATGATGTGTATGCTTGATATTATATATTAAATATATCATAATTATGCCTAGTTCATTCAGCATGTTAGGAAACAGTTAACAGTCATGTGATCCGGGGGCAGGGAGTGGCAGCCATTGTAAGATGCTGCTGCTGAGTAAAATCTTTTCTTATCAAACTCCTTGTTGTCTGCAAATACTTCAGTGGATTCATCATATGGTACCAGGAGTGAGGTCAGAGAGACATGGCAGCAAACAGCAACACAAAGAGCATTCCTTCCCTGGATTTAAAATCAGGGAACATATCAGAAAATTAATCAAAATAAAGAGAGATGATAAAACTTGTGTTTTGTCGGGTATATTAGAGACAAAAGAGAATTTTAAAATGGACGCTTGTAGCCATTTTGTTTTAACCCTTTCGCTGCTGAGGCTTTTCCCGCCTCTGTGCTGAGGTCATTTTTGCTCATCATGTTTAAACGTGTTTTTAAGGCTTATTTCAGTAGATGACCCACACATATTATATATCGTTCTTTCCGTCAGACTTGGCAGATTAATAATATGTAATTATTATATGTATACGTCATGACCTGTCTGTATATTATAACAAAAAATGCAATAAAATATGAATTTTCAATAATTTACAGCGTGTAAAGTGTTTTTTTTCCACATTTTAACATGCGAGCAATTGCGGTTATATTTTGTATGGGGTGTGCTTGTTAAAAAAATTAGAGATGGGGTCTCGTTACATTTTTTTTTGGGGAAAATTACACGATTTTTAACAAACGCACCGCATACAAAAATCGTTAGTGCAGCATCGTTGTTCACATTATAATTGAAATGGGAACAATATTGCTGCATTAACAAACCAAAAAAAAGAAAAAAAAAGTGTTTATTTTTTTTTATAATTTTTTTTAAATATTTTTTTATTTTTATTTTATTTATTTAATTTTTTTTTACAATTTTTTTTCACTTTCCTGTTTGGTATCGTTGGAACGGCCATGCTCTGGCCGATCCAATAATACCAAACGTTAACCCCTAGCTGCCACGGATCGGGAGATAGGGAGTTCATTGGAACTCCCTATCTCCACCGTTGGTGGCAGTTAGGGGTTAACTCCAGGACTGGCGTCATCGTGCTATGCACGATGACGCCAGTCCTCAGGGGGAGTTCCCGGAGGCTTGGCTGACATCCAAGATGTCGGCCAGCTCCGGGAAAGGATCACGAACCGGCGCTTTTCAGTGCCGATTCGCGATCCAGCTCCCCAGGGGTTAATGCCAGGTACCATTTGGAAGGGCAGGCTGTGCCCTTCCAAATGGTGCCTGGGTTAACCCCCGCAACGCCGCCGATCGGGAGGGAGAGAGGTCCGAAGGACCTCCCCCCCCGCCCTCCCTTTCAGGCGCCTCCTCCGCACATGCGGGGGGGCGCCTGAATTAGGTGTCATCGCGCTGTCGCGATGACACATAATTTCACCGGCGGCAGTTCCGGATGCTGGGCTGACATCGAGGATGTCAGCCCGCACCGGGGGGGCCAGCGATCGGCCGGAACTCGGCCGAACGCTGACCCCAAAGTGAGGACGCGCTCAGCGCGTCCTCAGCACAGCAGCAGCCATGCGGAGGACGCGCTCAGCGCGTCCTCAGCATTGAAGTGGTTAAAGACAGTTTTTCTTTCAAAATATTCTCTAGGTTTAGAAATGAACGAGATTTTTTTTTTACAAAGTTCATTCCTGGGTGAGGTTTTTCCAGACATGAAGGAACCTAGAATGAATGTCATTCATGTCATAAGTTATTGGTTTGTCTGAAGTTTTAAAACAAAAGAGATTTTGTCTTTTGGGTATAGGAATAAGAGAAAATATTCTGTAATATAGAATTATATTCACAAAATATATGTTTTTATAATCAAGGTATATTGTATTATAATTACAGTAGGAAATATACTCCAAAATATAGAAAGTATAATTGGTAAATAATAGAAATTACTAAAGAAGAGATTCTGTGAGTTAACCAGGAAAGAATTTAGCTGATAGGACTCTCTAGTAATTCCAAAAGGGAGGAGAGCTATAAATCAGAAGACAGAGACAGTCTAGTTAGAAGACGAGGCTCTTTGTTAAGTTAGTCTGACCTTTTGACCCGAGATAAGACTATTAAAAAGAAATGGTGGAATTAATATAAGAAGTGCAATACTGTCCTCTAGAGGATAGTAAAAATAATGAACCGTGACGTCAAATTGGCTATAATAAGCGGCCAGGCTTTTTGTAGAGCAGTCGGGAGATTTCAGCGGACAGACTCACATCGCCATGCACTCAGACATTCATTATACATGACACTCTGAGGAGTCGGGAGATTCCAGCAGTCAGACTCACATCAGACTCACACTACGATGCAGGCAGATCCCAAGACATGAGGCAATCAATATTCTCACCAACTCTCTAACTCGCATGCATTGATTATCTGATATCGATAATTTTCACACATTCCAAAAATTACTACATCAGGAATTCCAAGGCAGACTTATCAACATCCAAATTGGACAGGTAATGTATGAAATAAGGAATTAATGTAAAAATATATTTGTAGAGATTCTTGCAACGTAGACTGAGACTTCTCGGATACGATTAAAATCCAAATTCTAAGTATTTCTAATCTGCAGATGGAAATATGAAGAGGTGGATATAAGGATTTATTCCTACAGAAATGTTGCAAGATTGATACCAATATATATATTGAATTTGGAAATTACTGTGATTAAAATTAATAAGCAAGGAATTATATAACTACAAAATAAAAAGCAAAAGATTAGAAGTTTGATTCTCGTGATTAGGGGAGGATTCACTAAATAAGTTTTTATTACTTATCATTAAATTAACTCATCTTTTGTTGATCCATGTAGCATAGAGATATATATATATCTATAAGAGCTGGCTGGTTAAACATTGTTTGCTGGGAAATGCATGTTGTATTAAGCAAAAATGTTTATTAACCATTTGTGTATTAGTTACTAACTGATAAGGTAAATGATATTAATCATATATGCAGTTACTAACCGAGATACATATATTGCGAAGCTAGTTTTTATATGCTGATGGATTGTGGTTTATAAATTGTTGTTTATGATATGAGATTTGAAACTTTTTTGTATACGTAATAAATCTATATATATTTTATCCGATTATTGTATTTTTTAAAGCAAAACACAGACAATTAAAAGAATTCAGGATAATTTCTAAGAGATATAGACGATTGATATTTGTGTCTCGTATAAGTTTCTTATGAAATAATAATCCCTGATATATTGGAGACGACTGCCAAGGTAGGTCCGGTAAGTCCAATATAGACATATTGGAGACTTGGCTGATAAGTCCAATATATATAAACGTGTTGTATTCACGTGCAGAGATTATATCCGACAGTTTACAGGCCTAGATACAGACAAATGGACTGATCAACAAAAAGCATCTCATATCCTGATATGTGGGACACAAAAAGCATCTCATATCCTGATATGTGGGACACAAAAAGCATCTCATATCCTGATATGTGGGACACAAAAAGCAGCTCATATCCTGATATGTGGGACACAAAAAGCATCTCATATCCTGATATGTGGGACACAAAAAGCATCTCATAAGCTGATATGTGGGACACAAAAAGCAGCTCATAAGCTGATATGTGGGACACAAAAAGCATCTCATATCCTGATATGTGGGACACAAAAAGCATCTCATAAGCTGATATGTGTGACACAAAAAGCATCTCATAAGCTGATATGTGTGAGATAAAAAGCATCTCATAAGCTGATATGTGTGAGATAAAAAGCATCTCATAAACTGATATGTGTGAGATAAAAAGCATCTCATAAGCTGATATGTGTGAGATAAAAAGCATCTCATAAGCTGATATGTGTGAGATAAAAAGCATCTCATAAGCTGATATGTGTGAGATAAAAAGCATCTCATAAGCTGATATGTGTGAGATAAAAAGCATCTCATAAGCTGATATGTGTGAGATAAAAAGCATCTCATATCCTGATATGTGTGAGATAAAAAGCATCTCATAAGCTGATATGTGTGAGATAAAAAGCATCTCATAAACTGATATGTGTGAGATAAAAAGCATCTCATAAACTGATATGTGTGAGATAAAAAGCATCCCATAAACTGATATGTGTGAGATAAAAAGCATCTCATAAACTGATATGTGTGAGATAAAAAGCATCTCATAAACTGATATGTGTGAGATAAAAAGCATCTCATAAACTGATATGTGTGAGATAAAAAGCATCTCATAAGCTGATATGTGTGAGATAAAAAGCATCTCATAAACTGATATGTGTGAGATAAAAAGCATCTCATAAGCTGATATGTGTGAGATAAAAAGCATCCCATAAACTGATATGTGTGAGATAAAAAGCATCTCATAAACTGATATGTGTGAGATAAAAAGCATCTCATAAACTGATATGTGTGAGATAAAAAGCATCTCATAAACTGATATGTGTGAGATAAAAAGCATCCCATAAACTGATATGTGTGAGATAAAAAGCATCTCATAAACTGATATGTGTGAGATAAAAAGCATCTCATAAACTGATATGTGTGAGATAAAAAGCATCTCATATCCTGATATGTGTGAGATAAAAAGCATCTCATAAACTGATATGTGTGAGATAAAAAGCATCTCATAAGCTGATATGTGTGAGATAAAAAGCATCTCATAAGCTGATATGTGTGAGATAAAAAGCATCTCATAAGCTGATATGTGTGAGATAAAAAGCATCTCATAAGCTGATATGTGTGAGATAAAAAGCATCTCATAAACTGATATGTGTGAGATAAAAAGCATCTCATAAGCTGATATGTGTGAGATAAAAAGCATCTCATAAACTGATATGTGTGAGATAAAAAGCATCTCATAAGCTGATATGTGTGAGATAAAAAGCATCTCATAAGCTGATATGTGTGAGATAAAAAGCATCTCATATCCTGATATGTGTGAGATAAAAAGCATCTCATAAACTGATATGTGTGAGATAAAAAGCATCCCATAAACTGATATGTGTGAGATAAAAAGCATCTCATAAACTGATATGTGTGAGATAAAAAGCATCTCATATCCTGATATGTGGGACACAAAAAGCATCTCATAAGCTGATATGTGTGAGATAAAAAGCATCTCATAAACTGATATGTGTGAGATAAAAAGCATCCCATAAGCTGATATGTGGGACACACTCCCTAAGCTGATCCAACAAACAAAATAAATAACAGCCATTTCAATCACCACGTTTCCTGTCTCTCACAGAATCTTCTTGATGCACAGTTGAAGCTGGCCGGGAACAAAGAGACAGAACCCACCCCCACAGATACATATATAGGTAGTGAAACAATGTTGCACACGTATGACCAATAGCTCCACATTTCCTTTTCTGATCAGTCATGTCCCCCTTCCTTAAAGGTGCAGGGGATTCTATCTTCGCGCAAACGTTTGCGCCAGCGCAAAAATCCATTAACACGAGGGGTAAAACCATCTGCGCCGAATCCCTTATTACACAGTCAGTGCATTAGTCAAGCGCCCGTAATCGTCTACCGCGGGTGAACCTGCGTGAGCTTACTGTACTGCGCGCGTCCTATACTTAACATTGTGAGCGCAAACACAAATGTGCGCTGGTATGCGGATGGTATTACAATCTATGCGCAGTTTGTAACGCACAGCCTTTTTATAATAATACATAATTTTAGCAATTCCTAAAAGCTGGTGTTAATGGCAAATTCTATCAACCTGCCGAACCCAAATACACCAGCCCAAAAAAAATACAGCAAAGTATAGTTACACATTCTACACATACCCAAACCATAAAATGGAGAAGTTGTGTGTGTTTTTATTATTGATGCAGCATATATGCGCAGATTGACTTTGACAGACGCAAAAACTTAACGGGAGACAATTGAGGTTCTTAATTCTGATTGGCTGAATCGCGTGAATAAAACTGCGCACACTGGTTTTTGCGCAAGACGGTACTGCGCGAGCATTTGGGCGCGTCCAGTTTACGCGCATTATTGATCGGATGAAAAGACACGCGAGGATTGAAATTCCGGCGGTGATTTACACGTGTAAACGTTTAACGCTTGGCGCAAAAATTCATGCGTTGCGCGAGCGGTTTTTTTGCGCGAAGATTGTAATTTAGCCCTGAGAATGTTGTTACATCACTTCGAAAACAAACAGTGTAACGGAATGGACCGGTGATGTCACGCGATGTTACAAGCGCCTGGAACATGATGGATTTCAATCTCCTCGTTGGAACAAAACAAAGTCTACAAAAAAGAAAACCTTCCGTGCCTCGAGCTGCGCGTGTACAGCGCTGCGGCGTATGTTGCCACTTTACTGATAGTTGCAGAGTAACATGTAGAAAGATACTGTAATTGAGAAAGCGAGCGCACCCCGTGCAGGATCTCACCCTGGCGTGATGTGCAGGTTTATAAAGGGGGAGGAGTCGGCGCATGATGTCACAACCAGGAATTCTTTTATTGCTTTAAAGCGTTTTCTGATGTTTGTGTAAAGTGTGTTTGTTATTCAGATTCATGATCCAATGTTTCCAAACGGCAGAGATTACTAAAAAATGTCTCCAGTTTGCTGCTGTGTCTGTATCTCATTACTCTGGGCGCTGCCGTCCCTCAGTACTGCAGGTTTGGGGTTTTTTGTGTTGCGGTTTCTGTATTGTGCATTTTATGGTTACTTTGTTATCTTGGATGTTTCTTCATGCTTCCATCAAACGCCAGGAACTGGCTTAAACCAGATCTCTCTGTCATGCTGGGAAGGGGAGTGCCATGCATTTGTTAAGCCATGGTATGTGTGTGTGACGGGGAGGCTATTCAGTATGTTAATGCCAAGCTGTGTTTTACCTTTGTTGATCTGCCCGTCCCCTGTGTGTGCTTTCCCATTAAAACCCCTAAAGTCATTCTAAGCAATGTATTCACCCTTTAAGAAGCTCCAGCTATAGAGTGGGTGGATTGGGTCAGAATCCGTACCCCATTATAATACTGAGGGCGAGAGGGAGCCTTTCTGCACGGGGATACACGCCCTGAGTACTGACCCCCCGTTACACCTTAACATTGCAGCCTGTGACAATGAGCAGCGAATGGTTAACGTCTCGCCTCGCACGTTGCTACCTGCGGCTCCTTGATACCGGCCTGACCAGACCCTAGACGCCTGATCCTCCGTACCGTCTGCTGATTTTGACATTTTTGTGGAAACCTTTTTAAAGCCCTTTCCTGATTTTGCTGGTGGATAACGGCCGCGGCAGAAATCTCATTTCACAGAGGATGAAGCGGCGGCCTATGTGCGTCGCTCCGGAAGCCGCGGCGCTGCCCTGTGGGAATATTCTGCCTGGATGATGCGGAATGACTCGATTCGCTCCGCGCTCTAGAAAAAGCAAAATGAATTGGAGTTTGCAGTAATTTGGCGAGCTCGGAGTCCGAGGTAAAGTGAACGCTGAGCGGCCGCGGCGCCGACGAAACGTGTTCACCACCAGTTACACTATGCCTGAGGTCATATGACTTCATTTAAAGGTCACTCTAGGGTTAAAACAGGAGCGGGAGAAATGGGGGTTAAATATTAACCCACCTGGTCCTGTCTGCACCACCTCCTGTTTTAACCCTTTCAATCACTGGTCCAGGCGTGACACTGTGCGGAAGCTGCAGAATGTCACATGACCACAACGAGGTGACCAGTCATGTGGTCCTCAAGGCCGAGCGCATTGACTGCATCCCTCGTTAAGTTATCCCGCTAATAGACTGAGGTGCCTGTCCTGTTTGGGCTGTTATGCTGGAGGGTCGGGACAGGCTTTTGTATTATCTGCATTATAGGGGGGCAATATCTATACCATGTGACCGGGGGGGGGGGGGTTCATTATGGTTGATCCAATCACATGTTTTTATCACTGGAATTATCCGCCTCCTCGCACACGGAGCTCGGGGTCGCGTTTAATTCTGTGTTTGGACTCTGAGAATCTTCTATATATGGTTATGTGTTCCTGCCCATTGTACCGCGCTACGGAATCTGCAGGTGCTGTATAGATAATTCTAAACAGAAATGTTGGAATCAAGAGGGACCATTAAACCTGCGCCGGATTCGGGAAACATTGGTTTCATTTCTTGCTGTGACTAAACCATCAGCCAAGTCCAGACCCCTGGCGTCTCGGTGCGTCACACTGTGCGTGCGAGTGACATCATGTTAGGAGGAGCTGCGCTGTGCGTGCGAGTGACGTCACATTAGGAGGTGTCGCACTGTGCGTGTGAGTGATGTCACATTAGGAGGCGCTGTGCGTGCGAGTGACGTCACATTAGGAGGTGTCGCACTGTGCGTGCGAGTGGCGTCACATTAGGAGGTGTCACACTGCGTGCGAGTGACGTCACATTTGGAGGTGTCACACTGTGCGTGCGAGTGACGTCACGCTAGGAGGTGTCACACTGTGCGTGCGAGTGACGTCACATTTGGAGGTGTCGCACTGCGTGCGAGTGACGTCGCATTAGGGGGTGTCACACTGTGCGTGTGAGTGACGTCACACTAGGTGTTACACTGCGTGCGAGTGACGTCACATTAGGAGGTGTCACACTGCGTGCGAGTGACGTCACATTAGGTGTCACACTGTGCGAGTGACGTCACACTAGGTGTCACAGCGTGCGAGTGACGTCACATTAGGAGGTGTCACACTGTGCGTGCGAGTGATGTCACATTAGGAGGTGTCACACTGTGCGAGTGACGTCACATTAGGAGGCGTCACACTGCGTGCGAGTGACGTCACATTAGGAGGTGTCACACTGTACGTGCGAGTGACGTCACACTAGGTGTCACTGCGTGCGAGTGTCACATTAGGAGGTGTCACACTGCGTGCAAGTGACGTCACATTAGGCGTTGTCACACTGTGCGTGCGAGTGACGTCACACTAGGAGGTGTTGTTCTGTCCGAAGACATCGAGCTAAACCTTCTTGTCTCACAAACTTGGATACCATATTTATTTTGATCTCAGATTTATTAAGACAAGCCAGGTGAAACTGTAATACAGTAAAAACAAACTTCATAAACATCACATTGCATGCATAACAGCATTTTCATTACCAGATGATACAGTAAACTTACTTTTTTAGCTCTCTAGGGGTAGATGGCGATGGATGAGAAACACATGCCTCGCTTCCAGTAATAACTTTCAGACACAAAATGGTGAATGCTTCACTTCCTGTCAAGATTCTACCCAGCATTCTCTGATTAATGATAACTTCCTTCCTATACATTACTAATATATATGAAATGGTTTAACAGCCGTACTACCACAAAAGGACACTAGATGGTGCTACACTCCACTATAACTAATGTACCATACATTACAACTTTACACAAATCTATCACTGATTCTTCTTATTAAAGCATAAACATTATGATAGACAGCACAGGTGTCACACTGCGTGCGAGTGACGTCACATTTGGAGGTGTCACACTGCGTGCGAGTGACGTCACACTAGGAGGTGTCACACTGTGCGTGCGAGTGACGTCACACTAGGAGGTGTCACACTGTGCGTGCGAGTGACGTCACATTAGGAGGTGTCACACTGTGCGTGCGAGTGACGTCACATTAGGAGGTGTCACACTGTGCGTGCGAATGACATCATAGTCTGGTGTTTTTGTCTTTCAGGTGAAGGAGCACAATCCAACACGGAAAACAGTCCCGAAAACCACGAGAAATCGCGCTGCCAGACCTGCACGTCCACCTTCCTGAAAATCGCCTGGGGCGTCCTCATCATTCTGTCCGTCTCCTTCTCCTGGGTTGGAACCACACAGATCATCAAAATCACCTACAAGAGTTTCTCCTGCCCTTTCTTCATGACCTGGTTCTCCACAAACTGGAACATTATGTTTTTCCCGGTTTATTATTCGGGACATTTAGCCACAGCTCCAGAGAAACAGTCTCTTATCCAGAAAATCAGGTGGGTTTCCCGTCACCCCTCATCGAGCGTTAATAATACGCCGCAAAACTAAAGCCAGCGATTCCGGCAATTCCACGAATCCCTCATTTCAATCGTCTCTGCAGAAACCTGCCGGTCACCCTGTAACTCCACCCAGAAACCTGCCGGTCAGCCTGTAACTCCACCCACAAACCTGCCGGTCAGCCTGTAACTCCACCCAGAAACCTGCCGGTCACCCTGTAACTCCACCCAGAAACCTGCCGGTCAGCCTGTAACTTCACCCACAAACCTGCCGGTCACCCTGTAACTCCACCCAGAGACCTGCCGGTCAGCCTGTAACTCCACCCAGAAACCTGCCAGTCTTACCCAGGAATTCCCTCTAATATTTAAGAATCATTTCTTGTTGTTGTATAGATGTTGGATTATTACTTTCGTCAGATTCTCCGTGGTTTTCTGGGCATAATATATACATGCTGCTGGGCAGTGTGTGAGAAGTGCTGCCCTGCAGCATGTAGAATCCATACGCTGCACACAGGATATCATCCTTCCAGGTGCGTCAGGGACACAGGTATCCATCAGCTGTGGGTAGGAGGGGGAGCATCGCGCATATGTGCGACCATGGATTATTGCAGTGCATGCTCTTGGTGTTCATTCCACCTGGTTTCTCTTTGAGAAGTGAAGGCTTTTCAGGCCGGAGTGAGTCGTGGCTCGGAGCCGCCTGGACCGGGCTTAAACGACAAACATCCAATTAGCAGGAGCGTAATGAAGCCTCACGCCGAGTAATTTCTCTCTCTTATCTAATTCACGTCTGACTTTAATTACCTCCACTCAAACGGTGAAGAAGATATCTGCGTGATGCAGCGCGGACGTGATGGGCATCAAAGCTCCGAAAATCAACTCCCAATTAAACCCGTTTAATCCACATTAATATCACAATTCTTTCCTCCATCCTGTATGCGCAGCGCCGCCGCTTTCTCTCCATTCCCTTCTCCACACACACGGTCTGCGACACGATAATCTTCCTGCTCTTATGCTTCTTTGTGTTTACTTTCATTCTGTTCTGTTTTGGTTTTTATGTATTTATTTTGTTACTGTGTTTTGTATACTTTGTTTTAGTGTTGTAGCGCTCACTCCCGGAGGAGCCGCTGAAAATGAACCACGGGTCAGTCTCCCCGCACTAGGGAATAAATATACTCCAACACCGCTGTGAGTTTTTATCATTTAAATAGTTTACTAAATAGTAAGCAGACGTTGAAACACGGTATTCACAGATATTATGACAGTATATTCGTATCGCGGTAAAACGCGTAGCGGAAAAGAAACGAAACACGAGGCTTCGTATTTCGGAAAAATAAAATATTCGCAACCGAACAGAAAAGAAATGCAATTGCCTGATAGCTCGGTCAAAAAAAGGACACGTAGCGAAACCCCAAAAATACAATCTCTTCGTATTACGGTAAACGCGCAGCGGAAAAAGAGGAAAATATAATTCGGAACGTATCTTTAACCCCTGTTCCGATTCGTAACAGAATGAGTCCTGCACAGGTTAAGTCCCGGAATGTAAAAGGTGTGTATGTGTGTATGGTACCCGGGTACTGTTCAACTGGCCAGTGAATTTACTCAAGGAATGTCTTCGACTAGTCAAGTTGGGGCCCTGTGGACTTTAAAGAGAAAACAGCAGCGCGTTCTTTATTTACAAACGGCCTTGGAGGCCTCTCACCCATCCACCGGTTGCTTTAGGCTCCGCTGACCCAGGACGTCTCTCCGCTCGAATTTGACTGGGGATACTAGCGGCTGGATCCGTTGTCTGACTTCCCGTAGCTTGTCCACGACTTTTCCCAGCTCACCGCCTGCTCTCTGTACCCGATCAACTCGCGGTGACTCCTTACTCGAGGTCTTTGGTTGGTTCAATCTGCAGCAACTCTGGAACTTGGAGGGCTCCTTCTCCTTAAGCTGAATGACCCGGTAAAAGAACTGACAGGTCTCACTTGCGCTCTGGCCTAGGCCCTCTCGCGATGTATGACACTGCGTCTGCTCTCTCTCGTTCCCTGGCGTGCTCTGGCGCGTTCTCCACGAGGTTCGGGATGTAAGTCCACTGGGTCCCACCCACTTCCTGTCCTTTTGCAAAGCACGCCGGGAAATGTAGTCCCAATGTCCAGAGTCTCTAATCGCGACTGTCTCCATCTTGTGGCCAAAAATAGGTACTGCCGGCAGCAAGATTTTAACACAGCGCTACACTCTCCCCCTCCTAGAACTCTTGGGTCTCTCCAAGGAGGTACAACAGTTACATTACATTTCCACAATATTTAAATACAATTTACATAACATGTACAGGTTCAGCAGCATACATATAGTGGGTTAGGAACACTTCCTCAAGTTGACTCATATTTTGAGCTACCTCAGCTAGCATAGCAGACACTTCGGGCAACCTCTGCACTGTGGTGATGGCCTCTTCAGTGCTATGTCCTGGCGAGTCGTAGGTGAGTCGTTGGGGCGGTCGAACAGAGCGTTTTGGTTCTGGCTCAATCAGTTCCTCTTCAGGTGGAAGTACTATAGGGGTTGGCTCAGTCCTTCTCTCTATCACGGGAGCAGACGTTTCTTCAGAGTATGATCCCTCCAGTGAAGGCATAGAACTATAATCGCCCGAATAAGCTTCAACTTCCGGAGCTACCGGGATCCCAACAGCCTCAGGGACTTCCAGCTGAAATTCAGGAGCTTCAAGGATTTCAGCAGTCTCAGGGACTTCTAGCAGAAATTCAAGGAGCTTCAGGCCTCAAATTACTCTCCCACCGCTCAGGAACAATGACAACCTCCTCGGGTTCCGGTGAGCGCATCCAGTCTAAACAATAACTCTCTTCTTCGCTGTCTCTTTCGCTCTCTTCGGCAACCCGGGTCTGTTGAGACCGAGTAACAGGAGGCAAACGTGGAACAGGCGGATTCGGCAGAGGCAGTTCGTCCCCAACTGGCATTCTCACAGCCTCTCTCAAAGGTAACAAATGATTCCGGTGCCAGTTCTTGAGAGGCCCAGCCTTTCCATCCGGGCGAATCTGATACACTGGTAAACCCGGCAGTTGTTTGCAAACAATGTAAACCTGGGAACTCCACCTATCCGCCAACTTGTGTCTCGCAGCAGCACCCAAGTTCTTCAATAGAACCCTATCACCGGGTTGTAGATCTTGTATTCGAACTTTCAAGTCATAGTTCCTCTTGTTTCTTTGTTTCCTGAGGTCAAACGGGCCTGTTCAAACACAGAAGCCAAATTCTTCCGAAGTCTATCCACGTAGTTTCTATGGGAAGCTACTGACGTCTGGTCTAGAGATAACCCAAATGCCAAATCAACCGGCAGTCGAGCCTCCCTTCCGAACATAAGACGGTACGGTGAGTATCCAGTTGCATCACTCTCCGTACTGTTATATGCATGCACCAGAGTAGCTATGTGACGACTCCAACTCTGCTTCTCCACATTCGACAAGGTCCCCAACATGTTTAGCAGTGTGCGATTAAACCTTTCTGGCTGAGCATCACCTTGAGGGTGATATGGTGTAGTTCGGGTCTTTTGGATTCCCAATAGCTCTAACAATTGCCCCACCAGTCTGCTTTCAAAGTCTCTACCCTGATCAGAGTGTATCCTCCTTGGCAGTCCGTAATGAACAAAGAATTTTTCCATCAACACCTTGGCCACTGTCGGAGCGCGTTGATCTTTTGTGGAAAATGCTTGGGCGTAGCGAGTGAAATGATCAGTCACTATTAGAATGTTCCCTTGCCCACTAGCATCCGGCTCTAAGCACAAGAAGTCAATGCACACCAAATCCATGGGTCCCTGGCTCTGCAGATGGCTCATTGGAGCAGTTCGGGTCGGTAGAGTCTTTCTCTGAATACACCTCAAACAAGAATGGCAAAACTTCTCACTTCAGCCCTCATGCAAGGCCAATAGAACCTATCTCGCACCAGCTTAAAAGTTCTCTCTGCACCCAAATGTCCATGCTCATCATGTAGTGATCGCAGCACACTCTCCCTATGTTTAGTGGGGAGGAATAACTGTTGAATCTCTTCAGCGTTGGTTGAAGGGCCCCTTCGGTAGACCACCCCATCCAGCATCTTTAACCGCTCCCACTCTTTGTAGACCAATCTGGCTCCACTCGGGGAGTTAGTTAACAAAATCTCTCGCTGGTTCGCAGTCAGGGCCTTTATGGTCAAGGCAATTAAAGGGTCTCTGGCCTGATCCGCTTTCAGGTCCTGTCTCGAAAAGGTAGGTGAATTTCCATCCCTTAACTGCGTAGGGTTACAGTAAAACTCAGGAACAGCCGCAGCCATGACTCCTATGGCCTCCGCTTCAATCCCTCCTTTGACCCGGCGCTCTGTTTCTTGACACAAAGCTTGCACCCCGTCTGGAGTCAACTGAGTCCATTCTGTAGTGTAGGGTCTTCTCGATAACGCATCAGCATCTCGATTATTCACCCCAGGGCGGTACTTCAGGCTGAACCGAAACCCTGACAGAGCGGCCAACCACCGATGTCCCGTTGCGTCCAGTTTTGCGGTAGTAAGGATGTAGGTAAGAGGATTGTTATCCGTCTTGATCACAAACTCAGCTCCATACAGATAGTCTTTTAACTTGTCTACCACTGCCCACTTTAAGGCTAGGAACTCCAACTTGTGAGTAGGGTAGTTCTTCTCCGAAGGCGTAAGGCTCCGGCTCACGTACGCTACAGGCCTCAGCAATCCACCATACTCCTGATACAGGACTCCTCCAGACCTTCTCGGCTGGCATCCACATGTAACTCATACGGCTTGTGAGGGTCCGCATAGGCCAAAACAGGAGCTCGGGTTAGACTCTCTTTCAGTTTCACGAAAGCTCTTCACATTGACTGGTCCATTCACCTTGTATAGACTCTCGAGCTTTCCTTGGCCCTGGAGCTGACGGGTTTTTTATCAGAGACCTTGCAGCCTTCTTCTGTGGTTTCCTTCTGCAGGAGTTTGTTAGTGGTTGAGCTATTTTCGCGAATCCTCCACAAATCTTCGATAGTATGAACAGAATCCCAAGAAAGATCTAAGCTCAGTGACGTTTCGGGGTCTAGGCCAAGAAGCTACGTCCTCCAACTTCCGAGGATCTGTCGAAACACCTTCCGCTGAGACCACATGTCCTAGATACGTGACAGAGGGTAGACAGAATTGGCATTTCTCCAGAGACAGTTTCAGCCCCTCTTCATGGAGCCTCTTCAAGACCTTCTCCAAACGTTCCTCATGTTCTTCCAGAGTCTTCCCAAACACAATTATGTCATCCAGGTACACTAATACTTCGATTAGATTCATATCCCCGACTGTCTTCTCCATCAACCGTTGGAACGTGGCTGGAGCCCCCGTACCTTTGAGGCCTTGAGGCATTCTGTTGAATTCAAAGAACCCCAGTGGACAGATGAACGCAGTTTTCTCCTTGTCTTCAGGATCCATGGGTATCTGGTGATACCCGCTTCGCAGGTCTAGTACACTAAACCACTTCGCTCCAGACAAACACTGTAGGGCATCTTCTATCCGAGGAGTGGCATATTGATCGGGGATGGTTCTCCGGTTCAATGTGCGGTAGTCTATGCATAGGCGGACAGAGCCATTTTTCTTCCGAACCAACACTATGGGAGATGCGTATGGACTCCTGGACTCTTGAATCACCTTGGTTCTTTGCAATTCGTTCAGCTGCTCTCGCAGATCATCTAAGTCTCCTAGCGGAACTCGCCTTGATCTCTCCCGAAACGGCTTGTCTTCTTGTAACCGAATGCGGTGCTCAGTACTCTTAGCTAGGCCCACATCGAACTCATCTTTCGAGAACAATTCCTTCCACTTTAGGACTTGAGACTGAAGACGCTTCTTCCACTCAGGTGAAATGGGAGCGTCCTTGGGGTAGAATCTTTCATCTGGAATCTCTTTATCCACTCCCCCTCCTAAATCGGTAGAGAGGGGTGTAGCAGACTCTACTTGCCGATAGGCATTCGTGCTTTAAGGACTACTGGAGAATCCGTCACATTGCATACGCTGACCGAAACTCTTCCTCGTGTTCTCTTCAGAGCTTTGGTGGAGATTATTTCAGGAATTACTTCGACTCCGGTTCCACTCCCATGATCAAAATCGGTCCCCAGCACCACATAAGGACCTGGTTGCGACCCGTTCAACTTGACTGAAGCCCGGAAACTCGCTACTTCTCCTGCTTGCAGAACCTTCTCTGTTCCACCCAGTCTCCACAGTCTTCCCACTTCGGCAGGTGCCTTTCGTTCCTCGACCATCCTCTGATAGACCGGACGTAACATTGGGTGTACTCCTTGAGTTGAACCTTCTTCCAATACAATAGGTGTCAGGAGACGCCTCACTAGATCAGTGTTCGTCCCCACTATCAGGGAGCTTCTGTTCGCACCTGAGGGTCGGGACACACAATGGCCAATGCATCACAACCCCCAGACTGCCCGATGACTTCAGATCCAATCTCCAACTTCACTTGCAGGTACCCGTCATAAGGAGTTTCTCCAGTGCTGATACCCCATATTTCCAAATCCTTCAATTCTTGCAGAGGAATGTGCTTTAAGTCTTTAGTGTAGACTCCTTCCACTTGGATTGGCACAATAGGAGAAGGACCTATCAGTTGGTCAGGAAACTTGGTGGCGGTATCCGGACGCTTAGACCCAGTTTGCTGTACCCTGGCCTTTTCTTGGCCCGTGCAGGTTTTGGGTGTGCATTGCTTCCCCATGACATAGACCGGATGTTAAGGGAGTGACTCTTTCGGTCCTGGCAGGCTCAGCAGTTGGCTTGGCTTTGGCCCTCTCGCCCTCTTAGTGTTGGCTTGGTTTTTGGAGCGGGGTTCGACCTTCGGGCACTTAGGTTGCTCCTTCACTTGTGCCCTCTGGCGTTTCCCGCCAGTGAGGTAGATAACAGTCCTTCTAGGGCTTTCAACAGTCCTTCTACTCTATCCTTCTCAGGCTTTTGGCCTTTGCACTGTGCGCGGAAATGGCCCGTTTCTCCACAACCAAAACATCTCTTCTAGAGAGCGAAGACGTAGTTGCTTGTTGGGATTTTGTTAAAGGACTTGGACCAGACGCCACAGCAACTCCCGTCGTCTGCATACCTGTGAGGAATTTCTGCATTTCTGCCTGCATTTCTGTCACCTTCATCAATACCCGGCACAGTTCCGCGTGCATTGTTGCAATTCAGCTTGTGCTTCCTGAACTTTCTTGACGGTTTTGGACAATTCACCTCGTTCAGGGAGGTTCGATCTTTTGGCAGCCCTCTCTGTAGATTTAAAAACCACTAGGTGTTCTTGTTCGTCCTCGTCCGATCCATAAGTATCTAGAGAGTCGCTTTCAGGCTGCAGGCCGTCGTTATGTCTCACAGGTTGTGCATAAGCCCTTTCCCCCGCCTGAAGGATTTCTCTTCCAGTAAAGCCTCTTCCTCTCGTACAACTCGGATTAGTTCCAGGTACTTTAACTCTTG